>OZ024824.1:18890238-19490238 GCA_964016985.1 Anodontia alba
ATATATATATATATAAGTGAAGATATCCAGGAAATGCTACAATGACGAAGCATAGACTTTCCGAGACACCAAAAGGAGAGATGAGGAACAAATGATGACAAAACAAACACCACATATGAAACCATCGACTCACAAACATAGAAGAACTGCAACAGAGGAACCACCTTGGAACGGTCAGTAGAAAAACTATACTGGGTGCTTAAAACAGTGTTACTCGCACGAAACCTCGCCCGGCTTATCTCCATAGGCAGGACTTGTTTTCTCCGAAAAATAAATGAAAATATTTTAGAATATTACAAATTGGAATGGCATTATGAAAACATGCCTATTCAAATATACTGAAAAATTTTACCACCAAAAAATGAAAATTTTCAGATAACAAAATCTGATAATTTTCATATTTCTGCTCAAAACATTGATGGTTGGTAATCATTAGAACCGCCTCGACGAGGCCATTCTAACGAGTACCCACAATCAATGTTTTTGAGCAGAAATATGAAAAATAGTGTATACCCCTGTAAACCCCAGTTTTACTATATAAAAGTGGGGTTTAAAGGGGTCAAAATTATATAGGCATGTTTTCGTGATGGTGCTTTAAGGGTAAGGGGACTGGATACACGTATATATTTATACTGAAAATATAATCCTGGTATTCTTAGCGCAACAAGAGGACCATGATGGTCCTATATCGCTCACCTGAGCTAACAGATTTGCATACTTGATATTGTAGTTTCATACAAATAGATTGCTATAAGATTTTTGTATAAATAATATGTTGGGTTTTTTTCTGTTCAAAAGTGATGGTCCTATAAAATGGAGTAGCAATGTCGTATACGGCTATTAGTGCCTATTTTTTATCCGATCTTTGAACAACTTTCAAAGAAGACCGTACAATGATCATTCCATCCAAGTTTGGTCAAAATCCATACAATGAAGAAAGTGTGATTATATGGAAGGATGGATAACGAAAACGGATGGTGACTGATCACAATAACTCAGGTGAGGTAACAAGTGACCCCTGGGAGGGAGCAAGTTTTGACCCCAGGGCTGTAATTTGAATAATCTCGTTAGAGGTTTACTAGATGAAGTTTCATATCAAATAGCAAAGGCGCGGGCCTTCTAGTTTCACACAAGAAAATTTTTAAAGCTTTTAGTCTATATATAGACTATGTAAAACAAGTATAATAATAATAATAATAATAATAAAGACTTTATTTATAAGCTACTCTTCCTTGAGCCCACTACAAATACTTTACAAATACACATGTCAGTATTGTATAGAAAACAGTCAAACAATTTACACAATAAATATTATACACCCACTCTCACATGACTGAATGTACAAAAGTCATTACATGATTAGCATGTACTATATACATATATATTAACCCATTTAAGCCTAGCGTCCCATAAAAGGGACATTGGTAAACAGTGTAGACCCAGATCAGACGCCACAGAACGCGGCATCTGATCAGGATATACACTGTTTGCATTAAGTACAGACATTTCTACAAAACATGATAATGATAAAAACCAACCAGCCACCTCTGATATAGGAAATGGACCTGTTCAAAGAGTTTAGGTAGCAGAAGACATCCGGCATAAATGGGTTAAAGAAAAGAAAGATTAAGATTTCATCCATTGTATGCATCGTTTATGGAAAATTGATATATTCTTTGATCATTTTATATGTTCCGGTAAAACGTTCCAAATAAGTGTTCCTGAATATGACAAACTATCTTTAAATAATTCTTTGTTTGGTTTTGAGGTTACAAAATTATTATTTGAAGAGGACGTAAAATACGAGATTCGTTATTTAAAATGGTCGGCTCAAACATATCTCTGATATATGACGGAGCTTTTTGAATAAATTCTTTAAACATAAATTTGGCCTTTCTTAGGAAAACACGCTCATAAATTGTAAGGATTTTAATTTTATTCATACTTTCATCCATATCATAAATATCATAATTAAGAATAATTCTGCAAGCTCGGTTTTGAAGTCGGTAAATTTTCATCAGATTTTTTTGTGACGTGTTTCCCCAAATAATATTACAAAAGTCTAGATGAGGCTGAACGTAGGATTTATAGAATTTTACTCTGTTCTCGATGGATAAATATTCTTTAATTCTTGAAAGTAGCCATAGGTATGATGAGATCTTTTTAGTGATAAAATTAATATGAAATGACCATGTTAGATTATTATCAACATATACGCCTAATATTTTATCGTACGATCTCATTTGAAGAGTAACGTCCTTGAACAATAAATCCAAGCTATCATCACTTAATTTACCTCGTTTCTGAGTGGTTGCTATAAGCATGACTTTAGTTTTGGCAGAATTAATTATCATACCGTTGCATACCGTTGCATTTACATTATCTAATTGTATAAGAGCCTTCTGAAGATTGGCCTGGATAACATTCTTCGATCTATTAATATCAAATAATTTTGTATCATCAGCATACAAGTCAGTTGTTACATCATTTGTGTAAAGGGGAAGATCATTAATGAACATTAGAAACAAGAGCGGACCAAGTATTAACCCTTGCGGCACCCCGCAACATATGTATCTATGCTCTTTGTTGGGGCCAAGTATGACCCCAGGGCTACAATTTTAACAATTTTTGGCAGAGGTCCACTAGATGAAGTTGCATACCAAATATGGTAAGGGTCCTCTACCTCATCTGTAAAACGACACAGTGAAACACATATAATCAAAAACACTGTGTTGAAACAAAGCAAAGGGCTCGAAGGCGATCTGAAGCCAGAATACAAGAAAACCACAAACGGGACCACGATGAGCCCGACCACAGACATTGATAGCCAGGCACCGACTATCTGAAACAGATTGCGGAGGGAGCCGTCATTTAGTCTGAAGATCGACCCACCGTCATGCAATTAAGAGTGAAGCTAAGCTATCAATCATAATTGGGTTAACAACCATACAAAGATGCAAAGACTATAGAGTCCACTTGGCAGTTTGATGATGTGTCTAAAAGTAGTAGTAATTGAATGGCAAACAATGGCCGCGATCTGTGCCGTATGATCTGGGTCTGTTCAGTTGATTAGGTATGTCTGTCTGTCCGACTATACAGTGTAAATACGGTATGGAGAGATGACGTGTGTTACAAGTATTGCAGGAAGAAAGTGCTTACTTTCCACGCACACCTGGCATCACCTTTGGTTACTGAAGGTTCGTGTTTAATTTGTTACCCTATTTAACTCTAAACATTTGGACACATCAACTCCTTACCATACGTATCCTAAAACTTATATAAATTCTCTATGCTACATTTTGATATGTGGCGTTTGATCTGAACCTATATTGTTTTTCTCAGACCTCTCTGTCCCGAATTATTAAGGTAAACACGTAGCTTAGCAGTCCTTTCTTCCTGTATGGACTATTGGACTTTCGGTCACTGAAAATCGGAACTGCTTTTCTGGTTTTCTCTGTTTTACCGAATGATATTCAGTCAATAATACTAGACAGCCGGACATTTGGAAATAGCAGTGAATTAACTCCCCTGGATACTCTCTGTAAACAAGAAGGTCCAGTTAATTGGATACCACTGCTTTTATCATTAGCATTTCCATTCACGACGGTTGCCTTTTCCTTGAGAAATCTAATTTAAACGGGGTCAAGTGCGTGAAAAGCTTCCAAAATATCATAAAGAAACATGTTCTGTGCTATAAAGTATATCATGTTTACAAATCTTTCATATGGAAGTGGAAATTTTTAAGTTAAAACTCAGTTAACTGAGGACCAAAGCTGATAAAAATAGAGACTTCCAATTAGAAGGACCTAGTTAGTATTTGATCTACCTTGCACTACTTATCCAAGGAGATAATAGAAGAACACAAACTATTGCTATCTCTCATTAAGCATTACCTTACATTAATACTCTCTCTCTCTCACTCTCTCTCTCTCTCTCTCTCTGAATCTACAGACTACTGTATTTACCCAAAATTTTCGAACACTCTAATCCTTGTCCTGCTGAATTAATTAATTAAGATGCCACGCCCTTTTTAAATTTTGAGCCAATCAGATTACTTGAACCAGATTGTTGATATATATTCACATACTGGCAAACAGTGCAGATCCAGATCAGTTGGCTTCTTAGAAACCAACTGATCTGGATCTACACTGTTTGTAAAGGCAAGGTACATCCGGGTTCAGCAGAACAAGGGTTTACTCCTTTATACTTGTCCTGACGTTTTAACAAGCCCATTTGACTTAGCTGAGCGGCTAAGAGCCAAGATTGTGCTATTCCGGATACAAGCATGAAACTTTCCACAATTGTTAAGGTTGCTAAGCCGATGATTTTCTGATATAGAACCACCTTGACAAATTTCCTCTGCGCATGCGCGAAGTAAAATTCACTTCCGGTGTATACAATTTGCACCAAATTTGAGTAAACTGGTAAATACTTGCAACTGGTGTCAATAAATTTGACTCAAAGGGTGCATTATGCCTTCATATACCTTATAATTATTTCCCTGACAATAATGGATAGTTCTGCGCATGCGCAAAAACCTACTTCTGGTTTAGTGTATAATTTCTCCTACGTTTTACTGATCAATGGGACAAATGCGTGCCTTCTTTTAAACAGATATACATGTTTTACATGATGCCCATCTTACAGCTTTACGAGTTACAGTAGATGGAAAATGGAAACAGGACACTGACTAACAATGTATGTATGCGCATGCGCAAAACATTACATTTCAATCACCAATGGTTTCATCAACTTTTGCACCTAAACTCGCGACTATGAACTTCCTAATGTCTAAGAATATCTGATTTGATCATTTCATAAAATTGTGCCTGCTATATTTTTGGAGATCATTTACGACACGAATAAACACACACTTAGTTTGGTCCCCCGACGTTTTTGGGGTGCGCATGCGCAGAAAAAAATGTACATGAAACTTCTGAAATTTGTTTTGCGCTTCAGAAACTGTTTTTGATTTTGTGCTTAGATAGACATAGCCACAGAAAGGCAAAGACCTAATGGCAGTTACCTTAACTATCACAGCCACCGTCACAGGCACAAAGAGCCGTGCATTGCAGGGCTGCTTTGTTGCACTTACAACGCTTAGTTTTGCAACCCTGGAGACAGCCACACCTTACTAATTCAAGTGAAGTTAATGATGCCTGTGGAATTGTGGTCCATAGTGGACAAAACAATCCAGTTTCCTGTTTCATCCAACCCCACTCATCTGGACTTGGTAATGCTGGCGAGATATTCAGCACTTGTTCCCAGATATGGCCTCCCTGATACGCTGCTCTCAGAATATGTTGGTGCAATGCTGCTTGCGTAGGAGGAAGCCTTTCCATTGATCGACCCTTCTTTGTAAATAATTGCTTTCTAGCAAAGTCAATACTTGTGCAAGTACTTGTTCCGTCATACAGTAGTATGACGAAACGTTCAATGCTTGATAAACAAGCTGTAGATGGCCTTTCTGGAGCTTTGCATAGTTGCTCAAAGCTTTTTGATACTTCAGGGAAGCTTACCCAAGTTTCCCAAGCACTCCGTTTACCGTGGCCAAGGAAGGAAGAGGTCGTGTCACAGCCTGTTAGCGCGTGGAAGAATGGAAGACATTTAGATTTCCTTCTTCCTATCGCTTGTGCCACTAAATGAGATGCAATGTATTTTCGATGTTTTCCAACACCAAAGTCAAGCCAAAGTTCATCTATTCCAAGTTGTTCAAAGACAGACACAGCTAGCACTACAACATCTGTATCAAACAGTGCGAACAATCATTTTCTTATGCCCTCTGCTCGCTGCATCTGCAGCATGAACAAACATCCTTGTGTCTGCCTCTTCATGCAAACATGGAGCAAGCGATGTTGTATCTCGAACTGGAGAAACTAACACTTCAATACCGTCTGTGACCACGATCTCCTTGTTTGAATCGGACGCCCAAGCAGAAGAAACCTGTGAGAGATAGTGGAATAATTCTTCTTTATTGTCATCAACGCGCAAGAAATCTTGCCAGTTCTTTGGAACGGCTGTTGACAGGGTAACCCTCCGACGGATCCCTTTTCCACGCTTCTCTCGTGTTGAGGACTTCAAACTGTCAACTTTATATGTGCCCCAGACGATATCTACTCGGTCAACTGCATTTAGTTGCGACATATACGGTTTGAAAATATCTTGGGCGTACTGTTCAAATGTGGTAACTCCAATAGGTTTGAGCATCTGAACAATTGCGGCCCCATCTAAAATGATTGCACTTATTTCCTGAGGAGATTCTGTCACAAAAGGGACAAGTGTCTCAAAACAGACAAGTAAATCTGATTTTGCAGAGAATCGTAATTTTCCAGAGTCAGACAAAGACGGTGGAAAGGCTTGGTTCTCGTGTTTGAAGAATTCATCAACATCACCACCTCTATGCTGACATCCGATGTATAGTTTGGAAAATAGAGCAGTGTCATTCTTGGCAAGGGCAAGCTCAGTTTTGCCTTTCGGTTGCGCCTTCTTATCTTGACTGTTAAATAGTACCAACTTATTTCTCGGTATACTGTCATACAGTGGCGTCGTTCTGTGAAAGAGCCTCTCCTAAACAAATGTATCAAACTGCTCCTGACCGATTCGTTTGATTTCATCTACAGTTTTCCGCATGGCTGAGTCAGCAATATCTTTCGTGTCAAGAGATATTATATCACTACTTGCTTCCAGAAATGGATTACCAGATTCTTCGAAGTAGGATACCAGGGCAGTCACTTGTTCAAAGAATGTTTTCTGAACGGCTCCCTGTTGTTCATGGTGACGTGTTTCATCGACATTTTCGATCTTTGGCTGGTCTTCAAATTCAGCAATTATTCTTGTGATCTCTGGACCCGCCAGCATCCATCGACGGAGTGCACCGGGATTTTCTGTTAAATCCACAGCTCCTCCATCCCCCTTGACATACGCGTTGTTTTGTTCATGTGCGTGATCTATCGCGATTGCGGAAAAGAATCTCTGACTTTTCTGAATCGTAAACTTGCCAGCCTTAAACTCGTTTGCGATTTCTGGATGTTTTGATTCAAGACCAATCATATCCCGTATATGAACTGGTAAATACCTTGTATAATTGGTGTGATCCAATGCTGACAGCCAAGGTGCAAGCTGTGTCAGTGAGTCGATGTATAGACCGAAATCGGACGTCCGGAGAGATCTGACGAAAATCAAGATGGTAAGTATCTATTCGAGAGTGAGACTCCAGTATTTAAACTGTGGGATAGCCTGTTGCTGCTGCAAACACCAGCCATCAAAGTCTAACATGTCATCGGTGCTGGCTGCAGTCTTGTAGTCTTCATATGCATGTTTTTGTAAAATAAACAATGCAGCGGCTGTTACCTGATGAGCATGCCTAGTCCTAGTTATGTGGCTGGCTTTAAGGAAAGAATCTGCCATACCAACTTTAGCAACCCCTGCTTGTACAAGACAGTCTGTCCAACCACTGCCATCCAGCCATCCACCGAGGGCTTTTAAAGCTGCCATCTCGATATGAAGACCTTCTAACATCACCACAAATTGGTCTTCATCAAATTACTCTGGCCAGTTCCATTGTACTTGTTTGGCAATGGCATAGAGGGGTTGATCAAAGGTAACAACTGGAATTTGGCCGGGGTTGAGAAATTGGACTGCCTTTCTAACAACACTCATTGAGTGCCTTATCATTGCAGGAGAGTGAGCTTGTTCTTTGAACAAGGGGAGCATAGCTCCAAGAGAAATACTTTGAGACAGTTCATTATGTAAACTGGCATGGTAAGCTGCCAAAGATATGTATTCATCCTTTTGTTCGTCGCCCTTCGTCAGTTTTTCGAAAACATTTTCTAGCCAGCTTTTTTCGCATTGAAGGGCATTTGGTAAAGACATACCGTTTCCTATAAGATCGCCATTTTGGGCGGTACCACGGGAGTAGATGATGGGAGAATCAAAGGCGGTACAGTTGTGTACGATTCTTGTAATGTGTTAATGACCTTGCTGGTTGAGGATGTTTCAATGACTACGACATCACGAGATTGGCCCTCATTTTCAGCTGTTGGGTGCTGAAACATTGATATGCCAGTTCCATGAAACGAGTCTGTGGCTGTTGTTGAACTCGGATTATGGTCTATATTGTCAACAGCCGCTGTTGTGAAGAGGTTTGTTCTGAGTTTCAGTGGGCATACAACTTGCTCCTGCTCAAAACGTCTACAAACACTATTTGCAAGGTCTGCAGACAACCGAAGTACTCTAGCATATGCAATACACAGACCTAGGTGAGAGGGTTTGTCGACAAGGTCTTTTTTTCGTGTATGTGCATGCAAAAGCAGGCCAAGGTAAATAGAAAGGGGCGTTTCGGAGGATCGCGTATGGCGTTCATGTGTCTGTTTTCGTTTTTGTTTTATTGTGTTGAAAGCAATAAGCTGTGATATTGCAAGCGCATTGTTTGATTGAGCGTTCTGATCATTGATATTAGGACCTTCATGTATCATGCGCACTAAGCCTAACAAAGACACGGGAACAGAAGATGTTTGACAGTCATCATCAAAACTACTACTGAATTCATCTATGGAAGACCTTAAATCAAACAAATCCCTTCGGATAATCCTTGCTGCTTTTGCCAGAACCACAGCATCATTATTGTAATCCATATCGCATGCAGCACTCAACACATGTCCTATGTCGGATTCAAATGCTAACACAACCTGTTTTCCTTGTGGATGAGCTTTTAGATCAGGAATGCTGGCTAAGATTCTCTCTTTAAGTTTGGTAGAATGCACTCGTTTTTCTACATTCAAACCAAGTTCTTTGATGCGAGATGTATAAAGAGTTACCAGATCAGACAGCTGAAAAACAGGAGCTATTGAAGACTCTGTACGAGCATCTTCTATACATGAAACAAGTTCTGCCAGTGCCAAGCTGTTAATCATATCTTCATTGCTTACTGCTGCGCGTTTGCTGCGCTCAAGACTTCTAACACGGTTATAAAGACCAGTAAGGCATTTCGGGTGGTACTTAACTTCCTGTGCCATCACATCACCTGCACTCAACTTTGCAAGCAAACGCCTCGTCTTCGAGAAGCCTAGCACTTTCCAAAGCTCGAGAATTAACTTTGAATATCATTGCCTCACGGCTTTCCTCGTCACGGATTACCTGGTCACAGAACAAACATGCAACTTTTATGTCTACTTTTGCTTTTTTCTGAGACCGTGTATATTTCCCGCCAACGGAGTCCAAATCCTTGAAATTGTCAGACCTGCGCTTTTCTGCCCTTTCCAATTTAGTTGCATTAAACTTGCAGCGACAGGATTTGTGCCATGAGGCTTTTCGACAACGCAGGGTTGCTTCTATACCATCGCCATCATCAAGTCTTTCTAACGAGATCTTGACTGGAAGTTCGTCAATATCCGAAAATCTCATTAGATTTTCTGTAAAAGACTTGTAACCCGCACCTGCGTCTTTTCTCTTTGAGTCTGCTGGACACTCGAGGCGCTCATCTGTCACATCTTGACAGATAATGCATTTGGTCTAGTCAGAACTAGAATGCGAATCACTGAAAGAAGCAGGCGGCGAAAGTGAGGCCGCCTCAGCTAATTTAATGCGTTTAGCCATATTGATTCTACTAATTCAGTTTGTGGAAAAAACCTCAAACGAAAGATTGAACACGTGGCTGTATCGTCTACGATGTAACCGTATTGATGACGTCACGGTAAAATTTCAATCTACTTTCGTTTTCCAATGCGAAATGGCATGACGTCATCAGTGGTAAATACAACGTTAACGTATCGGCTTTCGTGTAGCTTGTGCTGAGGAGATACGACCCGGTCAAGTACATTAAAGAGACGTTGCCTCCAATTATTTGTTTTGGATTCTTTCCCGGCTTGGAATGAGGGACCACCCTACTCCTGTAGTATGTCCCAACAGCCGTCTCTATAAACAAAATTAATATGCAAGTATGGTACGACTCAGCGCCTGCCCAGCTAAAGTGATGAGAGTCGGACCGACCGTAGATCACAGCAGTTCCGTAAGCGGTGTTTGTGGACGGTAGGGCTTGGGATGTCATTTCATCCTTTAGTCGGGTAAAAGTCCCACATTTCTGGAGAAACGTCTCCAAAGAGGCCTAAAATAAGAAATTGACGGGGACGTAAAGCCTACATGAAAACAAACAAATAAACCTTTGCCTGGACAGGCTTTTCTTAGTCACTCAAATTGGATAAGTTCCGCAATTATAGATCTACGCAAAACATATTTATTGCATTTATGACCATTTATAGCGATGTTATTTATAGTAAACAGCCAAAAAGGCATTGCGCATGCGCAATTAATAATTTCTAATGCAGTTGTTTATTTATGAAAATGTTTCAAGAACGGTACAACGTTTCCGCTTAAATCATAGTTTAACTGCACCTATTACAATTCAACGCATTTTCGGTAACAGACCAAAACAAGCAAAAATGGACCGCGCATTCAACAAAAAATGGACTGCGCATGCGCAATATACATTTTCCAAGTGAGCTGTATATCTGGAAACGCTTTGTCAGTCAAGCTATGCAACTGTACCAAGTTTCATTATTCTTATAAAAAGGTAGGCTATGGTGTTGTATCTTACACAATTTTCATGTTTATACCAAAAACGGGTTGCGCGAAAATGCACTGCGCATGCGCAGTGAACATTTGTCAAGGTGGTTCTATATCTAAAGATGCTTAGTCGGTCATGGTCTACAACTGTGCCAAAAACCATGCTTGTATCCGGAATAGCACAATCCATTGAAAATATGGCTCTTAGCCGTTCTGCTATGCCAATTGCAGTGTCTAAAAACTACTAGATGGAGTGCAAACAGTGTACACCCAGATCAGACGCCGCGTTAGGTTGGTCTGTCCAAATACTTAGAATAAAAATATGGTACGAGCTTCGCCATAAGAAAAGGTCTCTTCAGGATACATATGAACAGTAAAGATCCAGATCAGCTATGAAGCCGCACAATCTGATAACAGTTTATGTTATACAATATACTGTAAGATACATCCATATACATGTTATATAGTATACATGTATATGGATGTATCTTACAGTATCCAAGATACTATAAGTGGACAGCGAGTGCTGTTATCAGACTGCGCGATGCACAGGATGATCAAGGCCTTCGCTGTCCGTATATGTCCCGAAGACACAGTTTCCCATGGAGTCTCCCATGTAATAAGGCATGTCTGGTAACATTCAGCTGGAAAATAAGTCTCTCTTTTCTTATGATTGAGCGATGTTCACTTGTGCTTAACTTTGTCATGCTGTCACGTTTTCATTATCATGAATGGTTGAACACCTGTCGACAGGACATTGAAACACCAACATTCCAAAAACATATACGGAGTGATTGAGGTCCTTGTGAGTCTTTTGTTAATACTGGCACGTTTCCTGAGCAGATAGCAGTTATTGAGATCTTTTCTAAATTTAGAAAATTCCCGGATTGCGCATGCTTACAAAGAGCATATTCTCCAAGGGACATAATAGAATAGAGTGGAATTCCCTTCAGTTATCTACCCTGAAATTGAATTTGGGTATTTTCCCGTCTAAATATAGATCAATAGTCCGACTATTTATATGACTGTCGTATACGTCCAATGTAAGGACAAGGGTGAGCAAAGAAGGAACTACCATGTCAATACCAGGAAAATATGCATTTAGTGACGAACGATTTCAATTTATTTTGACATTTGTCTATTGTAATACAAAAGCCTCACCATGAGAAAAGCTGTTTTCGGGGCACACCATTTTTACCCTAAGTATTCGGACATCTCATCACCTTACCATACTTGTCCTAAAACTTTCAAGAGCAAGTCCATTTTACTACCTGTTGAAGCTATCATAAAATGCCACTAGATGAATGGCGAACAGTGTAGACCCTGATCAGACGCCGCGTTCTGCGTCTACGCTGTTTGCCCAGGCCTACCTGTCCGAAAACTTAGGGTAAATACTGTATAAGAACTGGAAAGATCCAGATCAGCTAACAAAGCCACAGAATCTGATAAAGGTATTAGTTCTATAAACATGGACATATTTTACAGTAAAAACGCTTCAGTACGCGGACAGCGGAGGCCTGATTAGGCCGGGCGAATGCGTCGGCTGTTTGGCTTGCTTTGTCCGCACATGCTACCAAGGCTAATTTTACGTTTCTACTCCTGTGTATTCCTTTCATTCCCGCATATAGGCCAGGGCCCAGTTGTTCAAAACTAACGACATCGTTAGTTAACGATTCGTTAAAATTTACATCTAGTGATACGCAAATATGCTGATTTTTTTTTTTTTTTTTTTTTTTTTTGCTGAAAAAATGTGAGTAGCTTTTGCAGTGCAAAAGCTACTCACATTTTTTCAGCAAAACATATCAGAATATTGTACATTGAATCCGCTAGAACAGTTAACGAAATGACCCTTAACGAGCTCGTTAAGCTAAGGACGCTTTGAACAACTGGGCCCAGTTGTTTCACCATTAATTCTTTGTATGGTTTCTTCTCGAGAGGGCGGCGGCCTACTTAAGCATATATGTCATACCTCTTCCAACTTATAGAGAATTCATACACTATCATTTATACACTTGCGGGGAGGCATCTCTTTCAAAACTGCTTTTCCTCCATTTTGAAAAAAAAAGCCTACTTTAAAAAGAAAGGATTTGATTCTCTTTACAGTTGACCCCTTTTCAGAACGGTCATGTAAAGCCATAAAAAAGATGATAACACAAGCCTGCTGGTAGCGAAGCGCTGAGACTTGAACCAACCTCAGGACGTTTTATGGGCGCAATAGTCAGCTTATCACTAACTAACTATTTACGAGTACCCTAAATATTGGTTCATCTTCACTCCTTATCAGCCAGCCTCCATAGCTCAGTCGTTAGCGTATCTGACTGCAGATCCAGGGGTCTCAAGCTCGACTGCCAGCTCAGCCACATAACGTTCGTGGAGATTGACCATGTTATTATTAATGCTACGGTCATTCTCCCCTTCCGCTGATTCAAGAAGGGCAGTTATCAGTTACTGGCGAAAGTATATGCAGAAGTATTGTTAAACAGAGGACTAAGGCTGCCAAGGAAAAGTGTATGCAGTTTACATCACGAAAACATACCTATATAATTTTGACCCCCTCAAACCCCACTTCTATATAGTAAAACTGGGGTTTACAGGGGTATACATTATCGGCGAGGCGGTTCTAACGAGTACCCACAATCTATGTTTTGAGCAGAAATGTGAAAAATATTAGAATTTTTTATCTGAAAATTCTCAGTTTTTGGAGATGAAATTTCCTTTATATTTGAATAGGCGTGTTTTCGGAATGACTGACCGGCTCGACATGACCTATATATATATATATATATATATATATATATATATATATATATATATATATATATATATATATATATATATATAGTGTACACTAGGCTAAGTGTAAAACTCAAATTTAAACTCACTACTTACCATACTTTTTATAGGATTTGAACAATATAATTTATCAAAGTCAAGATGATATTGAGAACAAAGAACACATAAAGAAGTAAAATCGGAGTTTCGATTTCATTGAGACTTTTCGTATGAGAATGTAATTTGCAGAGCTACATCCGCCCCACTAGCGCCGGCTTAAATGGAACTCGAAACTTTTACATCATTTTAAAAATCCTATGACAAGTAACAAGAACTCGAATATTTTCTACATGTTGAAATCCTATGAAAAGTATGGCCCATTTTACTACACGTTGATGTGTCTAAAACAATGCTGGATGAGCGGCAAACACTGTAGACCCTGATCGGACACCACGTTTTGCGGCGTCTGATCTAGGTCTACTCAGTTTGCTCATGTCTGTCTCTGTCCCATTACTTAGTTTTGTTACAGCACACCATTTCTAATACATACATGTATTTATTAGTGACATTTTAGTAACAGATATCTATTTTTTTTTTTTTTTTTTTTTTTTTTTGGATTCGATTCTTCACTGAATTAACTTACCATATTTATCTTAAATACTCGGGCATTTTAACTTCTTACTTTCTTCATCTAAAATTTGAAATAAAGCCCATTTGACTATTTTGTGACATGTCTGAAGGGAGCAATAAAATGCAAACAGAATGAAAATAGCTGAAGAGTCGAAGTTTTCTATTCCAGACTAGCTAGTTTCGGCCAAATAGGCCTCATCAGTGATCCGCACTTAAATTTGCAAAAAATCCCGGAGTGGCACCACACTTAGCGTAGCGTACCGTATTTATTCTAATATTCGGACACTTTAATCCCTTGTCATCCTTACCATACTAATTCAGATATTTGAACGACTCCATTTTAATACCTGTTAACGTGTCTAAAACTGCTGGATGATTGACAAACAGTATAGACCCTGATCAGACGCCGCATTCTGAGGCGACCGATCTGGGCCTATTCTGGTTGCTATTGCCTATCTATCCAAATATTTAGAGTAAATTCGGTATATGGAAATAGCTAAGGTTCTGTTCATCCTGAGCATCTAAGCACGCTGATCAGGACCTTCGCTGTCCGTCTCGGGGAAGTATGGACACTGTCGAATGTACAAGCAAGAAACGAAAACACTGATCAGCCTGCAGGAATGTAAAGCATGATAAGAGCCTTTGGTATCAGCATTTCCTTTGACGATATGCGATCATGCAGACATTATATAGTCCAGGAAGTCAGGCTCAGTGACTTCAAAGGGAGGGGCACTAATAGTGAAGTAATTCTAGCGCTCGCCTACTGAACTAGCGGCCGTGGATCTAATCCGCCTGGGGTAGAATTCTTCTCATGACTGAGCGCTGTTCATTTAATACTATCCACTGTCTTTGTCCTGAAATGGTTGAACTAATGTCGACTGGACATTTAAACACCAATGTACCTAATAGTATGTACGGAGTTATTCAGGTCCAACTGAGCCTTTTTGTTAACATAGGCACGTTTCCTGAGCAGATAGCAACTATTGAGATGTTTTCTAAATTTAGAATATTTCTGGATTGTGCATGCTCACAAAGAGCAAACTCTCCAAGGGACATAACATAATAGCTTGGAATTCCCTTTAGTTATCTACCCTGAAATTGAATTCGGGGATTTTCCCATTTAAATATAGAATCAATAGTCCGACTATCTATATGATTGTCGTATTACGTCCAATGTAAGGACGAGGGTGAGCACAGACGGAACTACCCCGCAAATACCAGGAAAATATGCATCTAACGATGACTGATTTCAACTTTAATTTGACTTTTATCTGTTGTAATACATGAGCCTCGCCATGAAAAAAAATGTTTTTGGGGCCTACCGTTTTTACCCTAAATATTTGGACACTTGATCTCCTTACTTGTCCTAAATTTTGAACTAGTCCATTTTACTACCTGTTGAAGTGTCTAAAATACGACTACATCAGTGGCAAATAGTGTATACCCTGATCAGACACCGCGTTCTGTTGCGTTTGATCTGGGTCTACACGGTTTGTCTGTCCCAAAACTTATGAATATTATAGACCAACAATCCTGCTATACGATTTAGTAATGACTCGGATAAAATAGACGCTAAGAAACAGATAGCTTTTTTTTCGGATTTGGCTCATTTACCCATTTCATCTACCCGTATTTGCCCTTAATATTCAGACACTTTAATTCTTGCCCTAACTTTGAAATCCGTTTGGCTATCTGGTCATCACGAAAACATACCTATATAATTTTGACACCCTTAAACCCCACTTTTATATAGTAAAACTGGGGTTTACAGGGGTATACATTATTTTTCTTATTTCTGCTCAAAAACATAGATTGTGGGTAGTCGTTAGAACCGCCGGCAGTTCTAACGAGTACCCACAATGTATGTTTTGAGCAGAAATAGGAAATATATCAGAACTTTTATCTGAAAACTTTCAGTTTTTGGTGGTGAAATTTTCAATATACATGTATTTGAACAGTCGTGTTTTCGTAATGGATGTTTCTAAAAGATGCTGGTCAGATGCCACTCATTCAGCAGCTTTGGAAACATCAGCAGGCAGTGAAATGGACTTATACAAATTCTAGGACAAGTATGGTAAGGACTAGGTGTTCTATTATTAGAGTAAATACGGTAAAACACATATTACTCCCATATAATACCGTAAATGCGGTGATGCCAAAGTGTGAGATAAGCAAACTATTCCTCAATTCCCATATTATACGGCGGCAATGCCTTGCTTACATATCTCTAGATTAGAGGAGTAGCAAAATTAATATTCATGTATTCTATTTTCAACACTCACATACACACGCGCACGCGCGCGCGCACACACACACGCACGCTTGCACGCACCCACGCGCGCGAGCGCGAACGCACCATTCATAAACGCACGCGCGAGCTCCAGCCGCGCATGCACGCAGGCATGTTAAGTTCCACTTCTTCACACTAAATATATGTCCCTACTCTTGAAACTTCGGACGATACTCAGGTTCAAGCGGATGGCGTATTGCACACTTGAACACAGGGTTTGAAACGGGTCAAGTATTTATTTATTTATTTATTTATTTATTTATTTTTGAGACTAAGGCGAAATTTCTTTGTTGAAGAGTTTAGAGACCATGTATGATATTGTAAGTGAGTACCTGTTATCGTATTTACGAAAAGTCTTTAGACACGACACCTTAATTCCCTACCATATATATTCTAAAATTTGAACAAGCCCATTTTACCATCTGTTCTTGTGTCTAAAACATTGCTGGATTGCTGGATGAATGGCAAATAGTGTAGCGTATGAAAACAGTAACAAATTATGCATGGAAACATCTGGAGATGTTCATTTCAACTGCGCTTTCTAATGCACCAGTTTTCCAAATCAACCAGGTTCAGTAGTAATTGCCGTCCTGCTACTCTTGCACGAATAGTATATGACAACTCCATGGAAGAAACGATAATCTGATTTAGTTAGCTTGCCACGGAAGCGAAAAGTAACCTCTCATGGCATTTTTGAGTAGAAGCTGGCATTCATGCTTATTTGTTTTGTAAAAGTTAAACTATAATGATAAGGGTTATGCAAAGCTGGATTTTGCTTCTGAGGGTCAAGGGGTCAAAGAGTAGATCAAAGGTCAAATGGGTGTAAAAATGCTTATTTTGGTATTTACAGACGAAATGTCTGAGATTTATTGCTACAGACTTAGTTTAAAACACAATTTCAATTCATTTTAACATTTTAAAAGACTTTTGCTGTGATTCTCTGCTTTGTTTTATTCATGGGGATTAGAAATCGAAAAAAATAATCATTCAAATATGCTTAATTTCCTTTTATTTGTCGGCTTTTTAGCTAATATGATCTGGGCATGTAGGTCACAGTCCAGCTATGGTTTACCTCCACCCAAAAAGGGAAATTTTGAAGACCATGTTTTTCTTAAAGCCTGTTATCTTGTGGATACGTTACAGCATGTTAGCCTCCAATGGCAGCGTTACCTAGTAACAGCTTGTTACATTTGTTACCTTTAGAAAACATATAGTACCATATGTAACTATTAAACCATTGAGTATTGGAACAAAAGTAGTTATATGTTTAAACTTAATATATATGAAGTTACAGAACAGTCCACTAGCTACAAAATTTGATGTTTGAAAGTTCTTTTTGGTCCTTATATGACGTTACACATGTTACATGTTCTACTCTACCCTTTAGAAATCAGTATATTAGCTCAAATAGTCAAGGTATTAAACTACCCTTTCTAAAGCTGCAAAAGTATCTCTCTATCTTTAATTTTGATTATATGGTGTTAAGCAAAGTCATCCCACTGAAAAGGTAATAAAGAAATAAATCATTTTCACATGATAACACATCAGATGCAGCCTAGAATAAAATAAAGTGAATTCTTATTATAGCATAATATCTGAGTAAACTGAGATACATAGGTGTATTAAAACTTGCGGTTGTTGTATTATTCTGACCATAATAAGTAAGTAACACCTAAATATCTATATAGTTTGGGATTTGGTTTTCTGTATGGTATTCTGCATCAGTATTTAGTGCCTCTATTTTGTAGTATCTAAAGTTCTTTGGTAAGCATTCCCAAAACTGCAGATTTAATGCCTATATTCTTGGGCAGTTATATACATTAATACTGATCACAGTAAAGTTGCTATCTGCATCCAGACCACTTTTGAATAAAATATTAAATATTGTCCTGAAATTTTCAATATATGGTAAACGCTTATTATCTTTATGTCTGATAAAATAACATCTACAGAGAAATAATATGTCAGAACCTCGCATGTCTTTGCTTAATATTATATCTGTGGTAACATATGTAACACCTGACTGTTTTAATTTGAACTGTGTAAAGTTCTTTACCTATATTTTTCTCTTTCGAATTTATATTCAGTTTTAGATTAATATTTTTCAGAATAAAAAGAAAATGTGACAATTTAGCCTCATTTATTGTGTTACAATATCGGGTATGTTGCGTAGATAATCCTTTCATTTGCCATGTAGCTTACAAATGCATATAAAACTTAAGAATTTTATTGGTATATTAAAAATTCCAAATTATAGCCTGCTAGGATAATTTTTATTTAGGGCCTTCAAATTCTATTTAACAAAAACATGGCTCATAATGCAGTTAACCCCGAAGTCTTTCTGCTGCAGGTTTTATGTATGTAGCAAAACATTATATTCTGATTAAGTAATAATAGTTCAAACATATACTCATGCCAAAAAGCACACGTATCTTATTACCAGAGTAGTAGCTATATAAAGTCCCGAGTATAATAAAATGTTTACTATCATAGATTCAGTGTTGGCATGATAGTTCGGCTATCAAACCAAGTCAAAATCCAGTCATAGAAATGCTCTATGCTCTGCTGTACAATTCTAGCTAAATATGAAATGATCTGCCGCAGGACATATCAGGCCTGGGAACGCAGCGAATCCTGGTCAATGTATTCACTGAATGAATAGCTTAAAACCCCAGCTTTCTTCATGCAGACAGCAAAGTTAGACTGAGTGGACGCCCAGGCTGATCAGAGTCTTCACTGGGTGCACAGGTTATTTGTTGATTTTGTCATGCTGTGGCTTAAACAAGGGGTAGAAAGGTTTTTATTAATATATATATATTACTGACAATGACCAATCCTAATCAACTGTGTGATGTGTTATTATTTGTGTGTTTCTGTTCGTTCGCTGATTCTTTTTGCTTCGTATTCACCAGCTCCCCTTTTTATGAGGCCCCGCCACTTTGTACGATCCTGTGCAATCTGTTCCCATGACTCTGTTGGTATGTTGAAGTCTTTAAGGGAGGCTTTGAGGGTGTCCTTGTATCGCTTCTTCTGACCACCATGGGAGCGTTTTCCTACTTGAAGTTCTCCATAGAGGATTTTCTTTGGCAAACGTTCATCAGGCATTCTGGTAACATGGCCTGTCCATCTTAACTGTGCCAATTTCAGAAGAGTATGTACACTCTGCATCCCTGCCCTTTTCAGGACTTCTGTGTCTGGAATCCTGTCTTGCCACTTGATCTTTAGAAGTTTTCTAAGACAGCTTGTATGGAAGTGGTTCAGTCTTTTGGCATGTTGTTGGTAAACTGTCCACGTTTCGCATGCGTATAACAGTATTGGCAGCACTACCGATCTATATACTTTCAGCTTTGTGTCAAATCTGATTCCACTTCGATCCCAAATACTTCCACGTAGCCGGCCAAATGCTGCACTAGCTTTGGCAATTCTAGCATTGACTTCATCATCAATATGCACAACACTAGACAATGTGCTTCCAAGGTAGGTAAACTTGTCTACCACTTGCAGTCGTTGACCTTTCACTGTGATGGTAGGCTCCTTGTAAGGCTTTCCAGGTGTTGGATGATATACTACCTCAGTCTTTTTGATGCTGATTGTGAGATCATAGCTATCACATGAATCAGATACTTGATCCACACCTTTTTGCATTTTCTCTTCTGTTGGAGCACCCTTTTGCCATGTCATCAGCAAAGAGGAACTCGTCTAGCACCTCTGTCTGCACCTTAGATTTAGCTTGCAACCTTCTTAGGTTGAAAAGTTTCCCATCAAAGCAATACCTAATAGGTATACCATTGTCACCCTCCTCGAAAGCATCTGTAAGCATGGCAGAAAACATCATGCTGAACAGTGTTGAAGCTAGTACACAGCCTTGCTTAACTCCATTTGTCACAGGAAATGGATCAGAAGACCCGCCATCATTTTGGACCCTTGCAAGTACCATCATGGAACTGCCGCACCATTGCTATGAATTTGGCAGAACAGCCAAACTTTGCCATAATTTTCCAAAGTCCCTCACGACTGACTGTGTCAAATGCTTTGGTAAGGTCGACAAAGGTCATGCAGAGGTCCACATTCTGTTCCTGGCATTTTTCTTGAAGCTGTCGTGCTGTAAAGATCATGTCTATTGTTCCTCTGTTTTTCCTGAATCCACACTGGCTTTCTGGTAGAAGCCCTGACCGTTCGAGGTGTTCATTCAATCGGTTCAGTAGGACCCTAGCAAGGATCTTCCCAGCAATTGACAATAAAGAGATGCCTCGATGATTGTCACAGACTTGAGGATTCCCTTTCCTTTTGAATAGGTGGATAATTGTTGCATCCTTGAATTCTTGAGGGATGGCTTCTTTTCTCCACATAATGTGAAATAACTCTGTCAGTTTCTCTGCAACTGGAAGACCTCCTGCTTTGTAGATCTCTGCAGGTATTGCATCTGATCCTGGAGCCTTGCCAGATGACAGGAGTTTTATTGCTTTTACTGTTTCAGAGACGGTTGGGAGCTAATTAAGCAGCGGATTACATTCTACCTGTGGTAGTCTGGTGATAGCTTCATCATTGATAGAAGATGGCCGATTAAGGACACCATCAAAGTGTTCAGCCCATCTTTTCAAGATAGCTTCTTTGTCAGTCAGAAGACTAGTTCCTTCTGCACTAAGGAGTGGGGTGGTTCCTGTGCTCTGGGGACCATATACTGTCTTGAGTGCATCAAAGAACTTTTTCATGTCCTTTTTGGACAGATCACAGGCTTGTTGCCAGCAAACTCAACCTGCGCATTCAGCCTGTACGACGACCACAAGGCAAGAAGGTGCCAAAGAAATTAGATGTCTCCAAGCTGAAACAAGACAGCAAGAGGCAAGCATTCGTCAACGATCTCTGCAGCCATTTAGATGCACTGGAACACAGTTCAGAAGATGTAGATAAGAGCTGGACAGTCTTCAGAGACACCGTTCACTCTTCAGCAATGGATTCCCTAGGACCAGTATCTCGCAAACACCAAGAATTGGTTTGATGAGAATGACAAAGAGATTCAGGGATTCCTTGAAGAGAAACACCAAAAAACACAAGGCTTACCCCAGAAAAACCAGGTCAGTATCTAGCAAGACTGCCTGTTCAAACATATGCAAGATAGTTCAGACGAGGCTCAGAGACATGCAAGACTCCTGGCTGAGAAAAAAGGCTGATGAAATCCAGTCCTTTGCAGACAGAAAGGACATGAAAAAGTCTCATAATAATACCCTCTTGGCAGCTATATCTAATTCAGACCCTGTCTTAATGCATAGAAGACCAGAGACACGACTAATCCTATAAGGTACTTTTATACTATCACCATTTTGAATATCAAATGCACATTTCGGAGGTCCCTTATAAAGTAACAAAGCAAATAAAGCAAACTGAAACTTAAGATTAATGCTGTTGTGTATTACTCTTGTTACTTACATAGCAAGACTTTTGTATAATTTTATACTTACAATGATTTTCTTATCACTGTATATATGATATATAATAGCAAACATTTAATTAATTTGTATGTCCTCAAACTTTGTTAGGTAGACTCATCTATATGTGTTGATATTTTACATGAAATTTCATTATATAGCAATTTCTGTTGAATCAAACTATCTTTTAGCCAGTGTAAAACATTTACTTTTATACAATGTTACAATAGAATGTCCGAGTGTGCATACTGTACATTTGGCTGCATCTGAGCATTGACTTAAAATTGTAATGTTGATGCATAGCTGATGTTATTATCATTTTGTTTACCAGTGCATCTTTTTAAAACTCAAATGATGAAATAGTTCCCCTTGAATCATTTGTGCCATCAGAATGTTGCATGTTTTCACTTTATTGATGGTTTTGCGTAGATGTTAGGAGAGTATTCAGTATTTTTTATAATGTAGCTGTAGCTGTACTGCCTATAGGCAACTGGTCTGATATCACAGCACGCAAACTGGCATATAATGTGCTAACAGTATGAAGCGTGCAATATTGCAGGCAGTGAAGACGGATTTAGGATTTAGAACATCAGCTTTATGCATATAACTTAAGCATTGAAGAGCTCATATCATGCGCAATGTAAGTATGTATGAAAAGGGGATATTTCTATATTTATCAAAGACTACATTTTACTCCTGTAAAGATAAAATTATCAATCGTGTGACCCAGCAGAAGTTTAACGAGGATTTCCTGACACTTAACTCACTATACTACAGTGTATAAAGTTATCTGAGAAATAATTCACTATTTTTGTTACTAAAAGAATTTTAAACATGGTTTCCCTTATGTACAACCCAGTTAGCATTCTTTATAAATCTACAGCGGGCCGTCTGACGGGCCGATAACGGCCCGCTGTAAATTTATAAATAATGCTACCTGGGAAACTATCAACATATATTTATGCAATGTGGACAAAGAAGCCCTCAAAAGTAACATGCATAACATAAAGAAATGCATAAAGCACTTATTAAAAGCCTATAATGAATAAAACCAATCATAATAGTTGAATACATTGGACTAACGGCAACCACAGCATAGAAAATGTGTGAAATAACGATACTTTACAGATAAGAAGTTTAAGCTCTTTTACGGTAGCTATCGTTCCATATGTCATTTGCTTAGTCTAATTGGTTTGTTTCCATTTCTTTATGTACAAATAAGGACATACAGTTTTTCTCATTTTTTAACGGCATTAGATTAAATTTCTAGTCACTGGCCGTTTATAGTATTTCAAAAGTTGTATCATGAAACTTACCTGTGAGGTTTATGACTATTAGTAACGTATGTAACAGATATATCGCAAGCCCTCGTCAGTTCAACATATTCACATAGCTGTCTGCATAAAACAACATACATTTACAGCATATAGCATGCTAATAAGTAAGAATATGAATATTTTAGTATTTACCCCAATGTATTCTATTGTTTTGAGGGTAACGTTGATAACAAGGCTGTTACAAGCAAACGCTGCCCCCTTAAGAGAGCTAACATGTGTCATTTTGTTTCTTATATAATGTAGTTTCAGAAAATTATAGTGTTCAAAATTCCTCCTGTGGTGTATAGAGCCGGCCAAAGGTCTAATGATTTATCCCACAGGATTAGTTTTGTTTATTTTATTTGTTTGTTCTAGCCATGTTGGACGGAGAAACGAACGATGACAAACACATGAACATACACCTATATATACATAAAAATGTGTTTTAACATCTTACCACGAGAAAGTAATCGATTCGGAACACCAGAGTCAAAAAAATGTACTCAAAAGTAATAAATTGCAAACAAATTTAAAATTGTGCATTCGTTGACCTTTGACCTAAATTCTGACCTTATAAGGTCAAAGCCGCGATGGCATCCGGCTATACGATGATCAGGACATATTTGTGCCTATGTTGGCAGCAATAAAACACTTCTACTCAAAAATACCATCAAGTCGAAAAATAAGCATCTTTTCTTTTTCTGTCAGGTTAACAAATTCTTATTCCCATTTTATCATCAAGTTTGACTGAACAAACATATTGCATAATTATTAATACACTAGTCAACGAGTAACGAAGGACGCAATACTGTTCGACACCGAAGACCGCCAGCTGTAGATGTTCATTTGTTTCTGTTACGAACGCGAGCAAACACGTTTGTGCATACATACACTCGCGCGCTCGCACTTATGAATACATGTCCATGTATACTTACTTGCATGTCTGGATTTCCATTATGCATAGGTGAATGATACACCAACGGATTACACCAACGGATGAAGGGTATAGTGTCAAAACACTAATTTTGCACGTTTTCGAGAGAGACCCCATTACGCTCAGAGAGCCTCTGTATCTTTGTCCAACAGAATAAATGATCTAACAAGTGGTTTCGACGCATTGGTAGCCGATTAATTTGATAGAAAGTTTGTGAAATTCGGTTCAGGAATAAGAAAGTTATCATCACGAAAACATGCCTATATAATTTTGACCCCCTTAAACCCCACTTTTATATAGTAAAACTGGGGTTTACAGGGGTATCACTATTTTTGTTATTTCTGCTGAAAAACATAGATTGTGGTACTCGTTAGAACCGCCTCGCCGAGGCGGTTCTAACGGGTACCCCCATTCTATGTGTTGAGCAGAAATATGAAAAATATCAGAATTTTTTATCTGAAAATTTTCATTTTTTTGGTAGTAAAATTTTAAGTGTATTTGAAGAGGCGTGTCTTCGTAATGGAACTTTGTATCACCTGATCCATGACGTTTTTGACCGAGTATATAATCCGTATTTACCCTAACTATTCGGACACCAAAACTTACTACCACACTTCTAAAATCTGACCAAGTCCATTTGGCTATCTATTGATGTGTCAAGATAAAATTGCAGGATGAGTAGCAAGCAGTGTAGACCCAGATTAGACGACGTGTTCTGATGTATGGGTCTAACGTTTTGCTTGGGTCTGCATGTCCGGCACTGTAATTGTCATGGAGAGAGGGGGGGTGGGGGGGGGGGGGGTGGTAAATTTAACGCTCACCTGCTGATCGCCTACTTTTCGCATGACTGAACGATGTTCACCTGGTTAGAACTTTATGATGCTTCTTGTATTGAAATGGCTAAAATACTGTCGACAGACACCAACATAGCAAACATGTATACGGAGTGATTCAGGTCCAGTTCAGCCTTTTTGTTAATATGGGCACGTTTCCTGAGCAGATAGCAATTATTGAGATGTTTTCTAAATTTAGAACATTCCAGGACTTTGCGCATGCTTACAAAGAGCAACTCTCCAAGGGACATAATATAACAGCTCGGAATTCCCATTAGTTATCTACCCTGAAAACGAATTAGGGGTATTTTCCCGTATAAATATAGATCAATAGTCAGACCATTTACATGATTGTCGTTTACATCCAATGTAGGGACGAGGGTGAGCAAAGACGGAAGTACCCACACAACACTGGGAAAATATGTATCTTACGACGACTGATTTCAAGTTACTTTGATTTTCATCGGTAGTAATACATGAGCCTCTCCATGACAAAAGGTATTTTCGGGGCATACCATTTTCACCTTAAGTATCCCTACACCCAACCTCCTTACCATACTTGTCCTAAAACTTGAAGAAGTCCATTTAACTGCATGTTGAAGCGTTTACAATATTGCCGGATAGATGGATAAATGGCAAATAGTGTATACCCTGATCAGACGCTTCGTTCTGCGGCGTCTGATCTGGGTCTACACAGTTTGCTTAGGCGTGTCTGTCCGAATACTTAGGTAAGTACGGTATGCGGACAGTGAATATCCAGATTAGTCAGCAAAACCACCGAACCTGTTTAGGGCCTTTGTTATATATCGATACATTTGTATATTCTACAGAACCAAAGCTTCTGTAGCCGACAGCGAAGGTCCCATCAGACTCCACGGATGCGCAGGCTGAGTTTGCCTACGCGGTCCGCATTTGCCCCAAGGCTTGGCGCTGCCTACAAAAAGCTGTTAGTAGCTAAAACTTGATAAGGGCGAGGCTTCGTGCGAGTATAACGGGTTGAAGCCCCATCCCCTAGTTTTTCTGCTTATCGTTCCAAGGCGGTTCCTCTGTTGCAGTTCTGGTTTACTCGTGCATCGGTTGTTTCATACGTGACGTTTGTTTTGTCATTATTTGTTCCTCATCTCTCCTTCTTGTAGTGCCTCAGAAAGGCTGTGCTTCTTGTCTGACTGTGGCATTTCCTTGATTCTCCACTTATATGATTGTATCATTTCTTCCTCTCGCAGGAAAGTATATAGGCAATATGTATTCAAGTTTAACCCATTTGTGCCTGGCGTCCCATAAAAGGGACATTGGCAAACAGTGTAGACCTAGACTCTACACTGTTTGCATTAAATACAGGAATTTCTATAAAACATGGTAATAATAAAAACTAACCGGACACCCCTTCTATTGGAAATGGACTTATCCAAAGAGTTATGTTAGAAGAATCCATTCAGCGTAAATGGGTTAAAGCCAAACGTCATGACAGAAGAGTCTACACTGTTTGCATTAAATACAGGATTTTCTATAAAACATGGTAATAATAAAAACTAACCAGACACCCCTTCTATTGGAAATGGACTTATCCAAGGAGTTATGGTAGAAGAATCCATTCGGCGAAATTGGGCTAAAGCCATGACAACGTCATGACAGAAGGCTGCAAATAACAAAGATTTAGATACGGGTGGGAAACGTCACAACCGGAGCCAGAGGCTCTGATAATCAAATGTTATGTGGGAATTAAGAACTGGAGCCAGATAACGTATATTGACAATAAACTAAAGAAAGGCTCTGATTATATCGTGCGGCTCTGACCATGTCGGTCGGCTCTGATGTCGGAAGGTTTGTCGTCTAAAATTCTGGTTTTCAAAAAGAAAATGCCTTGTGCTTAATCTCACATGACCTGATTGAAGCCGTCTATCGCAGTCGATAGGGCGCCTGATTATAGATCCAGGGGCCGCAAGTTTGAATCCCAACCTAGCCACATATATTACGTGGAGATTGATTGTGAAATAATTGCTGCGGTCACTCTCCCCCTCCCGCAGTTGTCAGTTATTGGCCAAAGTATGTGCACAAAGTACTGGTTAACCGCTTAGAAGATTAATCCTGTCCAGGAATAGTGTAAGTAGGTTAACTGACTTGCTCGACATGACATAAACAGTGTTGACTGGGATATAAAACCCCATCCCATTTCAAATCAAATCAAATGTCACTAATGAATAGTACTGGGACAGACAGGCCTGAGTAAACAATGTAAACCCACATCAGATGCCGCAAAACGCGGCATCTGATTAGGGTCTACAGTCTACACCGCTTGCAACTCATCCAGCAATGTTTAAGATACATCAGCGTGTATTAAAAATAACTATTCTTATCCTATGACAAGTACGGTAAGGAGTGAAGGTGCCCCAATATTTAGAGTAATATACGGTAGTTTGTGTCAAGCTGACTATTGCGCCCTTAAAACGTCCTGAGGTCGACTCAAGTCTTAGCTACCACCATTACCGCCATCGAAGAAACATCAATAGGTAGTCAAATGTATTTGTTAACATTATAGGACAAGTATAAAGGAATTAATTTGTCCCAATATTTAGGGAAATACAGTAGTCTGTAAATTCCTGAACTGTGTAAAATCTACATGAACGTGTCCGGCCATCAGTGATATACGGTATTTACCCTAAATATTCAGACATACAGACCTGAACAAATAGTGTAGACCGAGATCGGACACCCGTAGATGGCTGTTTGACACTCATCCAACAATTTTAGACATACATTACGAAAACATGCCTATTCAAATATACCGAAAATTTTACCACCAAAAAATGAACATTTTCAGATAAAGAGTTAAGATGGCCTAATATTTATTGTAAATACGGTATTACATTCAGGTAGGCCTGAAAAAAACAATGCGGACCCAGATCAGATGCAGCAGAACAGGACGTCTGATCAGCGTATAGCAGACAAGTCTGAAAAAGGAGTAGAGACCCAGACCAGAATGCGTCTACACTCATCCAGCACTTGGACGCGTCATCGTGTAATAAAATGGATTCATTCGAATATAGGACAAAAATGGCAAGGATGGTAGGGGGCTAAGATGTTAGAATGTATGTAGGTTAAAAACGGTACGTCAAGATAAAGTGCGTTGTTTATATCATGATTAGCCTGGGCCTTATTCAGGATGCCCAATGGACATGCTGCTGCAGCAGCGGAACTATCCCAGTAAGCATTCTACATAAATCTATAGCGGGCCGTTATCGGCCCGTCAGCTACCCTGACGGGCCGATAACGGCCCGCTATAGATTTATGTCGAATGCTAGCTGTGATATTAGTTGCGTCTGCAATAACGAACATGTTTTAACATAGTTTAAGGAGACTGGATACACTGTTCCGCTTTTTTTACAAGGGAGACAACTTTTGTGACTACATCTTTCCTGAAGACCAACCATCTTCTATTAAGGATCTTCTCTGAGAGGAAAGAGTTTGCTCTCATGGGGAAAAAAACCTCTCTTTTTAAAATAATCCCGTTTCAGAAGGGAGGCAGAACAGTTTGAAAGAGTTACCACCCCTGAAAGTTTATCCATTCCCCTTAAGTTTGTATGAGCCGTGTCAGGAGAATAAAGAACCAGAAAACATAAACTACACTATGGTAAAGTGCGGGGAGGCGTTCTACGACACCTGACACGGCA
The DNA here is from genome assembly GCA_964016985.1 of Anodontia alba. Taxonomy (NCBI): domain Eukaryota; kingdom Metazoa; phylum Mollusca; class Bivalvia; order Lucinida; family Lucinidae; genus Anodontia; species Anodontia alba. The sequence goes on from OZ024824.1 coordinate 18,918,668, forward strand.
CTAACACCACCTGTAGTGAAGATAAATAGATTCTAAAAGAATGACTCTTGAGAGCAATGAACACACTCACAGAACTTGAAAATAGCTAAAGCGTTGGACGGAGCCGGGTTTTTGTGGTGACTTGGTCTGTGGGTTTCTTATCCCTTGTCATGCTGAATAAATTAAGATGCCACGCCCACTTCTAATTCCCAGCCAATCAGATTACTTGATCCGCGTTTTTGATAGAAATTCACATATTTAATGATAAACAGTGCAGATCCAGATCAGTTGGCTTCTGAAGAAGCCAACTGATCTGGATCTACACTGTTTGCTAAGACAGGGTATGTCGTGTTCAGCACGAGAAGGGTTAATGTCGGTTTCTCGGAGCGGTTTGGAAGGGTTGTCGCTCGTTGCAGGGAAATAGGTTACAGCATGGGCGGTCTGCAGTGAAATGTTAACCCAATTATAGTTCATAACATTGCTTTCCTCTTTGACTGCAGGACGGTGAGTCGGGCCTCGGATTGGGTGGTGGCTGTATTCTCGGTCTGTTTCGGAGGATTGGTGCTTGTTTGTCGATGTCTTTTGTGGGTATTGTTTGTTCCTCATCTTTTCTTCTTTCTTTGTCTCGGGAGGGCTGCGTTTCGTCACTGTGACCTTTCCTGGGTACCTCCATTTATGTCATTGTTTATATTATTATACTGCTATTAACTCTTTCACTGCCACAGGCGATAATAATAGGCTTTTGCAAACAGCATAATCCCCGATGAGACGGCTCAATGAGCCGTCTCATCTGGATCTACGCTGTTTGACGTTCAGTCTTTCAACTTTACATATAAACGTCTTTCCAAACGATAGTATGTTAAAACAAAAAAGCAGACGACATTTCATATAAACGTCTTTCCAAACGATAGTATGTTAAAATAAAAAAGCAGAGGACAAATCGATGGTTGAGCGCAAGACTATGGTAACTCAAACATATTTTTGAAACCCTTGTTTAGGGGCAACTTGGACCCCTTTGTAAACAATGCAAATTTAGGTGCCATTGCTCATACGAGCAATGGCACCTAAATTTCCATTGTTTACAGAAAAAAAATGTTGTAATCTTCATAACGCCTTCATGGTGAGGAGATTAGGTTTGGGGAAAAACAACCATCTGACTTACGCTCAACCCTCGAAATGTCGTCTGAAATTTGGCGCCGAAAGAGTTAAACCGTCAGTTAAAAATCAGATCAGCCAGAGAAGTTATACAATTTGATAAAAGTCTTGCATTAATATATTCGATAAAAACTATGTATTATCATATTCTACAACATGCAATGAATCTGTATGCGGACAGCGAAGGTCTTGGCCAGACTGCGTGGATGCGCAGTCTTATCTGGGACTTCGCTCTCCGCGTGTGCCCTAAAGGCATATTTTCAAATATTGCAGCTCAGTTCAAATAAAATGTATCCAAACATATCCAAATTCAAAGAAAGCTGAGTAAAATACGTATCTGAGGGGCATAGTTCCTGTTTCCACAGGAGTGAACCCGTACAGTTGCACGACCCACAGTAAAGTCATCCCAAAGGTGGACTTATGAGGAATGCCCTATAATCACCATGTATTTTTCAAAGGGACTTGCAAGGCCATGTCAACGTCATAACACAATGCTGCTAGACCCTTATATAAATTTTCAAAAATCCCGAAATGGGCTGAATGATCACAAAGGATTAGAAAATATAAGTAAGTAAGTAAGTAATTTATTGATGCATTAAGCCATATGGCCCATGAGCTAACATACAAATTTCAACATACATGATATGCAGGATAGTGAACATACATTATACACAGTAAATTTACCTGAAAATCAATACCAATGTATTCCAATGTATTTGGGAGAGGTGCAATTTTTTTCAGACTTTGTATCGTATAATCTATTGATGCCGAGTGGACTCCTTCACCCCAATTTTTCGGACCAGCGAAAAAAAAAAAAAAACAAACAAAAAAACAAAAACAAGGGTGTCTAGTAAGCTTATATCATTATTACCATATTCCATAGCAATTAAATTCAAAGGGTGTAGACCCTGATCAGACGCCGTTCTGTTCACATTAGAAGACTTTAGTTCACTAAATCCAGCACAGGAGACGTTGAACGGTCGCCACTTGGCACTAACACTGCTAACACCATACGTAAGTTAAGAACTTCATGTGTACAAATATTAAGGGGTAAATATGATAACAAGTCATCTTTTTAATAGAAGTGCGCGACCCGCTTTGTATGGCGTACCGTTTTACAATAAACCCCCTATCTTATGATATCACATAATCAATCATATTAAAATTCAAATTTGTGCTATCACAAAATTATAGCTATTTTGTGATATTACATAGTCGATTCTCAGATTTTCTGACCACAGGAAATAAATTTGATCTCGGTTTGCCTGGGTAAATCAAAACTGGCATTTGGCAATTCTTTTGGTTTGATCTTGTTAACATTGGTTGGATCCTATATTATGCGAAAAATGATCAAAATTTTCGTAAGGTCTCAAGAGTTTTGACCATTTTCGTTAACTGACTACAGAAAATAATTTTGACCTCGGCTTTGCCTCGGTTAATGAAAAATGGCATTTGGCAGTTCCTTCGGTTAGATATTACCAGTATCAATACCTGTTCAACATTTTATCTAAAGCTCCCATACGACTCTAGACTTACGGTCATTTTCTTCTGGATATATATATATATATATATATATACATCGGAGATACAGGCCTGAGAAAATCCTGAAGACCCAGATCGTACACTACAGACCAGGTCTACACGGAAGTGAAAAGGAATATATGTGAGCAGCGCAATGTAATAGTGAGCCTTGGTAGCCTGCACAACCGAGCATTCCTATCAGGCTTTCGCTTTCCGCATACTAAAGCTTTGGTACTGTATATCAGATTCATAGATTCATCGACCTTGCTGGTTGATCTGGATCTTTATTGTTCGCATACCATATTTATCCTATGTATTCGGACAGACGGGTCTAAGCAAACGGTGTAGACCCAGATCCGACGCCGCATTTGGACAGACAGACTTGAGCAAACAGTATAGGCCCAGATCAGACGCCGCAGAACGCGGCGTCTGATCCAGGCATACACTGTTTGCCACTTATCCAGCAGAATTTTAGGCAATTCAACAGGTAGTAAAATGGACTAGCTCAAGTTTTAGGACAAGTACAGAAAGGAGATCGGGTGTCCGAATAATTGGGGCAAAAACGGTAGGCACAGAAATCAGATTTTCTCATGGTGAGGCGCATATATCGCTACCCATGGAAGTCAAATTATTTTGAAACCAATCGTCATAAGCTGCTGATTTTTCTAGTATTGTCGGGATAGTTCCATGTTTGCTCACCCTCGTCCTACATTGGACGTATACGACAATCATATAGATAGTCGGACTATTCATTCTATATTTAGACGGGAAAATCCCCAAATTCAATTTCAGGGTAGATAACGAAAGGGAATTCCAAGCTATTATATTATGTCCCCTGGAGAACTTGCTTTTAGTAAGCATGCGCAAACCAGAAATGGTCTAAATTTAGGAAACATATCTGTAATTGCTATCTGCTCAGGAAACGTGTTTATATTAACAAAAATGTTCAAATGGACCTGAATCACTCCGTGCACGTTTTTGGTATTTTGGTGTTTAAATGCCCTGTCGACAATACTTTGGCCATTTTAAGACAAAGAGAACGTTATAGTGTGAACATCGCTCAAGCATGAGAAGAATTGTCATTACCGTAATAACTCTATAACAGACTTGAGCAAACAGTGAAGACCCAGGTCAGACTCCGCAAATCGCTGCAACTCGTTCAGCAGTTTGACACATACATGTATATAGGTTATAAAATGATCTCGTTAAAGCTTCAGATGTCAAGTATAGTCAGCTGTCCAAATATTTAGGATAAATACATTAGTCTGCAAAATCTTGGACCATATAAAATCTGGTTGAACGTGTATCGTTAAAGATGTATCGTATTTACCCTGAGTAGTCGGACATTCAAGCCCGAGTAAACAGTGTAGACACAGATCGGACGCCTTAGAACACTGTTTGAAACTCGTCAAACAGGTTTAGACTATCCATAGGTAGTAAAATGGAGTTGTGCAAATCTTAGGACAAGTATGGTAAAGAGTTAAGGCGTCCAAATATGTAGGGTAAATATGGTATTACTTGCAGACAGGCATGAACAAACAGTGTAGACCCATATCAGACGATACAAAACGCGGTATCTGAACAGAGTCTAAACTGTTTGCTATTTATTTAGCAGTTAGACCCGTAGTAAAATGGAGTTGTTAACTTCGGCCAATATGCGTAAAGAGTTACGGTATCCTAATATTTAAGAGAAAATAATACGGCATTACATACGGACATACCTGAATAACCAGGGCAGACCAAAATCAGGCGCCGCTGTACACATCGTCTGTTCAGGGTCTGCACTGTTTGGCAATCATCCGGCATTGTTAAACACATCAACGGATTGTATAATGTAATTGTTCTGATGTTTGGACAATTTTGGTAAACAATTACGAAAACACGCTTTGACGTTTGATCTGGGTCTGCACAGTTTACTCAGGTCTGGGTGTCCGAAAACATTGTGTAATTACGGTATGGAAACATGACACGTTATTCATTACGAAAACATGCCTATTCAAATATATTGACAATTTTACCACAAAAAAAAAAATAGAAAACTTTCAGATGAAAAATTCTGGTAGTTTTCATATTACTGCTCAAAACATAGATTGTGGGTACTTGTTAGAACCGCCACAGTTTGGGACAGACAGACCTGAGTAAACATTGCATACCTTGATCAGACGCCGCAGAACGCGGCGTCTGATCAGGGTCTACATTGTTTTCCACTCACGCAGTCGTATTTTAGACACTTCAACAAGTAGTAAAATGGACTTGCTCAAAATTTAGGACAAGTAAGGAGATCAAGCGTCCAAATATTTAGGGTAAATATTTTAAAACGGTAGGCCCCGATAACACCTTTTCCCATGGCGAAGCTCATGTATTACAACAGATAAAAGTCAAAATAAGTTGAAATCAGTCGTCGTTAGATGCATATTTTCCTGGAACTTGAGGGGTACTTCCGTCTTTGCTCACGCTCGTCCTAACATTGGACGTATACGACAACTATATAAATAGTCGGGCTATTGATTTTATATTTAGATGGGAAAATCCACAAATTCAATTTCAGGGTAGATAACTAAAGGGAATTCCAAGCTATTATATTATGTCCCTTGGAGAATTTGCTCTTTGTGAGCATGCGCAATCCGGAAATATTCTAAATTTAGAAAACATCTCAATAAATGCTATCTGCTCAGGAAACGTGCCTATGTTAACAAAAAGGCTCAGCTGGACCTAAATAACTCTGTACATATATTAGATATGTTGGTGTTTAAATGTCCAGTCGACATTCGTTCAACCATTTCATAGCAATGAAAATGTGAAAGCGTTAAATGAACATCGCTCAGTCATGAGTAGACTTCTGCCCCAGGTGGATTAGACCCACCGCCGCTAGTTCAGCAGGCGAGCGCTAGAATTACTCCACTATCAGCGCCCCTCTCCCTGTGAAAATCACTCAGTCTGACTTCCTGGGCCATATAATGTCTGCATGAATGTATATCGTCAAAGGAAATGCTAACTCGAAAGGCTCTGATTAAGCTTTACATTCCCGCAGCCTAATCAGTGTCTTCGTTTCTCGCAAGTAAATTCGATAGTGTCCATACTTCCTCACGACGGACAGCGAAGGTCCTGATCAGCGTGGATGAGCAGGATCTTAGTTATTCACATATACCGTATATACCCTAAGTATTCGGGCAGATAGGCGATAGCCAACAGTATAGGCCCAGATCGGACGCCTCAGAATGCGGCGTCCGATCAGTGTCTACACTGTTTGTCAATCATCCAGCAGTTTTAGACACGTTAACAGGTATTAAAATGGAGTCGTTCAAATATCTGAACTAGTATGGTAAGGATGACAAGGGATTAAAGTGTCCTAATGTTAGAATAAATATGGTACGCTACGATAAGTGTGGTGCCACTCCTGGATTTTTGCAAATTTAAGTGCGGATCACTGATGAGGCCTATTTGGCCGAAACTACCTAGTCTGGAATAGAAAACTTTCATTCTTTTGCGTGCGTGCGTGCGTGCGTGCGTGCGTGCGTGCGTGCGTGTTTGTGTGTGTGTGTGTGTGTGTGTGTGTGTGTGTTTATTGCTCTGAAATAGTCATTAAATTAAGAATCTATTGTTCAAATTTAAGGACAATTATGGTAAGGAGTTCGGGTGTCCAAATGTTTATGGTTAAATACGGTAACAAATTAAAAACTATAAGAACATTCACCAACTAAAGGTAATGACAGGTGTGCGCGGAAAATATAGGCACTCTCTTTATGTTGCACTAGTAACATGCGTCATGTGCAGACCCAGACCATACACCGCGTCTGTTCGGAATCTACTCTGCTTGTCATTTGACTACTACCTTTGGACACATCACAAGATAGTCAAACGATCATTTCAAATTTTAGATCAAGAAAGTAAAGAGTTAAATGCCCGTGTATTTAAGATAAATATGGTACGTGAATTCGGTGAAGACTCGAATCCGAATCACTAATAACTACATGTATGTATTAGAAATGATGTGCCGTAACAAAACCAGATATAGGGACAGCCAGACATGAGCAAACCGAGTAGACCTAGATCAGACGCCGCAGAACGTGGCGTCCGATCTGGATCTACACTGTTTGCCACTCATCCAGCATTGTTTTAGACACATCAACGTGTAGTAAGGGCCGGCCTCGGTGGCTCAGTTGGATGCGCCGTCCGACTGGAGACCAGGAGGTCGCGGGTTCAACCCCCGCCGAGGTCGGCAACATTCGCTCGTGGAGATTGATCATGAAATATTTTCTACGGTCATTCTCTCCCTTCCACTGATTCAAGAAGGGCAGTTGTCAGTTTCTGGCGAAAGAATGTGTACAATACTGGTTAACCGTTTAGAGGACTAAGCCTGTCCAGTAAACGTGTTGGTCAGGTAAACTGACCGCGCTTGACTGGGCCGTAAAACCTCAACACAAACAAACAACATGTAGTAAAAGGGGCCATATTTTTCATAGAAAGTCAACATTTAGAAAATATTCGAGTTCTGGTTACTTGTCATAGGATTTTAAAATGATGTAAAATGTTCGAGATCCATTTAAGCCGGCGCTATTGGGGCATATGTAGTGCTGCAAACTACACTATCATACGAAGAGTTTCAATGAAATTGTAACTCTGATTTTATTTCTTTATGTGTTCTTTGTTTCCAAGACCAACTTGACTGTGGTAAATTATATCGTTCAAATCCTATGACAAGTATGGTAAGAAGTGGAGTTAGATGGTAAGAAGTGGGCTAAAATTTGTGATTTACACTAAGCCTGTACACTATAAAGGCCATGTCGAACCTTTACATATGTCACATGTCAGTTAACGTACTTAATCTTTTCCGGACAGCCTTAGCCAGTAAACAGTACTTGTGCACATACTTCCGCCAGTAACTGATAACTGCCCTTCTTGAATCAGCGGAAGGGGAGAATGATCATAGCAATGATTTCATGATCCTAGTTAGCATTCTTTATAAATCTACAGCGGGCTGTGATCGGTCCGTCAGCTACCCTGACGGGCTGATAACGGCCCGCTATAGATTTATGTAGAATGCTAACTGAGATCAATATCCACGAAAGTTATGTGGCCGAGCTGGGATTCAAACTTGATACCCCCCCCCCCCACCCCACCCACCCACACACCCGGATATGCAGTCAGACACGCTAGCGACTGAGCTATGGATTCTGACTGATAAGGAGTAAAGGCGAAGCAATATTTAGGGTAAATAGGTAGTTAGTAATACGCTGACTATTGCGCCATAAAACGTCTTGTGGTAGGTTCAAGTCTTAGCGCTTCGCTATTAACAGGATTGTGTCATCACGTTTTCATGGCTTTACAAGACCCTTCTGAAAATGGGTCAACTATAGGAGCAAAGAACGGCAAATCCTTTCCTTTTAGAGCGGACACATTTTCAGAATTGAGGAACAACAGTTTTGAAAGAGATGCCGCCCAGCCTCCTGCTCCACACCCCTCCCCCCACCCACCATTCACCCATTCACGAAAACATACCTATATAATTTTGACCCCTTACACCCCACATTTATATAGTAAAACTGAGGTTTACAGGAGTATACATTATTTTTCTTATTTCTACTCAAAAACATGGATTGTAGATATTCGTTAGAACCGCTTCGGCAAGGCGGTTCTAACGAGTACCCACAATCTATGTTTTGGGCAGAAATATGAAAAATATCAAAATTTTTACTTAAAAACTGTCAGTTTTAGGCAGTAAAAATTTCAATATATTTAAATAAGCGTGTTTTCGTAATGCTGAAAGTGTACAAATTCTCTTTAGGCTGGAAGAGATATGACATATATGCTTTAGTAAGACGTCGCCCTCTCGAGAAGAAATCATACAAAGAATCAATGTTGAACAAACTGGCCTATACCCGGGAATGAAAGGAATAGACAGGAGTAGAAACATGTAAAATAAGCCTTGGTAGCACGTGCGGACAAAGCAAGCCAAACTCAGCCTAAGCATTCGCCCGGTCTAATCAGGCTTCCGCTGTCCGCTTACGGAAGTTTTTTTTTTACTGTAGAATATATCAATTTTTAACTAAACCCTTTATCAGATTCTATGGCTTTGCCAGCTGATCTGGATCGTTCCTGTTTGTATACCGTATTTACCCTAAGTTTTCGGACAGGTAGGCCTAAGCAAACAGCGTAAACGCTGAACGCGGTGTCTGATCAGGGTCTACACTGTTCACCACTCATCTAGTCGCATTTTATAACTTCAACGGGTAGTAAAAAGACAGGTTCTTGAAAATTTTAGGACAAGTATGGTAAGGTGATCAGTGTCCGAATACTTAGAGTAAAAATGGTATGCCCCGAAAACAGCTTTTATCATGGCGGGGTCCATGTATCACAACAGACAAATGTCAAAATAAATTGAAATCATTCGTCGCTAAATGCATATTTTCCTGGTATTGTCATGGTAGATCCTTCTTTGCTCACCATTGTCCTTACATTGGACGTATACGACAGTCGTATAAACAGTCGGACTATTGATCTATATTTAGACGGGAAAATACCCAAATTCAATTTCAGGGTAGATAACTGAAGGAAATTCCAATCCATTCTATTATGTCCCTTGGAGTATTTGCTCTTTGTAAGCATGCGCAATCCGGGAATATGCTAAATTTAGGAAACATCTCAATAACTGCTATCTGCTCAGGAAACGTGCCAGTATTAACAAAAGACTCAAATGGGCCTAAATCACACCGTAAATGTTTTTCGAATGTTTGTGTTTCAATGTCCTGGCGACAGGTGTTCAACCATTCCTGACAATGAAAACGTGATAGCATGACACAGTTAAGCACAAGTGAACATCACTCAATCATAAGAAGAGAGAGACTATTTTTTTTTCAGCTGAATGTAGCAAGGCAGACAATAAACATGTAAATACATGTTTATAAGACACTCCATTACGAAAACATGCCTATTCAAATATACTGAAAATTTTACCACGAAAAAATGAAAATTTTCAGATAAAAAATTCTGATATTTTTTCAGGATTCTGCTCAAAACATAGATTGTGAGTACTCGTTAGAACCGCCTCGACGAGGCGGTTCTAACGAGTACCCACAATCTATGTTTTGAGCAGAAATAAGAAAAATAATGAATACCCCAGTTTTACTATACAAAAGTGGGGTTTAAGGGGGTAAAAAATATATAGGCATGTTTTCGTGATGCAATGGGAAAATGTGTCTTCGGGACATATACGGACAGCGAAGGCCCAGATCACCCTGTGCATCGCGCAGTCTGATTACAGCAGTCGCTGTCCGCGTATATCTTGGATACTGTAAGATACATCCATATACATGTATATTGTATAGCATAAACCGTTATCAGATTGTGCGGCTTCATAGCTGATCTAGATCTTTACTGTTCATATGTACCCCGAAGACATCTTTTCTTATGGCGCAGCTCGCATCGTATTTTATCCTATTTGGACAGATCAACCTGCGCAAACAGTGTAGACCCAGATCAGACACCACCTAACGCGGCGTCTGATCTGGGTCTACACTGTTTGCACACCATCTAGCAGTTTTAGACACTGCAATTGGCAGTCAGATGGGCTTGTTAAAATGGCAGGACAAGAATAAAGGAGTTAAGATGTTCTAATATTTAGGGTATATATATGAGCCTGCAGATTCGTAGAGAGAGAGAGAGAGAGAGAGAGAGAGAGAGAGAGAGAGAGAGAGAGAGAGAGAGAGAGAGAATTAATATGTGATGGTTTGTGAAAGATAGCAATAGTTTTTTCTATTAGTTCCTTGGATAGGTCAAGGTAGACCAAATACTAACTAGGTCCATCTAATTGGAATCCTCTATTTTTATCAATTTAGGTCTGGGCCCAGATGTATCCATTCCGCTCACCCTTTTCCCGAAAAATGGACCCGAAAAATGGTCCCCTACCTCATTAGTGAAAGATCAAAGTAAAACAAAAAAAAAAAAACAAAAAAAAAAAAAACAAAAAAAAAAAAACATCATAAAGCTGCAATGAAACAAAGTTCAGGACTCAATGGCAATCTTAAACCAGAACAAAACAAAACCACAAGTTGGACCACGATAGGCCTAACTGCAGACAGCAAGACAGCAACAGCCAGGCACCAATTTTGTTTGTTTTATTCGGGGTTTACGTCACTTCATATCGCGATGGTGTCAGGCGCCAACCTTCTGAAACAGATTAAGGAAGGAGCCTTTTTTCAGTCTCAGGCCTGGCTCACCACTGTGCCATTAGGGAGGGAAGCAAAGTTATCAACCATAATTGTGTTACAAACCATGAGTGCAGTTTTATGCACATCATTCATCTTATAAGCTATCTTTTTGTAACGTTTGTACAAGCATTTTGGCTTATATCATGCTAATGCATTTGTATCATTACGAAAACACGCCTGTCCAAATATATAGACAATTTCACCTCAAAAAACTGAACATTTTCAGATAAAAAACTCTGATATTTTTCATATTTCTGCTCAAAACATAGATTGTGGGTACTCGTTAGAACCGCCTTGGCAGAATCTATCTTTTTGAGCAAAAATAAGAAAAATAATGTATACCCTTGTAAACCCCAGTTTAGCTTCATAAAAGTGGTGTTTAAGGGGTCTAAATTATATAGGCATGTTTTTGTGCTGGAAGTTTCTCAACATTCAAGAAGCTTTTCTCCAGAATGCCTCTTCTATCTGATTTAGATTTATATGTATGCAATAGGCTTCTACCATGCGTTGGCAGTTGTACGAGGTTCTTCAACATTCAAGAACTCAAGAACCATTTTTTTCCAGTATGTCTTCTCTCAGGTTGAGACATCTATATCTACAATAGGCATGTGCAAATGTATGGGGTTTCTCGATATTCAAGAAGCTTTTCTCCAGTATGTCTCTTCTCACTGGTTAAGTTTTGTATGTCTGCAGTATGTACAAGCATATGGCTTATACTAAGGAATATGCATTTATGAGGTCTCTCTACATTCAAGCTTTTCTTCAGTACGTCTATTTCTTCCTGGTTAAGATTGTTATATCAGTAATATAGTCTCCTGTCTTGTATGCGTAGTTGTATGAGGTTTCTCAACATCCAAAAAACTTTTCTCCAGTATGTCTTCTCCCTGGTTAAGGTTTGCATGTCTGCATATAGACTTCTACCATGCATGTATAGTTGTATGAGGTTTTTCAACATTCAAGATGCTTTTGTTCAATATGTCTTCTCCCTGTTAAGATTTATATGTCTGCAATAGGCTTCTACCATGCATGTGCAATTGTATGAGGTTTCTCAGCATTCAAGAAGCTTTTCTCCAATATGTCTCCTTAGCGTTAAGTGATGATTTATATGTCTGCAATAGGCTTCTACCATGTATGTGCAATTGTATGTGGTTGCACAACATTTGAGAAGCTTTTCTATGGTATGTCTCTTCTCCCTGGTCAAGTTTTGTATGCCTGCAGTATGTACAAGCATAAAGCTTATACCATGCACATGTATTTGTATGAGGTTTCTAAAAATTCAAGTCTTCTCCCTGGTTAAATGTCTGCAATAGGCTTCTACAATGCATGTGCAGTTCTGTGAGGTTTCTCAACATTCAACATTCAAGACGCTTTTCTCCCTGGTTAAGGTAAATATGTCTGCAGCATAGCTACAGATAAGAGGGGGTATCCACATATTTTTCTTATTTCTCCAGGAAAACATATGTTGTGGTACTCATTAGAAGCGCCTCGCTGAGGCGCTTCTAATGAGTACCCACAACATCTGTTTTCGTGGAGTAATAAGAAAGATATCAGCATTTTCGGATGAAAAAAGCACCCTATCTGTTGCTATGCTGCAGTATGTGCAAGCATATAGGCTTCTACCATGTATGTGCAGTTGTATGAGGTTTCTCAAACATTCAAGATTTTCTCCAATATGTCTGCTCCCGGGTTAAGGTGTGTTATGTCTGCAGTATGTACAAACATATAGTCTTCTATCATGTATGTGCAATTATGTGAGGTTTCTCAATATTCAAGCTTTTCTTCGGTATGTCTTCTCCCTTGTTATGGTTTTGTATATCTGCAATATGTACTAGTCTGTATCTTGTGGTATATGTTTTATATGGCATCAAACAATGGAGACTGTAGGCTTCTACAATGTATATGTAGTCGTGCAAGGACATTCAAAAAGCTATTCTCCAGTATGTCTCGACACTCGTTAAGGTTTGGTATGTAAGTCTGCATATAGGCTTCTATCATGTATGTGCAGTTGTGTAAGGTTTCTCAAACATTCACCTGTGTGTCTTCTCTCTAGTTAATGTTTGTTTGTCTGCAGAATGTGCAAGCATATAGGCTTCACAGGGCAGAACTAAGGGCAAGGCTTGTGGCCACGTAAAATCAATTTAAGCCTCCCAGTAAAAGTTTTAATTGACCGTTCGAAGACGAGCTTCTTCTGTAGTTTACTATTATCTTTGTATGTATGTCCTGGTGGAATTTTTATTTTGGACAGCCATGTTGCCAATTTGTGGGAAAGAAACTGTCGTTTTGGCTTTCTGCTTGTAGTGTTTTGATTGTGGTACCATTGCTTTAGGTGCATCCTTCTTTCCTTTTGGTGTCTTGAATGGAAGGTGTTAGGAAATCGTATCGATTCCTGATCATTGCCTTCCTTTCTATTTCTACCATGTATGTGCAGTTGTGTGCGTTTTTTTCAACATTCAAGAAGCTTTTCTCCAGTATGTCTCCTCCCTGGTTAAGGTTTGTATGTCTGCAATAAATGCAAATATATAGGCTTCTACCATGTATATGCACTTGTGAGCTTTCTCAAACATTCACAAAGCTTTTCTCCAGTATGTCTACTCCCTTGTTAAGTTTGTATTAGCATAAAGGTTTCTACTGTGTATGTGCAGTTGTATGTTTCTCAACATTCAAGACGCTATTCTCCAGAGTATCTTCTCCCTGTTTAATGTTTGTATGTCTGCAGTATATGCAAGCACATAGGCCTCTACTATGTACATGTATGTGCAGTTGCGCAAAGTTTGGCCATTCACAAAGCTTTTCTCCAGTATGTCTGCAGTATGTGCACTGTAAGAGTTTGTTTTTTTTTGGTGGGGGTGGGGGTTACGGCCCTTTCAAGAATACTTCACTTATACTGAGCCAATCCTTCATCAAAGGTGGGCAAAAACCAGAGAACCCCTGACCATCCATAAGCAGAACTTGGCTTCCCAATATGTGACCCGAGCGAGGCTCAAACCACAGCTGTGAGAAACCTAACAGATTAAGAGTCAACTCTCTTATCCACTACGCTATGGGGGCCCGCCAATTGTATGAGTTTTCTCAACATTCAAAGAAGCCTTTCTCCAGTATGTCTTCTCGCTGGTTAATGCTTCTATGTCTGCAGTATTTGAAAACATACAGGTTTCTACCATGTATGTGCAAATGTGTGAGGTTTTCAAACATTCAAGCTTTTCTCCAGTAGGTCTTCTCCCTGGTTAAAGTTAGCATGTCTGCAGTATGTACAAGCATATAGGTTTCTATCATGTATGTGCAACTGTATAAAGTTTCTCAACATTCAAGAAGCCTTTCTCCAGTATGCTTGTCTGTTTAATGTTTGTATGTCTGCAGTATGTAAAAGCATATAGGCTTCTACCCTGTATGTGCAATTGTGTGAGGTTTTTCAACATTCAAGCTTTTCTCCAGCATATCTTTTCCCTGGTTAAGGTTTGTATGTCACAAGTAACCATAATCTATGTTTTGAGCAGAAACATGAAAAATATCAGAATTTTTATCTGAAAACTGTTTTTTGTGGTGAAATTTTCAATGTATTTGAATAGGCATGTTTTCATAATGATGTTGGCTTCTAAGCCTCTGGTTCTTGCATATTTGAGTTGCGAAGTGAAACCGTGCACCCAAAAAAGATTGAGGTCAGTCTGCATATTCAGTCTAAGCAGTCTTGTCTGAGCACATTTTGACTAGCAAAATATGCAGTTTCTTTATATGGGCAAGAAAGACTCTGATCAGACTTGTGGGATGCGAAGACTGATTATTCTTAGTTGAGAGCTCATATCAGAAGGTATGTTTTCTGATGTTGTGGCTCACTTAGTCTTTTGTGGGGCCTTGAGGTGTTCACTGTGGAGCTTTTTTTTGTGTTTTGTCCTGTCTGGCATTTTAAATCGCTTCACTGGGGAAGAAGCATCTTGTTGCTTTGCTTGCAATGGTTTATAACGTGTGTACAGTCGGCCCTTCTTGTTATTGGTAGGTTCAAAGCTTTAGATGAGACGCTTTTCAACCAAAAAAGTATTGATATTTTTCTTATTTCTCCATGAAAACATATGTTGTGGGTACTCATTAGAAGGGCCTCGGCAAGGCACTTCTAATGAGTACCCACAACATATGTTTTCATGGAGAAATAAGACAAGAATTCCGCGGTAGGCGTCATCGCACCTGCTGGCGCAAAAGTCACAGGAGCCTCAATCAGAATGTGGTTATTAAATAAGTTTATTTCATTCTTAGCAGTGCTTACTTGGAAAACTGGGTTGAAAAAAATGTAGACAAAGTGCCCAGTGGGGCACATATATTCCAGGCCAGTCCCATTCCCTCTAATGGCTATATCCTCAGCACTGACTTTTCGTATCATACAGCCCAATGATAATGGAACGTTGACGTAAAATGTGTAAAAGTCACTGGAGCATGAAATATAGGTCAAGGTCACGGGTCAAGGTACCTGCTAATTCAGTACATCAAGGAGAAGCACAATGCAAGGTATGGTGGTTGTAGGCCTTATAGTTGAGGAGTTATCAAACATCAACGTAAAATGTATCAAATATAGGTCAAGGTCACTGGGTCAAGGTACCTGCCAAGCCAGGGCAATGAGGTGAAGCACTATGCAAGGTTTAGTGGTTGTAGGTCTTATATTTGAGGAGATACCGAACATCAATATAAAATGTGTCAAAGTCACTGGAGTGCACAATATAGGTCAAGGTCACCAGGTCAAGGTACCTGTCGAGTCAGTACATCGAGAAGAAATGCTATATAAGGTTTGGTGGTTGAAGGCCTTACAGTTGAGGACATATGGAAGGGTGACCTAAAAGGTGTAAAAGTCAATGGAGCGTGAAATATAGGTCAAGGTCACCCAGTCAAGGTACCTGCAGTCCGTACATTGAGGAGAAGCACTATGCAAGGTTTGATGGTTGTAGACCTTATAGTTGAGGAGATATTGAACGTTGACGTAAAATGTGTAAAAGGCACTGGAGCTCAAAATATAGGTCAAAGTCACCGGGTCAAGATACCTGCCAAGTCAGTACATATAGGAGAAGCACTATGCAAGGTTTGGCGGCTAGAGGTCTTACACTTGAGGAGATCTGAAACGTTGATGTAAATTATGTCAAAGTCACTGCAGCCAAAATATAGGTCAAGGTCACCAGGTCAAGGTATCTGCTAAGTCAGTACATTGAGGAGAAGCACTTTGCAAGGTTTGATGGTTGCAGGCCTTATAGTTGAGGAGATATCGAACGTCGACGCAAAATATGTCAAAGTCACTGGAGCGCAAAATATAGGTCAAGGTCACCAGGTCAAGGTACCTGCCAAGTCTGTACATCTAGAAGAAGCACTATGCAAGGTTTGGTAGTTGTATGCCTTATAGTTGAGAAGATCTGGAATGTCAACGTAAATTGTGTCAGTCAATGGAGTGCAAAATATAGGTCAAGGTCACTGGATCAACATATCTGCCAAGTCAGGAGGTCAGGGAGATGTGTCATGCAAGGAATGATGGTTGTTGTAGAATTGTAGTTGATTAGAATACTAACTTTGACGTAAATGTCAAACTTCGACAAAACAGAACTGTTAAGAGACAGACGGACGGACGAATGGACAGACGAATGGAAAAGCGAGCACCTATGTCGCAAAGTCAGGAGGTCAGGGAGATATTTCATACAAGGTTTGATGGTTGTTTAGTCTTGTAGTTGATTAGAATACTAACTTTGACATAAATGTCGAACTTCGACATAACAGAACTGTTAAGAGACGGACAGACGAACAGACAGATGAATGGAAAAGTGGGCACCTGTGTCGCAAAGTCGGGAGGTCAGGGAGATGTTTCATGCAAGGTTTGATGGTTGTTTAGTCTTGTAGTTGATTAAAATACTAACTTTGACATAAATGTCGAACTTCGACATAAATGTTGACAGACGGACGGACGAATGGACAGACATATGGAAAAGTGGACGCCTATGTTGCAAAGTCAGGAGGTCAGGGAGATGTTTCATGCAAGGTTTGATGGTTGTTTAGTCTTGTAGGTGATTAGAATACTAACTTTGACATAAATGTCGAACATCGACATAAATGTTGACAGACTGATGGACGGACAGAAAATCGGATGCCTATATTGCACCCTGCTACAAGCAGGTGTGATAAAAAATATTTACCAGATACCCATTCTTATCTAGATCTATGGTAGGTTATTTTCTGTGATTAGGACTCTCCCTGGACATCTTTACAGGGTAAAAGGCTATTTTTACTTATCTACTGAGGAAAAAAGAAGAGAAAACATTTTGATTTCAATGCTTTTACTGCCATAATCAGTCTGTACAATGGTTAACACGACACAACTGTTCAATTGTAATACGAATTGTTCAACTAAATACTGGCAAACTCAAAATTACACAAAATGATCTTTCTTTATAACCTGCCAGCTCCTGTGGCAAAATCATACTGAAGTATTCATACTAGCATGGTTCCCTGTACTTGTATCTCAACAAATAAAAAATAAAAATACTGGCAGATAACCAGTCCAAGTCTGTGCTGGTTGAGAACCAGCCCAGACGGACTGGTTCTCTGTCAATAGTGAACAGAAAAGTACTGAGACAGAGAACCACCTCACCAGTGAAGATCTCCACAAAAAAGAGAAATCACTTCTGAGATAGAGTACCATTTTTCTACTTCTTGTATGGTACATAAAACGAAAAGTCTTCTCTGAAATGGGAAACATGGTGACAATGTACTAACTGTATTTAGCATTATTTGGGCAAAGTCAGTAGACATATTGTTGATGGTTTTTTTCCTATTATTCCCATTAACTAGGGTCTAACATTTCTGCAAACTGTCTCCTTAAGAGATTTGCAAGTATGTCAAACCCTACCTTTTGGGAAAAGTAAGAAAAATATTTCAAAAAGCTGTCTGCTGAAATGTTTACCCAGGATGCAAAGAATTAAATGTCATTAAAAGTAAAACATCTGCTTATTTAGCAACCATAATAAAACTCCCTTTGTCTACAACATACAACAGAAAACAGTGATATGACAAAATATGATTCCCATTTCATCAAAAATATAGCTTCATATAATAAGAGCCGCATCATGGGAAAAGCGCTATTATAGCATATACAAACAGCAAAGATTCAGGTGAGCCTGCACATCAGCGAAGTTTCACCAGAACATATTCTGTTTGCTCACATATCGAGGGTTGATTGCAAGACTGTAGTAGGTCAGAGGGTTGTTTTTCCCCAAACTTTATCTCCTCACCATGAAGGCATTATGAAGATTACAACTTTTTTTCTGTAAACAATGAAAATTTAAGTGCCATTGCTTGTATGAGCAAAGGAACCTAAATTTGCATTGTTTACAAAGGGGTCAAAGTTGCCCCTAAACAAGGGTTTCAAAAATATGTTTAGTTATACAACAGTCTTGCGCTCAACCCTCGATATGTGATAGACCAAGGGGAACTTCAGCCAAAGCACTAGACATGTGGCCTTGCTAAGAGGATGGGCATGCCTCACAGAAAGATTTGACAGAAAGTCTGCAGAGTTTTTTTCTCGTGACGCGGCTCATAAGACATATTTTACAAACATATTGCTAATGGAAGATACTGATATATATTTTGATTTCTGTTGCTGCTGACTAGTTATCTATTCTCTTTCACTAATGAGTACTACAAACTAGGACAAAATGTCATGCTATCAATATGCCTTATGGAAATACCATGAAATCATGCTTGGTAATCTGCAATTGAGACTAAATGAAATCTGCTTTAAAACAACAAAAAATTACTTAAAACAGGTTTTGGGAAAAAAAAAACAACAACAGATGTAATAAAATACATGCTCGTGTTAACACTATTTTGAATAAAATATTTGATTATTGATAAAGTGATTGTTCAGCAAGGAATTTTATTCCGACATAATATATCATTTGTAGTATGACCTGTATCAGGCAAAAATTGCGACAAAATGTATAAACGAATCATAACATGAGAAATGTGCCTTACAACCTGTGCCCAGCAAACACTCCGATCAGCAGTCTTGTTGTCTGCCCGCAGATGCCTTGAAACCTTGGCGATCAACAGAGCACCAAAGGAAGACTGATCATCTGCATCCTGTTCTGAGTGTTCACTGACTACACAGGTCATAAAGTAGTTTCTCATGTTCCATTTTTTTGTTTTGGCCAGACATGTTTCAAATGGGTTTTATGAATTTATGACACATGTGAGACACTATGAGAAAACTATCTAAAATGAGCCAGCACATGACGAATCCAACAAAATGGCATGTACGCCCAGCGAACAGATCAGCCTGGGCATCCGCCCATTCTGAACAGTCTTTGCCATGCACTCTATGGGTAGCTAAGGACCCAAGCTTTCTTCATGTGTACAGCAAGGACTCTGATCAGACTGAGCGGATGCCCAGGCTGATCTGAGTCTTTGCTGGGCATACATGCCATTTTGTTGGTTTTGTCATGGGCTGGTACATATCAATAGAGAGAGACAGTCTGTGTATCTGCATGGATGTACAGTCTATGCCTTCCCTTCCCTTATAGGGTACAAGGTTGGTTTTCCTATGCCCAAGTTCATTTCCTTTGACCTTGACCATGACCTTGCTTAGCCAACCTTAGCAGATGACAGAGGAATGCTGCTACGCTTAATTTTCCCCTAAAAATGGTTCTTCATATTTCGCTCAAACTGCCTTAAGACATTAAGCCCATATTCAAGGAAAATAAATAACTGATGATTTAAGGGATGTCATCTGCTATTAAGATTCATCAAGCTAAAGGTTATGAAATGGTAAATACAGCAAGAATCATTTCATATGAACAAACATTATGTTAACCCTTAAGTCTCAAGTAAAATTTTAGATGACATTCTAATCTTTTTTAAAGTATTTTTACAGAAACTAAGGCTTGACATTTCATATGAATTGTCTGCTAGGCAGACAATTTTGAATTGTCTGCTAGGCAGACAATTCATATGAAATGACATGTCTTATTTTCATTGAAAAATGAAAAAAAAATATCAAATGTCTTAGGATGTATCTGTGATTGGTGCTTTTAGGGTTAATTGCATTATATGTATGTATGTATTTTTGTTTGTTGTTTTGTTAAGTTGCACGTGACTGTAAAGATGCAAACATCTGTCGTCAATGAGCTGTATAAAATGAGCCAGCACATGACAAAACCTACAATAAAACTTGTGCGACCAGCTTAGACTCAGATCAGCCTGCGTATCCATGCAGTCATATCAGTCTTTGCTGATCACATGTGCCTTCTACAGCCTCCAGGATATCCAAAGATAGATGAACAAGAATCCTTGATATACTGGGTGGATGTACAGGCTGATCTGAGTCTCTGCTGGTTACACAGGTCTTATTGTAGTTTGTCGTGCACTGGCTCATATGTAAACAGCGGCAGCCTGGAACAGCCTGTGAATCAGCACACACTGATCATAGCCCCTGCTTTAACCGCTTCATTGGTTCTATACCAGTCAGCATACATGTGCATACAAATCAGAGCATAGGCGCTAATTGCTATTCAGGCTCAAAACAATCTGGGCCCAGTTGTTCAAAGCTAACGATGTTGTTAGTTAACGATTCGTTAAAATTTAGATCAAGTGATACACGTATATGCTGAAATTTTTTGCTGAAAAAATGTGAGTAGCTTTTGCATTGCAAAAGCTACTCACATTTTTTCAGCAAAAAATATCATAATATTGTATATTGAATCTGCTAAAACAGTTAACGAAATGACCCTTAACAAGCTCGTTAAGCTAACGACACTTTGAACAACTGGGTCCTGACTATTATGTGTATGAAGAAGTCTGGTCGACCAGCCTGCACAATCCCTATTCTTACTAATCCTTACAAAGACATTCAAATTTGTAGCAGATGATACATCTAAATCTTCTTTTAATTTTCTCAAAAAAAAAATAAACAATAAACATTTTAACCCTTAAACTGCCAATCACAACAATTGTCGTCTGCTTTGTCATCTGCTTGTGATTTTAAAAGTCATTTCTACAAACAGTTTGGATCCAGATCAGACTGCTCCTCTAGGAGCAGTCTGATCTGGGTCCACAGTTTGCCTGTATGCAAAAATAGGTCTGAAAAGTTTGCAAGAATATTCAGCAGACGACATAAACAGACGACATTTTCAGATGCAGGTTTTCTTGGCATTTTAAGGGTTAATCTTTTTATTGTCTCAGAAAAAATAAAATAAAATAAAAAAATAAACATTTTAAGTTTTCTGCTGAAGTTGTTACTGTGCTTTTTAAGGTTAATCATAAAGCAGGTTTTCTTTTTCTCTCTCTCTTGAGTTGCCTAAAATTTCTGTTGTGTTTGCAGTTTAGCACTTTACCCCTTTCGACACAATGACAATCACAAATAATACTTCACAATATGCTTTTATAGAAGTCTTGTCACAAGATAAAAGGGACTGTACTAGCTACAGAAGATTTGTTAAGGAGTATTTGGCTACAACTCTGGGATAATTTTCTCATCACGAAAACAGGCCTATATAATGTTGACCCCCTTCAACCCCACTTTTATATAGCACAACTGGGGTTTACAGGGGTATACATTAATTTTCTATTTCTGCTCAAAAACATAAATTGTGGGTACTTGTTAGAACTGCCTCGCCAAGGCAGTTCTAACGAGTACCCACAATCTATGTTTTGAGCAGAAATTTGAAAAAATATTAGAATTTTTATCTAAAAAATTTCAGTTTTTGGTGATAAAATTTTCAGTATATTTGAATAGGCTTGTTTTCGTAATGTCCAGTTCTCCATTAAGACGTATGTTGTGGGTGCTCATTAGAAGCACCTCGGCAACAAACCAACTCCTGCCAACAAGGATAACATTTTATCATGTGACAAAAACTCCTTTTTATATTACAATTATATTCACAATTTATTACCAACAACATTTTTTTACAAGAACGAAACATCATTACACATATATAATTCTCTGACAAAACTCTTTAAACTATACAAATCCATATTTCAACAATTCCTATCTTCCAACACTGTCTGTGATCACAAACTATCTTTATAGGCACATATTTAGATATTTTCTATGACGAGTAAACAGGCAATCACAACCCTTGACATCGGTGACCAACGCTTATTTTTTTGTTTCACCTCTCCCTCAAAACATGTGGTACCAATCAGTATTTTTCAGTCCTGCCAATGTGTGTTTTGGTGGAGACCCAAGACAAACACACCACAAACTATAGCTGGGAGCCATACCCAAACATTGTTAGTTAAACAACTGTTGTATCCAAACAAAACTTGTCATTTTTATATATAATCTATACATTTTTTGTTTCAACCATAAGTGGTCATTTTTCTATATACACCTTTTTTTTTGATAGAAAATGACCATTTATGATTAAAAACAAAATATATATAGATTATAAAGAATGACCATTTATGGTCATTTTACTATATGATCTACACATTTTTGTTTGGTCACAACATTTTTGTGGGCCCAGCTTTAAACCAACCATTCTATATGTGAAATTGTGCTGTAATGAATCATGTTATAAAGAGGCACCAGAGATTTACCCATAAAATGCTGGCCTCTACAGCTCTGTCAAGATCCAAATTGGCAAGCTGCCTCTTGGCTTGTGACAGTTCATGAACTCCGGAGATATTAATTCCAGAAGTCTGTATTTCGTACTTACACACAGTCTGTGGTATAATTTTAATATAGAAATCAGGGCCCAGTTGTTCAAAGCTAACGACGTCGTTAATTAACGATTCGTTAAAATTTACATCGAGTGATACGCAAATATGCTGAAATTTTTCACTGAAAAAATGTGAGTAGCTTTTGCAGTTACTCACATTTTTTTAGCAAAAAATATCAGAATATTGTATACTGAATCCGCTAAAACAGTTAACGAAATGACCCTTAACGAGCTCGTTAAGCTAACGATCCTTTGAACAACTGGGCCCAGGACTTTCTACATCAAAGTTATGTCAGTCACCACAATGTATCCTACATTGTATTTTGCTTCTTCTTCTTCTTTTTTTTTTTTCAAAGGGAATGTGGGTGTGAGGGGGGAGATAGTGTTGTTTTTTTTCTTTAACTGAAAACTGCATAATTTTGGAAGAAGGAATTTGAATAGTGTACCTGGGAATTATCAAGTGAGAATGAATCTTTATGCAAATCAACAAGGGATTGTCATTCTAATTATTACCAAAACATCTAACTGAACAAACCAAAAAAAGAACCAAAGGTTTCAGAAAAATAAATGTCCTTTGTTTAATATGGACATATACACTACATTTTTGCACATCTGACATTATTCTTAACAAAAAATACGCTTCAAGGTATTTAACCTTTACAACTCTCTGGGCTAATTCAGCAAAGAACAAATTGGTGATATTTTCCTTATTTTTTCCCCAGAAAACAGATTTAGACATTTCATACAAATTGTTATCATTGGACAATTTGCATGAAATGTCAAATCCTGTTTCCTGGGGAAAAAAAAGGAAAAGTATTTCAGTATATCATCTGCTGAAAATTTTACCCAGAGTGCTAAGCATTAAATAAACATCAGACTATAAAGAATATATTATGGCAGTATGCTGACTATTATCATTTTAGCAAAACAATTTTGATCACATTTTAGCAGACTGATTGTACATTTCATTTACAATAAATGATTACAATTTCTATACATACACAGAATGCGGAATGCTTCCTTGTGCCAGAATGTGGCACTGTGATGAGACAAAGCAATGGCCGACAAATTAAGTCACCATAAACAGAACACGGACACAGAATCTAATCTCACAACCATGCAGGTCACAGTCAATGTAACACGATAAACAAAATTACGAGCATAAAACACTTAAAATGTTGAATGTACAAGATACAGCTGTGTGAGACATGTTTAAAATATATTAATGTCAAACACATTACGAAAACATGCCTATTCAAATATACTGAAAAATTTACCACCAAAAAATGAAAATTTTCAGATAAAAATTCTAATATTTTTCATATTTCTGCTCAAAACATAGACTGTGGGCACTCATTAGAACTGCCTTGATGAGGCAGTTCTAATGAGTACCCACAATCTATGATTTTGAGCAGAAATAAGAAAATTATGTATACCCCTGTAACCCCCAGTTTTACTATATAAAAGTGGGGTTTAAGGGGGTCAAAATTATATAGGCATGTTTTCATGATGAGCTAATTCTGTTTCAATCCCTTGTTGACTTTTGCTGTCTTTTTGGTTTTTATTGTTTTTTTTTTTTTTATACATCCACCAAATTACTTACGGCATCAACAGGACCATTCTAGGTATCAATCTCCACCACTACCGGTACTTTAAATAAAATATTATCTGTTATCATTTAAATAAAAGTCAGGGGCTAGATTCATTTCTGTTACTAGACTGCAAACAAAAATAAGTGACTGATGTGAAAGAAATCAACACTGTTCTGGAATTTATAAATGGAGTTTCAGCAACACATGTGACACAAAGCGAAAATGGAACCTTATCGAATATGCAGGTGAAAAAGGCAATGAAGGCCTTTAGCAGACTGCACAGATGCACAATCTTCTAAGAGCCTTCACTGTGCTTTTACAAAATCAAAGAACAGAGAGGGCTCCAATAAGATTGGCCAAATGCAGGAGTTGAAGTGAGCCTTCAGAGAATTAAATTTTTTGTTTGTTTGTTTGTTTGTTTTGAGGCGTTACGGCCCAGTCAACCCAATGGGATCGTGTTGAGTGCAGTCAGTATACTGAATCACACTTTTACTGAATCACACTTTTACTGGGCAGGCTTAGTCCTCTTAAGTGGTTAATCAGTTTAGTGCACATTCTTTCACCAGAAACTGACAAAAGCACTTCTTGAATCTGTGGAAGGGGGAGAATGACTGTAGAAAATATTTCATGATCAATCTCTACAAAAGAATGTTGCAGACCTGATGGGGGGGTCGAACCCACAGCCTCCTGATCACCAGTCAGACACACATCCGACTGAGCCACTGAGGCTGGTCAGAGAATGAAATATACAGGCTGATCTGGGTCTTTGTAGATGTACAGGCTGAGCTGAGCCTTTCGTGTTCAGATATAGCATAAAGTCTCTTTTCTCATGATGTTTATCCTGCAAGTTACAGTAACAAACATGTATTGTACAATGACATTATTGCTTTTTCTTTATATTATTATTTGCTCAAACAGGTAAACAAGAGGTTAGGGGTATAATTAACAGTTTAACCCTTGTCATGCAGAAAAAATTAAGATGCCACACCCACTTCTAATTGTCATCCAATCAAATTACTTGATCCACATTATTGATACAAATTCACATTCTTAATGACAAACAGTGCAGATCCTGATCAGACACCAACTGATCTGGATCTACACTGTTTACTAAGGCAGGGCATATCCGGGATCAGCAGGACTAGGGTTAATCTTAAATTTTAACAAATACAGATCACAGCATTTCTTTTTACCTCTGAGCAACTCCTTATTTTGTAGACTTGTTAAACAAATAATTCACAGAGAAATACAGACAATTAACCAGTTCCATAAAGCAAAAGTACTTTTTTGGTACAGATACCGGATATGACTGAGCCGGGACATAAAGAAATAAAAGTTATGTGCTACACAATTAGAGGAAACTTGGACAAACCCACTCCCCACAGCCATTAGTCTGATAAATTCCTTTTGCTGTTTGCTTTTTGGACACAGAAGTTCAAATATGGTAAAATTCCACGATTTAAGACCACTCAAAATTAAGACCATTCCACTACTTAAGGCCACTCAAACTTAAGACCATTCCACTATTTAGAACAGCCTCTGCCAGTCCTAAATGGTATCTTCCTTATTACAGTCGACTCTCGTTATCTCGACTTCGCTTAACTCGAATAACCGCTTATCTCGAAGTGAAAATCTGGTCCCTGTTTTCAACATGGTAATCTAACAACAGGTAACAAAATATTGTGGAAAAGAGGAGATATTGCTCCTTAAGAGCAATTTCTCCTCTTTTCCACAATATTTTCAATATATCTAACTTCAGGAGTCCAATTACATATTCATTTGTGCAATGTGATTGTTCGATTTATTTTTTCCTCAATTCTGCAAATCTGATATGTTGGGATACGGATATCTCAAAGTATTTCAGAGAGTCCCTTGGACTTCGAGATAACGAGAGTCGACTGTATATTCTATATCTAATACTGAGACCACCCCACAAATAAGACCATTTTTAGGCAGTCCTAAAGGTTGTCTTAACAGCCATTACAAAAAAACACCTATTCAAATATACTGAAAATTTCACCACCGAAAACAAAGTTTTCCGATATAAGTTCTGATATTTTTCATAATTCTGCTCCAAATATAGATAGTGGGTACTCGTTAGACCCACCTCAGTGAGGCAATTCTAACAAGTACCCACAATCTATATTTCTGAGCAGAAATAAGAAAAATAATGTATACCCCTGTAAACCCAAGTTTTACTATACAAAAGTGAGATTAAGGGGTCAAAATTATATAGGTATGTTTTCCTGATGTAACAGCGAATTTTACTGTACTGAATGTGCAAGGAGTGAAGACTATATAGGTATGTATCTTTAAATATTCATATTACACTGTGCTTTCTTCTGAACTGACTTATTTTCATTTTTACACATTGTTGTAACACGGTAGATATTGTAAAATAATCAACCTTTAGTATACAAGTATGGTTATATTCGTCCATCTATCAATCATTACTTGTAACAACCACATGAGTTTAACCTTTACCACTCTCTAGGCTAATTCTGCCGACGACAAATTCATGATATTTTTTCTTATTTTTCCCAGAAAACAGACTTTGACATTTCATGCAAATTGTTTCCTAAGGAGACAATTCACATGACACAGTAAAAGCCTATTTCCTGGAAAAAAAATAAAAAAAAAAAAAATTTCAAAATGTTGTCTGCTGGAATTTTTACCCAGTACACAGTGTGTTAAAAAATCATACAAGATTGACCATATTGTGAAAGCTGATTGTGTTAATGTTTACAAAGTCTGTTTGACAACAATATAACAACAGTATGTTGAGACTTTAAAAAAAAAAAAAAAAAAAAAAAATGCGTGTCCACACAAATTTCCTGAGATCTTACAAGAAACAACCTTAAACACGGCCTATACAATATCCCCGGAACTTCAAGAATGCTCCTTTTGATTTTACTCTCAACATGAGGCCTGAGCATGCAAATTTACACCTGCTGGCTAGGTCCATAGCTGGCTAGGTCCATAGCAATCGGGGAAAATGTTTGATTGTAAACTCAAAAAGGGATGCTAGGTGCTATTCTGCAATATATGTATGCCCATAGCTCAAAATAAGACACTTTTTTTTTAAACCAAAAAGTCAGAGGACGTTGAGGAGTATTTGTTGACAAATCGGGGATAAAAATTTTTCTTATTTCTCCATAAAAGCATACCTTGTGGGTACTCATTAGAAGTGCCTCGGTGAGGTGCTTCTAATGAGTACCAACAACATATGATTTTATGGAGAACTAGAGAAAATTATCCCATAATAATCATCAAATACTCCTCCTTAACAAGTCCTCTGTAAGTTGGTATTTTCTTTATTTTCTCTACAATACATTGTTGGTACTCACCATAATGCCTCACTGAGGTGCTTCTAATGAGTACTCACAACATACTTTTTTCATAAAGAAATAAATTGCTGTGATGTTCAATTTCAAACAACAACACAAACGTGTCTTAAATAACTAGAAAACAAATTCTGGTGTTAAACCTGAAAGCACCAATCACAACTGCAGCAGACGACACATTGAAATATACATATTTTTATTATTTTCATAAAAAATAAGTCTTGGCATTTCATGTGAATCATCTGCTTCACATGAAATTCCATGACTCATTTTCTATGAAAAAGTTGTTTTCTGATTGACATGAAATTCCATGACATTTTCTTTGAAAAAAGTTGTTTTTTTGATTGTTCGTCTGCTGTAAGGTTCGGTTTATCAGTACAAGAAGGAACACATATGAAGATACTGTGTAAGTTAAGATCAAACCTACTCAGAATCAATCCCTTGTCGTCACTTTATTTAACATTCCAAGAATAATCAAGAAAAAAACAAAATAAAAAAAAACAACAAAAAAACAGAGACTGCATGCAACAGGCTATAAATAGAAACATCTTTTACCTACAAGCATGTATAATTATTATTAAATGTATGAAGATAATATACTGTATGTTTTTTATTCAAATTCGTGATGATGTTTATGATATGTTTTCTTAACTGTTTTATTATGTACACCCAGATCAGATGCCATCCCGTCAACATTTACAGCACATTACCAAGTAGTAATTCAAATTTTAAGAAAAGTATGGTAAGATATAAGGTGTTCGAATATTGGGGATCAAGTACCGTGCAAATGGGAAAAATGCACACATGGTCAGACTATGCAGACATTATGGCTAATCCATGCATTTACATGAACGAGAATTAATGCCGGTGTGCAGGCTGATCCATGCATTTGCATGAACAAGAATAAATTCACCTTCAAGGGAAATAACTTGATACGGAAATATTAACCTCCCTTCTCAAGGGCGTCGGGGTGCTTTTCTTAAAGGAAAGAATTTGCTCATGGCTGGGAGCAAATTCATTGTTTAAGAGAAGCCCCCATCTTTGAAGTTTGTATGATTTAACCCTTGTCCTGCTGAACCCAGATATACCCTGCCTTTGCAAACAGTGTAGATCCAGATCTGAAGAAGCCAACTGATCTGGATCTGCACTGTTTGCCATTAAGTATGTAATTTATAGCCACAATCTGGATCAAGTAATCTGATTGGCTGAAAATTAGAAGTGGGTGTGGTATCTACAGTTATTCAACAGGACAAGGGTTAATAAAATACAGGGAGGCAACTTTCTGCCTGCATAAGTTGTCTCCCTTCAAAAAAAAAAAAGTCACCTTCAGGTGTATTCACTTAAAATGACATGGCATTGTTTTGCTAATATGTTTTCATTTAACCCTTGTCATGCTGAATAAATTAAGATGCCCTGCCCACTTCTAATTTCCAGCCAATCAGATTACTTGATCAGGGTTTTTGATAGAAATTCACATATTTAATGACAAACAGTTTAGATCCAGATCAGTTGGCTTCTTAAGAAGCCAACTGATCTGGATCTAAACTGTTTGCTAAGACAGGGCATGTAGTGTTCAGCAAGAGAATGGTTAAATGAATATCGATCTGCATGATCACATGGTAGCTGAACTGTTTTTGACCGACTGGAAGCTGACAGAAAACTTAAACTCACAAATCTGAAGCAACTGTAAGGAAATATACCCATCCACAATGGTAACATTGAAAACACATGCAAATGACAAATGTTACAGCGATTGTTTATCACTTAATACTGTGAATTACAACACCACCAGTACATATTATTTCGCTTGCAAATTCGCACCGGCCATATTTTTAATTTTTTATTAAAGCAGCTTTGTGTAAATGCAACAATAACATGTCCACATTACAACATAAACACACATGAATAAGGTGACCATAGAACCACAAAGACAGATGAAACATAAAGACATACATCCAGACAACATGCTTTTTTTTAAAAAAAACAAAATGTGTTTATATTGTTTTTATTTTATTGTGAAATAAAATACACATATATGGTATATCTGGATGTTCCTTTCATCGAAAAAAAAAAACAAAAAAAAAAACTTTAAATATTATGCTTTCCCAGGCAAGAGTTATCGAATGATATGGCATAAACTATTTTATGGCATAATGACAAAAAAAAAAAAAAAAAAAGGAAAAATATCTTAATCCTTAAAGTACTAAGCAAAATTGTAGCAGACAACATTTTGATTTTTCTTTTTAATTATATACAAGAAAAAATAAGATTTGGCATTTCTTGTGAATCATCTGCTCGGCAGATGATTCACATGAAATGTCAAATCATATTTTCCCTTATATATATATATGTAATCAAATGTCAATAGCAGCTGCAGATGTGACCAGCACTTTAAGGCTTAAAACATCAGAATACAGTTTGCTGAGAAAAAAAAAAAAAAAAAAAATATCGGCAATCTGATGCACAAGTATAATTTATAAGAACATGAAGAACACAACCTTTGAGACATGCAGTTTTTGTACAAAATGTAGGATTGAGGTTCATTGTAAGTCATATGAGGTGTTGATATGTCTGTAGTAACCCTGTTTATCACTGGTGACTGGATAAGAGCCACTATACAGTTATAGTGTACCAGAAAGGTCAAAGGCATTCATTTGAAGGTGCATCTGTATTTTTACTGGTCCATGGATTTTTTAACTAACAACATATCAAGATATTTTTCTTAATGTTTCCCACAAAACAGGGTTTAGAGAAAAAAAGTAGAGTCCAAATGTTGTCTACAGAAGCATTTACCCAGCATGCTAAGAAAATATCACAACAACAGTAAATGTTCACATTATTTTTTTTGGCCACAGTTTTTATTTATTTTTCAATTTTTATTTCTTATTTATTTATTTTTTCAAGAAAATAAGACTTGACTACAATTAACATGTAATGTCAAGTCTTATTTTAGAAAAAAAATTGATGTCATCTGTTTTGAATGGCACTTTAAGTTAAGGATAACTAACCATTAGCAGCTGTATACAAAAGGAGTAGATGAAAACCTCTCTTAGATACTGAATCTACAGCATGCAAAGGGAGCAAATAAGACATGAGAAGAATGGAGTGGGAGGGTGTCCTTTTCTTCAAACTGGAACTTGGCATTTCTTTAAATCATTTTTAAACAATTCAAAAGAAATGGCAAAGTGTATCTTCAGGAAAACAGGAAGAAGAAGAAAATACTTCAAAAGTGTTGTCTGTAAGCCTGCATCATACTTTTAACCACATTTTAACACCCAATTATGAGGTAGATGGGAACAAGTTTATACTCATACATACCATAAAAGATAAAAGAAACAAAAAACAAAAAAAACAAAAAAAAAAAAACATTGTTTATTATTTAACAGGTGCACCTTTCTTTAGTAGCTTTCTGATGGAGATATATTCATAGTCTGTATAATACAGATGCCTTGACAAATATTGTACATCTGAATCTATAAGGTTTTACAGAGCTGCACTATACTAATGCTTTCTGCCCTTCTGGTGCACCATAACATTTTAACTTGAAATGATGTTAAAATGTGTCAAGCTGCAGCCCCCAGTATTTAACATGGTTTTATTGTCCTTTACATTAATATATACGGAACTGAGTTTTAAATGCATTGATGAACGAGACCCAAAATATATACTCAAGCAAGCAGTTGGTGGTCACTCGAAAAATGAGACATATCAAGGGGGGGTTGGGGGGTTGGGGGGGGGGGGGTGGAGATTACACAAATGCTATCTTATTCCAGCCCAGGTGAGTAAACAAGCTGATTTTAGTTAATTTGCTTTTTGGCTATATGGTACTGACAACTAGTTGTTTGCCATACACAAGTCTTTAAAATGAGAATTTTATACCTTGCTTATCAATATACAATACGTTGTAATAAGAGCATCCCAAAATTAACTCTTATCATGCTGAATAAATTAAGATGCCACGCCCACTTCTACATTCAGCCAGTCAGATTACCTGATCCAAGTTGTTCATACAAATTCAAATACTTAATGACAAAACTAATCTGGATCTACACTGTTTGTAACGGCAGGGTATATCCAGGTTCAGCAGGACAAGGGTTAATTTCCCAGACATAATACACATGTATTTTGCAGGTAAGGGATGTGGTTCAGTGGTTTTTAACATTCATTTAAGTCTCAACAAAATTGAGTCACCAGCAAAGTAAGTGAACCCCAAAGGAGTTCATGTAAACTTTGTTCATGACCTGATGTTCATACTTCAATGAACATGTTCATACTTCAGTGAACGTTAAATAAATTACATTTATTTCTTACATTTATATTATTTTCCATCCATTAATCTGTTTCATGGGCTAAAAGTTGAAACAAGAAAATAATTGCATGCAATTTTCCTATTAACAGCAAAACAGTGTAATTGAGGTCATAACAATGTCCAATTATATTGGAGAAACCCATGGTTTATTTTGACGTCACATAATGATCATATGACATTGTGTGGGTCAGTGTATTCATTTAAATATGAACAAAATTATGTCCCAACAGTTAGCTATAGTTTTTTTGCACAATGCACTGAAAAAGTAAATATTCATATTTTAAGCCAAAATTAGTTTATCTTCATCAGAATGTTAAAACAGTTAGGTTAGCCAGGGTATTTTTGTCAAAAACTTCTTGGATTCAGGCCCTCTCTGTTAAAGCTCTCATTAACAGATTCTGGATCCGACACTGATTTAGATGACTTGTTCATGGCCAACCCACTCTTGAAAGCAATAGTTACAGCTGAGCTAGTTTAGAAACACAGAGAAACACTCTTACCATGGCTCCAGATAAGTGGACATCAGGGCCCAGTTACTCAAAGCATTGTTAGCTTAACAACCTAATTAGTGGTCAAAATGTTAACTGTTCTAGTAAGGTCAATATCTAATTCACAGATATTTGTGCGGAAAAAATGTGAGTAGCTTTTGCAGATGCAAATGCAGAAGCTTCTTGCATTTTTTCAGCAAAAATATTAGTATATATGCCATATTTAATGATCAAAGTTTTAACAATACTAACTAATGACATTGTTATGTTTTGAACAACTGGGCCCAGGAAAACATTTTTCTTATTTCTCCACAAAAACGTATGTTGTGGGTACTCAATAGAAGAGCCTCAGAGGCTCTTCTAATGAGTACCACAACATATGTTTTCATGCAGAAATAAGGAAAATATCAATTTTTTTTGCTGAAAAAGGGGCCTTATCAACAGCTATGGTTACCCTGTATGACAACGTTCCTGCCTTATGTTCTCTAGTCCTGTATGACAACTATGATGAATTTTCGGTCTGTTCAGCTAACTTCCAATTCAGCCTGTGCACTTTTTCCTCAGTAACTGTTTAGAGTTCGAGTTTTATGACCCAGAAATCACTACTGAGGTCAGGTTGAGCTTATCAGTTAACCGTCTCATACTTTTCCTGGGCAGTCTTAGTCCTCTAAGTGGATAAGCAGTACTTGTGTACATACTTTTGCCATACCAGTAGCCCAAAACTAATTTCCCAGACACACATAACTGACAACTACTCTTTTTGAATCAGAGAGAGGGGGGAGAATGACTAGAACTTATTTTGTGATCAATCTCCATAAAAGTTATGTGGCAGAGCTGGGGTTCGAACTAGCGACCCTGGATCTGCAGTCAGACATGTTTCAAACTGTGCTACAGGGCCCGGCTATATGGTGTAAGTATTTTGGTTACAGGCATTTTCTTCGTAATGTCAACATGAATGACAAACTTTTATTAATGATGAAGATAACAATGATTTCACACTTAATGATGCAACCCACGAGGGGTAGTTTATGTCAAAACGGTACATTAATTGTCAATCAAATAATCAATAGAATGATCAATCCCTTTCATATGGAAAAAAAAAAAATTCACAGGCTGAGCAAGAAGAAACTAGAACATCAGAGAATTCTCACAACTACCTTAAGTCCGAGAGAACATTCCAGTCTATATAAAGAAGCAAAGATTAAAAACTTTTTATCACAAAAAAACTATTTTGACATTGGAGACCGTTTCTGTCTGAATTCCTACTGTTTTATGATGAATGTAATGATAAAATGAGACTTGATTTTATACCGGGTAATATAGAATTTTTATCTACAGAATATTTACAAATGTTATGATAGTTTTACCCCTCTGATAAAATAATCAACTTTGTATCCATACATACCCTCACATTCAGAATCTATTTCTAAGTCCAGGTGAATGGATATACAAAGGGAGGTAATTCTTATCTGAAAGTATTTACCTCCCTTCCCAAAGGGGTCTACTCTTAAAGAAAAGAATTTGCTCCCTCTTGGAGCAAATTCTTTCCTTCTGAGAGTAGACCTCCTTAAAGAGCAATTTTATGCACCTGAGAAGCAAACTGTGTTCTGCTGCAGTTGCCTCCTTTTGAAAATAGGCAAAAACTTTCAACTTAGAGTGATCTCCCTTTGAGGTGTACTCATTGACCTTCTTATACAGTAGAATACAAATTTTGCTCTTTCCCATGCTACCGGCGATATCAGCAGATGACATTTCATCTTAATCTTTAACATTCTAGTTACATCAGCAGCAGACGTCATTCTAAAGTATTTCTAGCTTTCTAATGACAATGCTTGACATTTCTTGTAACTAATCTGCATGATTGGTAGACCATTCACATGAAATGTTAAACCTTATTTTCAAAGAAAATGAATCTATTCTAGAATGCTGTCTGATACCATTCTAAATGGCCCTATCTGGGCCATAGACTGCTAAAATTTTCATTTAGCATGAAAGAATTAGGGTAATGCAATAAAAATGTTGTAACCCAAAATAATTGGGCTGTTATAAGCAAAAGAACCCTAATTCTTAGCATCCACTATGTGACATTAACAATAAATGAGTGATATTTTATTCTTATTTTGTCCATGAAAACCAATACTAAAGTATTACGGTTCCTTTTGGCCTACCAGAAATCTTTCTAATGAAATATTATGACTTGTATCTGCCCATTCAGACAAACTGGAATTAAAACTGACAAAACTTTCACCCAATAAAATGCTTAAAATATGCTGAGATTGATTCTGAGGAAGGACACACATTAACATTTTGGGTACCATTACGAAAACACGCCTATTCAAATAAATTGAAAATTTTACCACCAAAACAGAAAGTTTTTAGATAAAAATTTCTGACATTTTTCATATTTCTGCTCAAAACATAGATTATGGGTACTCATTAGAACTGCCTCAATGAGGCAGTTCTAATGAGTACCCACAATCTATGTAGTTGCACAGAGATAAGAAAAATAATGTATACCCTGTAAACCCCAGTTTTACTATATCAAAGTGGGGTTTAAGGGGGTCAAAATTATATAGGTACGTTTTCGTGATGATAAACTTTCTTACTTGGTAAGAACCTTTCGGGTTTTCAGCCATTTGGACCATTCTTATTATATTTAAATTGGGCTGAGGTGAGCAAAACCAGAAAAAAATGCAGCATGTGCAAACAACAAAAATTCAGTTTAATCCAAAAATTTCTTTTTCTCTTATCCAAAGCAGAATTTTCGCTTACTGTGACAGTTGCAGTTCTCAATGAGAAGACAACTGAAACTTGTCACAGTCAGTGAAAATTCTTCTTTGGAAGTTGTAAAGAAATTTTTGGATTAATACGATATTCTATTCTAATGAACCTATTCAGCTGACAAAATATTCAAGTCACATTGTTTGTGCAGCTGCACTGTCTGATCTGTCCCTGTTGTTTGTTCTTGTATTCACTATGGTCTAGAGACTATTCATAGTAACAGTGAATACTGATTCTTATGCACTTGCGTATGTAACGCGACATCATTGGATAATGTCCAAAATTTGTGACGGTATATTCTGCGATATACTGTCAGAAATCCGACATCATCACGTAACGTCGCTTCTCATTGGCTGGCATTTGGTTTTACGCAGTTCACAGCACTTGTCGCTTTGTGCAAATAGTTCATTTTTTCAACAGAAAAAATGAATAAATGCATTAGAATGGGGATAACTGCATTCAAATTTGTCAATTGGGGAGGTAAATCGTCGGTTTTACGGACGCAAATTACGTTTTATGGCTCCGCTGACACATCGCTGTACAACGAAATTTCCGACCGAAAAACCGCCGATTTACATATTTACTCCCCAAATAACAAATCTGAATGCAGTTATCCCCTAAATAAAGTGTGCATTTGCAGTGGTTGATTCCATGCTTTCCATTACACAATAATTGATTTTGCTGTTGCCCACCATATCTCCAGATAGGGGTAATTCTTTCTTTCTTCCATGAAAATAATTATAATTTATTGTGGCAGCTCATGACTAGTGCCTTATAGGGGCACACTAGTGCCTCACAGAGGCACTTCTTATAAGTACAACATAATTTTTTTGCTGAGAAAATAAAAAAAAAAAAATGTCAACACCTTTTTATCTGGAGATATGGCCCACCTAAGTCCTGTAAGGTTCTTGAGCAGGTAAGAAATCTTAATACAGGGTTGGGCCAGGAAGACAGGGACCTTACAGCTTATGTGACCTGGCAAGACACAGATCCCTTTGTACCAAGGGTGTCAAATCAGGGTCCCCACTGTCTCCTTACAAAATAACCTGATACTCATAGCTCTAGAAAAGGGGCTTTTTTCCAACCCATAAGTACCGTATTTACCATATGTTTGTTTGTGTTGAGGTTTTACCGCCCAGTCAACCCCATGGGGACGTGTCGAGCACAGTCAGTTTACCCAACTACACGTTTACTGGGCAGGCTTAGTCCTCTAAGCGGTTAACCAATATTGTGCACATTCTTTCGCCAGAAACTGACAACTGCTTTTCTTGAATCAGTGGACGGGAGAGAATGACCCTTGAATATATTTCATGATCAATCTCCACGAAAGAATGTTGCTGACCTGAGGCGGGGGTTGAACCCGCGACCTCCTGGTCTCCAGTCGGAGGGCGCATCCAACTGAGCCACTGAGGCCAGACATGCCTGAGCAAACAGTGCAGACCCAGTTGAGACGCCACAGGATGCGGCATCTCATCAGGATCTAAACTGTTTGTCACTCGTCTAGCCATTTTTAGACACAACATCAGGAAGTAAATTGTACTTTTTCAAATCTTAGAACATGTATGGTAAGGAGTTGAGGTGTACGAATACTTAGGGTAAATACGGCATTGGTATTTTTCTTACTTCTTCATGAAAATGTAAGTTGTGGGTACTCCAGAGCTATGGATAGAATATGTATCAAAACAGTGAAGATCCTGACCAGTCTATGTCATACACAGCTCTGTACAAAAGAGGCAGCCTGATAAATATCATTTATCTATGAAAACATACATTATGTGTGAACATTAGAATTACATTTGCAAGGCGATCCTAATGAATAAAGCAATATACTGTATTCAACCTAATTACCGCACATACCCTTATAAGCACACAGTCAAATATTTTCTTAGACTTCAAATTACAGCTTGTGTACTTTTATCTGCTTCTGTGTAGAAGCATATGTTGTTGGTACTCATTTGAATTGCCTCGAAAATAAAATCAGAAAAAATATCACAAAAGTATCATTTTTAAATAATCATCTCTTGAAGTCATCTTCTTATCTTTCTTTATAGTGCTTATCAGGTGGCTATTTTACCACAAGTTTTTCCAGTAATTTTGAAAATCCTAAGCACACAGTGCAGCAATTAGGTAGAATACGGTATGTTTCCATGGAAAACAACAAGAATATCATAGCTTACATGACCCTTTCCTTGCAAATTCTGCTCTTTATAGAGTGGATGCTCCGAGTGGTGCAAGTTGCCCCTTCAAATAAGCTACTAGATACCTATGTTTCTTGGCATGACCCATATAAACATTTTAGCACATACCAAATTTTGTAGTATAGTATCTATATTGTATTGAACTGTTATTTTATACAGATATCACCAAATATATATATACATGTGAATAGACCAACATGACAGATTACAAAGATTATAAACAGCGCTCCAGACAAAAGAGACAATCAGAAACAATTTCGTTACTTCTGCTCTAAAACATATGCTGTGGGTACTCATTAGAAATGCTTTGATTAGGCACTTCTAATGAGTACCCACAACATATGTTTTGGAGCAGAAATAACGAAAGTTGTCACCAATTATCATGGTACCTAGAACCCTGTAATACAAGTTACGAGTCATCTCGGTATGAAAACATAGTAACAGAACAACAGTATAATAATAATCACCCTTCAATGTGAAAACAATACTAAGTCATGCCATGGACTAGAAAAACCTACATTATGCCATATTCAAATGGTGAATATCCAGATAAGCCTGTGAACTCATCCAGTCAGTTCACGGTCCTTAATGTAATGTCCAGGTATCATGTAAGCTGCTAAGAAGCTTTGTAAACCCTTAAAGTACCCAGAAAAAAAAAAAATCATTATTACTTTTCAAAGAAAATATAGCTTGACCATATGTCAGGCCATATTTTCTCTACAAAAAAATAAAAAAAAGTAATAGTTATAAAAACATTTCAACCCACTAAGTGGTTGTGGATTTTCTCCATTCATGTATGCCATTTTATAGAATTTCCTGGTCCACAGCATATTTTGATTAAATTTCTTACAAAATATCAACATAATAACCCTGCAACATCAACAAATTTATTAAAAGAAACACAGCAAAATATCAGACATGTCCACGGCTGCAGACAAGCAGTGTATGGGTATTCTGATGAACCTAGTGTATGGGTGTGTATCCTGTATTGATTCTTGGATCCCAGCTTACCTGCAGCCATGAATAAGTTAGGTATCTTTATGCTATTCACTCCAGCCTCTTCTAATGGGCTATTTTTATTAGAAACGCATGAGAAATTCTTGACATTAAAGCAGTGGATTGAGATTAATGTTTTGTCCTCTTACTTCCTGAGAAAGTAAAAAGGTCATTTAAATCATCTCAGTGGAAGATTCTAATGAGTTTCCATGACTAATGTTAACTCTAAGAAGCAGTTCATCTCTGTAATTGCATTTAGGTATACAGCACCCCCTCCCCCACTCCCCACCTACTTTCCCTCCCCATACAACCCCGCATAAAACTGAGGAAAAACGGAAAAAATATGAGATTGCAAATGGTCACAATTATTCAAATGAATTAACTCAAATGATACCAGTCTTCTTTTTCTTCCTCATTTTTGTAAGAAAACAAGGAAGTTTTCACAGAAGTACATCAGCCCAAACATTGCATTTTGGTACCTACTTCAATAAGCTCAAGTCAACTCATTCTGTAATATAAGCTGTGTTTTATATACATAAATGGAGTTAAAACTGGTACACCTGAATGGGAACTAACCGTAACTTGCTAGAATGACATTTTTTTTTCTGTAAAAAAGTAAAATATAGTTATTTATGATATAATGGGCATTTTATGCTATAAAACTCGATTAGTTTTGATGAGACACTAGAATAAGAGACACTTTCCAGAAGTATTTGTGGAGGTATTGCTTTGAAGATAAAACAGTTAAGGAACCACAGTGGTTTTTCAAAAAATAAAATCACCCAGACCTTACTTAATCCATACTTTTTATCTAAAAAGCTGTTTGAACCCTATTTTCCCTAATATTAGGACAAACAGACCTGAGCAAACAGTGCAGACCCTGATCAGATGCTGCAAATGCAGCATCTGATCAGGGTCTACACTGTTGGCACTCATCCACCAGTAATTCTTTTTTAGAAAAGAACCCAACAAAAAACAATTTAAAAAAAAAAAAAAAAAAAAAAAGCTAGAAAAATGGACTTGTTCAAATTTTAGGACAAGAATGACAAGAACTTAAAATGCCCCAATATTCAGGATAAATACGGTATGGTTATGTATAAATGTAGCTTGCTAAAGCTTGACCCAGCAGGAGAGACCAAAATTTAGCATAAAGACACTGTACAAAGTTAAACATTGGCAAAAACTATGTCAAACACTGAATTAGCTAAACAGTCTGAGTACATACATATCTAACATCTTTAAAGCATATTTAAGGCAGATAAACTCATAATATACACAGCTCTGTCTAACGAATGTGGTACCTCGGAACATTCTCGATATAAAATATTCTATACGCAGTTATCAAAGAAAAAAATATAGCCAAGTAATCAATACAGCCTTAGCCCAATTTGTAACTTCTCTGTAATTCATTCAGAGCTCTAAACAGAAGGAATATCCCGCTAAACTTTTTTTTTCTCCACAAAAATATATTTTATATTTTGTTTGTACTCATTAGAGGTGCTTCTGTGAGGTGCTTCAAATAAGTACTTAGACTGGTTCCCATCTCCAGTGACTATTTATTTTCCCTTATAATCCTGTTTGATAATCCACTGAAATAAAACCAAAATAATATCATGACTATAAAGGCTGGTACTAAAGAACAGCCTTTATAGTTATGATATTATTGTAGTTTTATTTCAGTGGACTATCAAACAGGACAATAAGAAAAAAGTAGTCACCGTAGACTGGAGCCAGTCTAAAAAGTACTGTAAGAAGCTTCAAATGAATAACCACAAAATATACATGTATTTCTATGGAGATATAAGAAAACTATCAAAATAGTTTGTTAGAAGAAGAACCTTATCTAGTGTTCCGAATTTCTTCCAAGTTTGAGGAATTTTTCACTAAAAATTCTCAACAGGCATAAAGATATACAAGGGAGATATGGTTCATAAAATAAATTACCTCCCTTTGCTAAACTTGAGATCTTCACCTCTTCATACAGCCAAAGGTGCAAACATTTCAAAAACAAAATGAAAGCCTAAAAAGCTATTGTGGTTACTCCTTAGAGTGGCTGCAGTGAGGTGATACTAATGAGTATCCACAATCTACATTTCTGAGGAAAAATATCAGGTCATTTTAGCAGAGAATTGCATTTCATTTACAGTTTTTGAGGCTTGTCACTTCAGTGATTTCACTGAAGTGACAAGCCCCCAAAACATCACGAAAACATGCCCATATAATATAGACCCCCTTAAAGCCCACTTTTATATAGTAGAACTGGGGTTTACAGGAGTATACATTATTTTTCTTATTTCTGCTCAAAACAAAGATTGTGGGTACTCATTAGAACTGCCTTGCCAAAGCGGTTCTAATGAGTACCCACAATCTATGTTTTGAGCAGAAATACGAAAAATATCAGTTTTTTATCTGAAAATTTTCAGTTTTTAGCTGTGCAATTTTCTATATATTTGAATAGGCGTGTTTATGTAATGACTGTCTGTAAAGGTGGTACCATAACAGATTACACCAAATCTGTATTGATCTTGTTTTTAATTATTGAAATATTTTGACCTTTTGTTTCACATTTTATCAAATTTCATGATATTAAAATGGCAAATTAACAACTAACAGGAAAAGACTCACAAAATAATATGCATTAGAAATAAGGCATTTACTTTCAACCCCAAAACCATAATATATATATACTTCAAAATTTCTTTTTTTTTCTATCAGGTCATAATATCATAAACACTCATGATGTCATATAATGACTGGGTTGTTTGTATATGAATACAGAATACAAACTTTTTCAATTTTATAAAAAAACCTTTCCAGACCAAACATAAAAACTTTCATAAATTTTTCACCAAACTCTCACTTTTCTTAATTCCCGCTGACTAACACATGCATATTATCCCATTGTCGTCTACAGACCCCTAAATGGGTAATTCGCAAACAGTGCAGACCCAGATCAGACGTTGCAGAATGCAGCATCTGATCAGGGTCTCTACTATTTGCAAATAGTTAAGCTATTTTTCTTTAGAATTATATAAATCTCATAGCCAGACATAACTAAAATTGAAATTAGACTCTTCCAATATAATAGTGTGGGGGAATCTATTCAGTCTACAATGGGTTATTATATAAGTATTTTCCTTCTATTATTGCAGAAAAACAAAACAGGTATATACAAAGCAGTCTTCTGTTTTCTGTTTTTGATTATGTAACAATTAATTTCCGACATGAACTGCCATACCACTGTCTCTCTTTGGTATTCAGCTAGACTTATACTTGAGGTATAAAGGATCACATAAAATTTATTTTCAAATATTATGAGATCTAGAATGATTTGATTTCAGTTCTGTAATGAATACAGTTTCTAAAAATAACAATTTACATACTTTGGAAGGTATGACAACCTTGGCCTTGCCAGAGCAACAAATGACAGAGATAAATAAGTGACAGTTTTCTTGATTTTCCATAAAATAGGACTTATCTTTTCAAAGAAAATCAAGAAGTATATTGCTTATTTGTAGTCTGCTAATATTTTGCTTGCAGCAGGGTAAAGGATAAAAATGTTCCCATAGTTCCAGATAAGGCGCTTTTTTTCTTCCAACAGAAAAATACCAACACTTTTCTTATTTCTCCACAAAAACATATGTTGTGGTTACTCATTAGAAGCGCATCAGCAAGGCGCTTCTAATGAGTACCATAACAAATGTTTTCATGGAGAAATAAGAAAAATATTATGTGGATACCACCTCTTATCTGGATTTATGCTATGCCTCTATGTCAAAGAATGAAAAAAAAATATAAATATATACAAGTATATAGATAGATCTAAATAATACTGATGTAGAAATGCAAAAAATGATGTTTTCAGTTACACCATGTGAAAAGGTTTTGGGAGAATATGCAAACAGTTGAAGCCCAGGGCCCAGTTGTTCAAAGCGTTGTTAGCTTAATGAGATCGTTAAGGGTCATTTCGTTAACTGTTTTAGCAGATTCAATATACAATATTCTGATATTTTTTGCTGAAAAAATGTGAGTAGCTTTTGCACTGCAAAAGCTACTCACATTTTTTCAGCAAAAAATTTCAGCATATTTGCGTATCACTCAATGTAAATTTTAACGAATCGTTAATTAAGACATCGTTAGCTTTGAACAACTGGGCCCAGATCAGTCCCCAAATCCATGCAGTCTGACCAGGGACTTTGCAGTTTATTGTAATGACAGAGGACTTGCTAGGGTGATTCTGGGACATTTTCCTTATTTCTGCATAAAAATACATGTATGTTGTGGGTACTCATTAGAAGCGCCTTCCCATGGCATATCTAATGGTTACCTACAGTATGGTTTTATGGAGAATTGAAAAAAATTACACCCAAAATTATTACCAAATACTTCTCCTTAACACATCCTCTGGCTCTCTGTGTCCACTGATTCTGTAAACAGCTAGCAAAGACCATGATTTAAATGTGTTAATGTACAGGCTGACTCAGGCATTTGTCATAGCTCCAGACAAGGTGCATTTTTTTTCCTCCCAAATGGCACTTTTTTCATCCAAAAAGTAACAAATATTTTTCTAATTTCTGCATGAAAACATATGTTGTGGGTACTCATTAGAAGCGCCTCAACGAGTCGCTTCTAATGAGCACCCACAACATACGTTTTTGTGCAGAAATAAAAAAGTTTTTACCTTTTTATCTGGATACCCCTCTTATCTTGAGTTATGCTTTGTTGTCCACATATGCTCCCGAAGAACCCTTTTCTCTTGGCTTGGCTCATTTTGATTCTGAATGTATCAACACATAAAAAAGTTTGATAATAACATAAAATCCCGCAACATACACTCACACACAGAGGTACCACAAATGTTATGATGGGTTAAAAGAGCACACACCACCATATACCTGAAATGTACGGTCCACTAAACCGTACACTGTACAGAATAACCAACCACTTCCTGACTGTACTAACTACACAGCCTGCTAACACAGTGAGGCGGACATCACGTACAGATCACACAGCTCTTGACGAAACGAAGATGACAGCCGCGGTAGTCGAGGCAACAAAGTAGGACATGACGACGTTAACACAGGGTAACAGGTACAGCACGCTGTTGTCTAGGACAGAGAGAAAAAGCAAAGGGAAAAATGAGTTGAATATAAACATGAGAGTATGATGTTAACATATATTTTGCATGGCCTTTGTAGATTACCATATATAATATATATATATATATATATATATATATATATATATATATATATATATATATATATATATATATATATATGCTTTGTTACTGTCACAAATCTGCCAACATTCGGAAGTTCATTAGCATATGTTTTCAGAAAGAAAGACAGACAGGAAAATGATTTTTCATAAAACACGAAGCAAAACAGAGGCATGTTGTTTTTGTTGTGTGTGTGTGTTTTCTGTTGTTTTTTTTTCCATTACTTGTATGAAAACTGAAGCAGGAAAATGATTTGAAAGGAGAAATAACGCAAGGAAAATTATTTTTATAAAGGCTTAAATGTTTAAATAACAAAGGAACAACAAAAATCTCGGAGAAGGAGAATAGGAGAATTTTACCAAATATCATTGCAACATCAAAGCACCAAAGACAGTTGTGGCAGATGACAGTCTAAATTTTTTTCAAATTATTTTTCGGATAAAAATAAGCT
Organism: Anodontia alba; assembly: GCA_964016985.1. Lineage (NCBI taxonomy): Eukaryota > Metazoa > Mollusca > Bivalvia > Lucinida > Lucinidae > Anodontia > Anodontia alba. The sequence continues at coordinate 18,962,588 of OZ024824.1, forward strand.
TAGACATTTCATGTGAATTGTCTGCCACATGAAATATCTAGCCTTATTTTCTCTAAAAAAAAAAAAAAAAAAAAAGATTTGCAAAATATCATATGCTGCAGCTGTGATTGGCATTTCAAGATTTTAAGGGTTAATAGCTTTCGTCAAGGTAATAGGTTATAGGTGTCCAGCAACAGTTTCAGATTGGCATGCCAGGCCTTTGCAAATCCAAAAGTTAAACCACAGCACCAGATAGGATGTCAAGACACCATATTTGACCTAATTACCACACTGTGTGCTTAGGTTTTTCAAAATAGCTGGAAAATCTTGTAAAATATCACATCACGAAAACATACCTATATAATTTTGACCCCCTTAAACCCCACTTTTATATAGTAAAACTGGGGTTTACAGGGGTACATATTATTTTTCTTATTTCTGCTCAAAACACAGATTGTGGGCACTCATTAGAACCGCCTCGGCAAGGCGGTTCTAACGAGTACCCACAATCTATGTTTTGGCAGAAATATGAAAATATTTGAATTTTTTATCTGAAAATTTGTCAGTTTTTGGTTGTAAAATTTTCAATATATTTGAATAGGCATGTTTTCATAATGAACCTAATAAGGGCACACTCTAAGTGAGGTCATCAGAGGATTTCATGTATATAATGATGCTTATGTGATTCTGATTTTTCTTTATAAAAACATATATTGTTGGTACTCATTTGAATTGCCTCGACTTGTCAAGGCAATTCAAGTGAGAACCAACAATATTTGCTTTTATAAAGAAGTAGATAAAAGTTCAAGGGCTGTAGCCTGAAGACAAAGAAATTGCTTGATCCTGTGCTTATAGAGGTATGAGTGGTAATTAGGTTGAATACGGTAATTATTTTTTTTAATCTCTCCACGTAAACATATGTCGAGGGTACTCATCAGAAGCACCTCTGTTAGTCACTTCAAATGATTAGCACAATTTCTGCTGTCATGGAGAAACAAGAAAAATATCAATAGTGTTTGGTTGAAAAAAAAAGCCCCCCCCAAAAAAAAGCATCTAATTCTTATCAAAAGCTCCAAGAACCAACAAAGGTATTTTGATGTAAAAATAACTAAAATGATCTTATCCGCACATATGTCATCTTATTTAGACACAGCTTCAACAGCACAGTCACTGCATTTTTATGCAAACAGGGAAGTTCCACAAACACAGTTACTTATTTTGAAGATTAAAATATGAATGTTCTATTATCTGAGATAGAGACTCAAACACAGTTACTTATTTTGAAGATTAAAATATGAATGTTCTATTATCTGAGATAGAGACTATGTCAGACAATCTTGACTTGATCCCAGAATACATAAGAAATCTGGAGCCGAGCTATTTTCAGATGATGGTAGCATATCACAACAAACCATGCAAGCGGAATGAGGAAATGAGATGGACTAGGTTTAACACTCACCACACTATGGGCAAACTCAGCAGACGACAAACTGATGATATTTTTCCTATTTTTTCTAGAAAATAGGATCTGACAGTTTATGCAAATTGTCTCCTAACATGAACTGTCAAATCCTATTTTCTGGGAAAAATAAGAAAAATATTTCACAATCTCATCTGCTGAAATTTTTACCAGCATGCAAAGTGTTAACTGTTAACTGTAAGTTTGTGAATACAAAAGTAGCAGAAGATAAATGAGTGATTTTTACTAACCAATTTATGCCTACTGGATTTTTCTACAATAATTCTTTGGATCAGTCTATTTCCAATAGCAGGGTGTCAGCTTAGTTTTTATCATGACTAAGTTTTATAGAAATTCCCGAAATTAATGCAAACAGTGTTGACCCTGATCAGATGCTGCATTCAGCAGCATCTGATCTGGGACTGCACTGTTTGCCATTGTCCCTTTTATGGGATGCTACACATAAATGAGTTAATTTTCACTGAATATATACACGGGGAATAACACATTATGCTCATTATCTCTGAATGAAAATCAGAACTAGAATTTGTTTTTCTACAAAAACATAGATGTCTCCCCCCCACTTTTTTGGTGTCATATTGTATTGTACATTCAGGGAACATTTATATTAACTAATGAGATTCCAAGGGAAATAACTAAAAAAGTATAAATGCAAGAGTTATGGTTCTTGCGCTTTGCATGTCGTCTAATATTAATTGATATTTACATGACGTTTCTTGAAGATATCTTGAATAGGTTTTTAGTTACATAGCGGACACAATTTTGTGATGGACAAAGTTCCAAGGGAATAACTCGAGAAGTATAAAACGCAAGAGCTATGGTTTTTGAGCTCTGCACATCATCTAATGTTGATTGACATTTATATAAAGTTTTGTGAAGATAGCTTGAACGGTTTTCAAATTATAGAGCGGACATGATTTTGTGACAGAGTCCAAGGGAAATTAACAATGGTTCTTGCGCTCTGCATGTCATCTAATATTGATTAATATTTATATAAAGTTTCGTGAAATTAGCTTGAAAGCTTTTCAAGTTATAGAGCGGACACCAGTGTGACAGACAGACAGACAGACGCCCAGGGGAAAAAACAATATGTCTCCCAACCCTCAGGGAGGAGAGATAATTCTAGGTAAGGGGGCTATCCAGATAAATATTTTTCTTGTTTCTCCATGAAAACTTATTTTGTGGGTACTCATTAGAAATACTGATGACTTGCACAATATAGCGTACAAGCATAGTAAAATATCTTAAACAGGTACAGGACAGCAATATATCTGCATTTTCACAAATCAACAAATTGCCAAGCCAAATGTCTGGGGATATAAATTTGCCTAGCAAGCGCTAATGGCTGAAGTCATCATCTTCAACTAAATCTATACGTTTTTCAAGGCTTCATCTTCAATATCGAAGCAATAAAGTTAAAATACGTTTCCCGACAAATTGCAGCTGAAACGTATTTAATCATATAATGCACTATGTTTATTGATTTTGAGCTGAAATTAAATATTTGTGAAAACATCTTCAGTGTTTGCCAGACACATAAAATGTAATAAAATATGCAAAGTTAAATTATTCTATTCAATCAATGTACTCCTACTGTATTTATCTTCAGTCAGCTGCAGACTACAAGCAGCAGATGACAAAATGAGTGACTTTTTTTTTAAAATCTTTATTCTATGAAACTTGCTATTTAATGCATTTTACACCAAATGTCCAACCAAGTTGATTTTGGCAACAAGTGAACATCATGCTAAGATGCTGCAAAACTGTTTGCCATGTAAAATATCCCTATAAATACTGAATAGATTAGTCCAAGAGTTTTTGAGATATCTTGCTCACAAGATTTCATTATGTCCCATAGGCTTACAATGTGTAAGTTAAAAAAGGAGCATAACTCCGGAACTAGAAGGCCAGTGAAAAAAACAAAATACAGGCAAGCTTATTTTCCATTCTTTTTCAATATATAAAATTTCAAGATCCTACCTCTACCAATTCTTGACCATATGCTAAGTGGGACGGATGGACAATTGGACGAATGACCCAAACCTAATATGCCCTTGGAAGTTGGGGGGGGGGGGGGGGGGGGGGGCAATAAGATTACTTGATCCAGGTTGTTGATACAAATTCACATACTTAATTAGAAATTGTGTTTGTAAAACACTATGCCCCCCCACCCCCCCCCCTCCCCACCCCCACAACCATATGCTTGCCTCTAAAAAATGGCCCAAGCTACAAAGGGCCATAACTCCTGCAACATTTTTCAGAATTTTTTCAAAAGTTAATCAGGTCATCTTCTCATCACTAACAATCTATTCATCAATTCTAGCTCCAACAGTTTTTGAGCTATTTTGCTGACAAGGGAAAATGCCCAAATTTACAAAGGGACATTACTCATGCCTGGAAGCAACAGGCCCCTCCAACTTCCTTCTCATCACTACCAATCTATTTATCAAGTTATGAGGCTCTAGCTCCGAAAGTATTTACGATATTTTGCTGACAAGGGAAAAAAATGCCCAAATTTACAAAGGGCAATTACTCTTGAAATATTTTTCAGAATTTATTCAAAAGTTAACCAGGTTATCTACTTGTCATTATCAATCAATTCACCAAGTTTCTAGCTCCAACAGTTTTTTTTAGATATTTTGCTGACAAGGTAAAAAATGCCCAAAATTACAAAGGGCCATAACTCATTTATTTTTCAGAATTTATTAAAAAAATAATCAGGTCACCTACTCATCACTACCAATCTATTCATCAAGTGTTATTACTCTAGCTTCAATAGTTTTTTGAGACATTTTGCTGACATGGGAAAAATGACCTAATTTACAAAGGGCCATTACTCATGAAATATTTTTCAGAATTTATTCAGAAGTTAATCAGGTCATCTACTCATTATTACCAATCAATTCACTCAAGCTCCAACAGTTTTTGAGATATTTTGCTGACAAGGTAAAAATGCCCAAAATCATAAAGGGCCATAACTCATGAAGTGTTTTCAAAATTTATTCAAAAGTTAATCAGGTCATCTATTCATCACTACCAGTCTATTCATCAAGTTTCAAGGCTCTAGCTTCAATAGTTTTTTGAGATATTTTGCTGACAAGATTGCATCCATATTTTTTCAAAGGGCAATAACTCAGGAAAGGGGCATAATCCTGTCAAGAAAAAAAAAATGTCAGCTATTTTTTCATGGGGAATCCGTATAAGAAATTTCAAAACAGTAGCATGCACGTGTCTAAAGTAAAGCTATGCACCAAAAAGCATGACTAACGGAAGGATGGATGGTTGAGAATGGATGGTCGGACGAATGCCCCAGAAACAATATGCCCCTCCAACTCTTCGAAGTTGGGGGCATAATGACAAACAGAGCAGATCCAGGTTCAGCAGGACCAGGGTTAACTGTCGTCTGCAGCAGACTAAAAATTAAAACAGTCCAAAATGACAGCAGCTGATTGCTAAATAAATCTACAAAAGCAAATCAATGAAGTGTTTCTTTTTTTTCTCCCGGGAACAGGAAGAAGCATGAATGGAGGAAGGCAGACGAGGACAGTACAAATTTAAGTGGAAATACTGATGACAGCAGACGCTTTATAGCCTTCAGCATTCACTTTGAAAACCAGCAGACAACCAATCTATTACATCTTCCTTATTTAGTTTACAATTTAACGCTTAGCACTCTGGGTAAAATTTTCAGCAGATGACATTTTGAGATATTTTCTTATTTTTCCCAGAAAACATGATGACATTTCATGCAAAGGAAACAATTTGTATGAAATGTCACATCCTGTTTTCTGGGAAAAATAAGAAAAATATCATAAATTTGTCGTCTGCTGAAAATGCCCAGAGAGTGGTAAAAGCTAAGGGATGAAATGGTTATAATTTCTGGGAAAGCAATCCCTTCTGAAAAATGGTTTACTCTAAAAGGAAATATTTTACTCCCCTTGGGAGCAGATTCTTTCCTTTTAGGGTAGACATCACGAAAACATGCCTATATAATTATGACCCCCTTAAACCCCATTTTTATGTAGTAAAACTGGGGTTTATAGGGGTATACATTATTTTTTCTTATTTCTGCTCAAAACCATAGATTGTGGGTACTCGTTAGAACTGCCTCGATGAGGCGGTTCTAACGAGTACCCACAATCTATGTTTTGAGCAGAAATATGTAAAATATTAGAGCTTTTAATCTAAAAATTTTCTGATTTTGGAGGTGAAATTTTCTATATATTTTAATAGGCATGTTTTCGTAATGCCCTTTTCCAAAAGGGCCCTTGTGCACTGGAATGCAAACAGGAAGTCACAGAAGTTGTCTACCTTGTAGTAAATAAAAGTACCATGTGTATCCAACTGCTTTTAAATTTCATGCAAATTATCTCCTAAGGGGGCAGCATGAATTAAATGCCAAGCCTTATTTTGAAGAAAAAAAAAATGAATTTTGTATATTTAACTGCTGCCAGCTGATATTGTAAATGCACCAGGCAAAGTACTAAGCCGAAGTCAAAGTACTAAGTTCAGAGGTAAATAAGAAAGATATCACATTTGTGATCTGTGATGTGTGGGTTGGTGGGTGGGACAGGGGGTCGGGTGGGGGGAGACAGTTCACAACAAGTTCACTGATCATTGCAAAACTGTTAACCTTCAAAGAAGGTATGCTGAATTTAAGCATCATTACGTGTTTAAATCTTTAGGACTTTCTGGGCTAATAGGGGACAAACTGCATGAAACATCATACACTTTTTCTGGGAAAAACAAGAAAACATATTCCAAACTGCTGAATGTTTCACCAAGGATGTTAAGCATCAAAGTACTTTTTCTTTCTTATTTCATGCCCCTCTGCAGCTCCTCTCCCCACACATTTAGCCTAGAGAACAGTGACACACTTGTCATAGCTACTGTAAGAATAATGATTTAGAAATTTACATCCCACTTATGCTCTTTCAGTCATTTAGAGCAGTTATCAATGAATCTGACTAGCATGTGCAATACTGTGCACAAATGAGTCTCAAAAGATCATCAGACAAACACTTTCAAAAGAATTTTTTTTTGGAACTGCCTCCCAGGCACTTCTAATGAGTACCCACAACATAGGTTTGTACGGAGAACTAGAGAAAATTATCCCAGAATTGTCATCAAATACTCCATCTTAACAACTCCTCTGAAAGCATTTGAAAGCCAAAACACTAACTAATCTCATCAAAAGAAATGTTGAAACTCACAATATACTCAAAGCAAGTGTTTCACTAATAGAGAAGTCAGACATAAATGTCATTGTTTTCCTGGTTACATTAAATCATGTCTGAATTTTGTGGTTTGGTGTCTGACACTTGGAAGCCCAGTTTGATGGAGTGGTTGACTAGATGTATTGCCAATTAGGGTTTTGAGGATCGATTCCTCATAGAGCAGGGCTGGAGATGTATGCATCCTGAAAACATGCCTATATAATTTTGACCCCCTTAAACCCCCTTTTCTATAGTAAAACTGGGGTTTACTGGGGTATACATTATTTTTCTTATTTCTGCTCAAAAACATAGATTGTGGGTACTCATTAGAACTGCCTCATTGATGTGGTTCTGACAAGTACCCACAATGTATGTTTTGAGCAGAAATATGAAAAATATCAGAATTTTTTATCTGAAAATTTTCATTTTTTGGAGGTTAAAATTTCAGTATATTTGAATAGGCATGTTTTCGTAATGCATAGCTCTGGATATGAGGAGTATCCAGATGAATATTTTTGTTTTTTATTGTTGCTTTTTTCATGAAAATATTTTCTGGGCAATCGAGAAATTGTTAAAAAGGAGTATTTGATGATAATTCAGGTTCTTATGGAGAAATAAGAAAAAAATATCCCAGAATTATTTCCTCAATAACTCATCTGATCACCAAATCTCCTTAACTAATGTTAGATATGCAGCTTAAGACAAAAATTTATGCACTGTAACATATTCAGTATAACTCCAGACACCAGGATTATCCAGAAAACTATTTCTCCACAAAAACATATTTTGTAAGTACCATATTCACCCAAAGTATTGGCACATCTCATCTCCTTACCATATTTGTCCAAAAATTTGAATAAAAAGTCTATTTTACTATCAGCTCATGTGTCTAAAATATTGTTGGATAAGTGGAAAACAGTATAGACCCTGACCAGAGGCAGTGTTCTGCATTTGATCTGGGTCTAAACTGTTTGTTCAGGCCTGCCTGTCCCAATATTTGGGGTCATTATGCTACTCACTGGAAGTGCTAAAAAAATCTTTTTTTTTTTTTTAAATTCTCCACAAAAACATGTTGTGAGTACTCCTCAGAAGTGCCTCAGTAAAGTGCCTCACTGAGGCACTTCTGATGAGTACCCCACAACATATGTTTCTACAGATGATGATGGCTTGGTGTTTTATGTCAGTTTCAACATTACTAAGTCATACTGAGACAACTGAAGGATGATAATGAAAAGTTCCGTGCAATGAAGCGCCATACAGTTTCCCAGTTTCGGCCATTGCGACTCGAAGTTCTATGTTTTTGTAGAAAAGTCAAAAAAAATTTTCATACTTTTTGTTTGAAAAAGTTTTAATACCTGGAGTTACGAATATTGCCTTGTGATATTTATAGTGTTTGGATATTATCATCTCTCCCGAATTACTCTGGATGCATTGCTTTCTTTCTAAATTTCTGAGTGAGCATAGCTCCAGATAAGGCTATTTTTTAGACCGAAAAGTATTGATATTTTTCTTATTTCTCCATGAAAACATATGTTGTGGGTACTCATTAGAAGCGCCTCGGTGAGGCGCTTCTAATGTGTACCCACAACATATGTTTTTATGGCAAAATAAGAAAAATATTATGTGGGTACCCTCTCTTATCTGGAGCTATGAGTGAACCCACATAGGCCACACAATAAAAATCATGCGGGTTAAAAGGGACCACAATTACCCTAAATATTCAGACACCTTAACATCTTACCTTACTTGTCCTAAAATCTGAACAAGTATTTTTACTATTTACTACCTCAGAGGTAAAGGAGGAGTATTTGGTGATAATTCGGAGATAATTTTTCTTATTTCTCCATAAAAACATATGTTGTGGATACTCATTAGAAGCGCCTCGCCGAGGCGCTTCTAATGAGTACCCACAACATATGTTTATATGGAGAACTGGAGAAAATTATCCCAGAATTATCACTGAATATTCCTCCTTAATAACTCCTCTGCTACCTGTTGATATGTCTAAAAATTGCTCGATGAATAACAAACAGTGTAGACCCTGATCATACGCCAAGTTCTGCTGCATCTGATCCAGGTCTACAATGTTTGCTCAGGCCTGCCTGTCTGAATATTTAGGTAAATATGGTAATTATGATGAAGATAATGGATATATACTAAACTAAGCAGACAAGGAATTAAATAAAAGAATGCAAAATCGATTCACAGACAGTGAACATGAACCTGAAGATACGTAGGAGCCAGCGTGTCTGGGCAACCTGTGACAGACCTTTGTCATTCATTTGTATACCTTACCTAACCAGACTACTGGGACATCTTAACCCTTGTCCTGCTGAATAAATTAAGATGCCACGCCCACTTCTAATTTTCAGCCAATCATGTTACTTGATCCTGATTGTTGCTTTAAATTTGCATACTTGATGGCAAACAGTGCAGATCCAGATCAGTTGGCTTCTTCAGAAGCCAACTGATCTGGATCTACACTGTTTGCAAAACAGGGTATATCCGGGTTCAGCAGGACAAGGGTTAAATAACTGCTCATCTTCCCAGCAGACACATGAAGGTTAAACAATGTCACATTAATGTCAATGCAACGTCATGACACTGCATCCATGCTCATGCAACTTTATATAAATGATATTATAACGTTGCATTTCCATTAATGCGACATTGTATGAACGTCTTGTGCCCGCTGGGCTTACTTGTTCTAAAATTTCTATAAGTCCATTTTTAAACTACCTGTTGATGTGTCTAACTTGCTGCATGAGTGGCAAACAGTGCAGTTTCTGCAGCATCTGATCAGGGTTTACACTTTTTGCTCAAGCTGTCCGTTCAAATACTTATTGTAAATGCAGAAAAAATATCTTAATGCACAACTGATCAATGTAACAAAATAATGCAACTAAAATGTCTGTTTAGTTTAGCATGAACTAGAAGTGAAAATGTGTGCAATGTGGGAAAATGGCCCTTACTTCAAATGCTGACAATGAAGGCCCCTATCAGACAGCGCATTCAGGGACTACACTGTCTGCTTACAAAATCATTAGCTACTGCAGAATGTGTCTAGAAATAGAGAAGACTTTGAAGAGAATGTGTGGATGTGTAGGTTGGTTTAAGTCCTTGCTGTTCACCAAAGGTATGAAGGTCTTTCTCTTGTATTTCAAATCAAATGTTTATTATGGATATAAATAGAATTGCAGTTATAAAATGTGGGGATGGTTCCTATATAACAGGCTGGGGAGTAATTCCAATGCAAAAGCATGTCCGTCATCTCAGAACATGAAACCAGGCGAAATTTTACTGTGTTTATAATTCCAGATGAGAGGGGTATCCACATAATATTTTCCTTATTTCTCCGCAAAAAACATATTTTTTAAGTACTCACTAGAAGCGCCTCATTGAGGCACTTCTAATGAGTACACAAAACATATGTTTTTTGTGGAGAAATAAGAAAATTATCACTATTTTTCGGGTGAAAAAAAAAAAGTACGTTATCTGTAGCTTTGGTATTACAAACCAAAAAAAACTAGCGGAAGATGCGCAAGACATTCAATAGTCTTCTTGAAAATCATAATGAGTTTTTGTTTTCTTGCTAACTTTCCTCTTGTTTTAGCAACACTATTTAATTAGGACTCCCAAATAACTAGATAATATTCACGTGAAACACCAGAACTTTTGTTGAAAAATACAGAGAAACATAAAAAAGTCCTGAGTTCAAATTATCAATATATATCTTATTACCCAAAAGGGCAAAATATTCTTATGGCAAAAAAAATTTTTTTTTTTATAAAATATCAAAACATATTTCCTATATCCAGCAACATTTATCAAAATATAAGGTTTCATAAAACAATAAATCTAAGTTGAAGACAATAGATCAATCTCCAAATGTAAGTCAGTCCAAAAAAGAACAATTTCATATAAATGTTTGACGAAAAATGATGCTGTAAAAATGTAAATATGCTATATCCTTTAATCAGGTATCTGAACTCTGAGATGGTGTAAAGCAGTCAAATATTTGACTCTACCAAAAACTGGGCAAAAATTTGCAACATTTTACTGAAACATATATGTTGGAACTTAAATTGTATCCAAATATGCCTTATGTCAAATCAAAAATAAAAATAACACTGATCGGCCTGTATTATTTTATCACAAGTAAACAGCTCTTATAAGATGAGTAGCCAGCCAAATAGTCTTCTTATTTCTCCACAAAACTTGTTGTGGGTACTCATTAGAAGTGCCTCGGTGAGGCACTTCTAATGAGTACCCACAACATATGTTTTCATGGAGAAATAAGAAAAATATCCATACTATTTGGAAGGAAAAAAAGAGCCTTATCACCAACAATGAGTGTACAGTATGGAGGAAGAAAATAAAAATAAAAAGAACTAAGAAATGATGACAGCTCATGAAACGTATGGCCAATCTTGAAAGCGGGAGAAGTAGACATGGAATGAGAAGCTAGTGGGAACAGAGATTGAAGTTACAAGTGTTAACATGTAAGTAGTCACCACAGAGGTAACAAATATCAATTAGCACAACAACATGTACCCTATCTTGGATGAAAACTGAACATTCCAGATTACTGTTTTATATGATTATTAACCTTAACCCTTAAAGCGCCAATCAAAACTGCAGCAGACAACATTATGAAATATTTTCTTTTACTTTTCAAAGAAAATAAGTATAGACGTTTCATGTGAATTGTCTGCCAAGCAGACAATACACATAAAATGTCTGGACTTATTTTATCTGAAACATAAAAAAAGGAGAAAAAATTGGATTGTTGTTTGCTACAAATTTTACTTGGGCACCATGCACAATTGTAGTAGAGAATTGTACTAGACGCTGTTCTCAAATATCTTTTATTGTTTCAGAGAAGATAAGGCTTGATACATAAATCTGTAAAATAATACCAGTACCATCTTTGCCTGATCCTCCCTACTTTCCCAAAACATTCTCCTGTTTCTGAGCTTCTTCCTCAATGTAACTGATAACTGGACTATTTCAGTTTCCATACAAGACTATTCAATACAGCAAATGCACAAATAACAATATTAATACTGTGTTAACAACAAATCACATCAACATTTATTTTGAAAAAACAGTTTCTCCTCCTATGAAAATAGGACTTGTTAAGAGGAGGATTACTGATGACAATTCCATATTAATTTTTCTTATTTCTCCATAAAAAGGATATGTTGCGGGTACTCATTAGCAGCGCTTCACATCACGAAAACATGCCTATATAATTTTGACCCCTTAAACCCCACTTTTATATAGTAAAACTGGGGTTTAGAGGGGTATACATTATTTTCCTTATTTCTGCTCAAAACATAGATTATGGGTTCTTGTTAAAACCGCCTTGTTGAGGCGGTTCTAACGAATACCCACAATCTATGTTTTGAGCAGAAACATGATAAATATCAGAATTTTTTATCTGAAAATTTTCATTTTTTGGTGGTAAAATTTTCAGTATATTTGAATAGGCGTGTTTTCTTTATGAGTAAGCGCTGCTAATGAGTACCCACAACATATGTTTATATGGAGAAATCCAGAAAATCACCCCAGAATTACAACCAAATCCTTCTTAACAGCTGACAATGGAATGTTTCAATAACAGAACTTCTGCAGTCTGTTTGTATTTCATCTGTTGTTTTACCTTTGCTACTGTAAACAACATAGCTACAGATAAAAGGCGGTATCCACAAAATATTTTTCTTATTTCTTGATGAAAACATATGTTGTGGGTACTCATTAGAAGCGCCTCGCCGAGGTGCTTCTAATGAGTGCCCACAACATATGTTTTCATTGAGAAATAAGAAAGATATCAGCATTTTTTGGATGAAAAAAGCGCCTTATATGTTGCTATGTAAACACACAATAAATATTGGACACACCTTCTGGAGACTCACTTTATATCAGATCAGTTATCTACCCTACTTATTCTAACAGAAACCTACTTTAAAATGACAGCATTTTATTGTTGGACAGACTCATAAAACAATACCAGTCTATGGAATGGGTTCTTTGCATTGAGCCGAGAATGGTACACATTTCGTAATACCATCTCAAAATGAGAGACAAAAATGATTTTTTTTTTTTACAATTTTTCTTTTTTAAAGAAACCTCAACCTTTTGCAGCAGTTTAAAACAACACTATCTTGAGGGCAGTATTATAAAAAAAAAACAAAAAAAAAAAAAACAACAAAAATACATGATATCTGTCCAACTGAAAACTTGTCTTTCACAAAAAAAATAAAATAAAATTAATAAATAAAAAAGATGAAAAAAATGCACACTTAGCAAAATACACCCTAAGTGTTACATAAATCCAAGATGGTATGAATTTTACATTAAACAGAAAATAGTCAAATAAAATGCTGTGAGTGTACGAATTCTGGATAAATGCAACTATAAGATCAATAATAAAAAATAAATAAATAAAAAAAACAAAAAAAAAAAAAAAAAAACTGATGTAATAAAGTGACACCTCTTTTGAACACATAGTGATATGGCAGTGTCTTTCTGTTGCAGTCAACACAAGACTCCAGAAAATATGGATCTCCAGAGAAATACGGATCTTATTTCTCCACAAATAGATGCATTGTGGGTACTCAATAAAATCACCATGAATGAATTCTAATGAGAACCGCAAGTACAATAATATGTTTTTTTTTCTGGAGAAATAGTCCTAGCTCCTGAAAAGAGCGGGAATCCATAATATTTTTATTTCTCCATGAAAACCTATGTTGTGGGTACTCATCAGAAGCGCCTTGGTAAGGCGCTTCTGATCAGTACCTACACCATCTTTTCATAGAGAAACAAAAAAAAATCAGAATGGTTAATGTCCTAAAATTTCTTACACCAAAGTTACCAATAAAATGGCAAACAGTGCAGTCCCAGATCAGACTGGGTCTACACTGTTTGCCATTCCACTAAGTATTTTGAGAAATACTGCATACAAAAGCAAAAAATAGGCAAAAAAGTATGGAATAAAGTGTTCGAAATTTTAGGACATTCACTGTACTTTTCGTTTGAAAAAAAAACAACAACACTTTATCTGGAGTTATATTATAAATAGTATTTTTATCTCCACAATATCAATTTTTCTGGAGCATCGCCTGAGCACAGTGTTATCACAGATAGCTTTATCAATATATATAACATGCTCCTACCAAGCAGATGGAACCTTGTGACCTTGAATTTGGTGAAAAATGGCCTGCAAAGCCATGCATTCTGGCCAGAGCCCAGGTTTACAATAATTCCCTAAGCTAAGGTCCAACATAAGTTCAAGGACTGAAATTTGAAAAAACTATTTCGTTTCTACATAAAAGCTGATTTTCAGAAAGGAAACCAATGCACACATTTCACTCTAAACCAACGCACACTTTTCACTCATCAACTGTACAGGTGTACAACTAATACTTTTAGTTAACATCAAATATCACACATGTCCAAATTTAGAACTTAAGTTAAGGAGTAACTTACTTCTAAGGAATAATTGTAAACCTGAGCCCAGACCTATATTTACTCATATTGTATTGACTCTTAAAGCACCACTCACAACAGCACTAGAAGACATTCTGACATTTTCATTCATTTTTTTTTTTTTTTTTTTTTTTCTGAGAAAATTTGGCTTGAAACTTTATGTGAATCGTCTGCCTAGCAGATGATTCACATGAAATCTCAAGCAAAATTTTCCCGGAAAAGAATAAGAATATTTTATGTGAATCCTCTGCTAGGTTAAAAAGTTACATTAAATATCAATCATTGTATTCTCTGACAAAAAAATCAAAATGTTATCGGCAAAAATTCTAAAAGGTGCTTTAAGGGTTCAGGATTTGCTGAATACAACAAAAAGCAACATCCAAAATACTGATCTTAAATTTTATCAACTGTTATGTCAATAAGGTCCCATTTTAACAAGAAGGAGCCCAACTACAGGTCCTACATACCTGTAAACTAACTAAACTAATATGGCTTGGCATCACTCTTTGGTCGTTTCAACTGCACTTTCAATCGCTTCATTCCTATCTGGAATCCGTTCATTGCTTGTATGGCTGCCTGGGCTGATACTGCATTATCATAACTCACAAAACCTAAACAGTACAAAAACATTTTTTCTAAATGAATACGCAAACATACTTGAGGTATGCTCAAAGATGCAAACATAGGAACACATTTTTTTTTAATTTTATTTTTTTTGGAGGGCCGGGGGGGGGGGGGGGGGGGGGGGGGTATTGTTTGGTTGATTTGGAGAATCTTTCGCCAGACACTGACAATCAGCAGAAAGGAGAGAATGACAGTAGAAAATATTTCATGATCAATCTCTACGAAAGAATGTTGCCGGACCCAGCCAGGATTGAACCCATGACTTCCTGATCACCATTTGGATGCACATCTGACCAAGCTGGTAATGCTTGCATTTTTTTTGTGTGGTCATATATAGAAAACGTAATTTGAGAAACCAATTGTGATGGACAATACTAGAATTATCTTTCGGTGCCAAATTTCAGACGACTGCTTTTTTATTTGAACAAACTATTGTTTGGAAAAACGTTTATATGTAAAGTTGAAAGACTAATGTCAAACAGTGTAGATCCAGATGATTGAGCTGTCTCATCTGGATCTATGCTGTTTGCAAAAGCCTATTTATCGCCTATGGCAGTGAAAGAGTTAAACTTATGTCCTCTGCTGCTGTTGTTCAGTTAAGGTTTAATGTTAATGTCCCAGTAAAAACAATATTTCAGATGCATCAACATAGTTAGTGGAATTTCTATCCAACTTGGCTGAATGACAAAATGCAATTCTTTAAATTACTAATTAGCTTAAAACGTATTTCATTGCAATTATATATTATAATCAAACGGGTTGGACTAAAAGTTATAACAATATTAATTATGATCCTTCCTTTAAGTTACTAGCTACTCTGCTAATGAAGCACTATGCAGTCCGTACTTCGTAGACCCCGATCGACCACAGAGAAAACCTCTGGGCCCAGTTGTTCAAAGCTAACGACGTCGTTAGTTAACGATTCGTTAAAATTTACATCAAGTGATACGCAAATATGCTGAAATTTTTTGCTGAAAAAATGTGAGTAGCTTTTGCAGTGCAAAAGCTACTCACATTTTTTCGGCAAAAAATATCAGAATATTGTATATTGAATCCGCTAGAACAGTTAACGAAATGACCCTTAACAAGCTCATTAAGCTAACAACGCTTTGAACAACCGGGCCCTGGTGTTTTTTTTTTTTTCACTGAGCCAGAGCTGCAAGTGGCAGAAAATCAAGAACTACATTAATACATGTAGATGACTCAACAATGGTTTTCTGCTTGTGTCAGAGGTCACCATTATAGACCTGTGCAAAGGAGACGTTTTTAACAATGATTCAAGGTCCCAAGAAACAACTGTTGCTGAATTTTATAAATTTGCTTAAACATAATTCTATACTTTCATAAATTAATTAATTCCCCTGATATAATTTCCACCTTCTCTTGCCATGAAATTTAAACCATGTTTTTATATACAGCAGTTATCCATTAGGCAGACGTTATGTCCTGATCAGTTTCTTTGTCACTGTTTCAATAGGTGTCATAGCTAACATCATTTTGTGTGAATCTCACATTAAAACCATATGGGCAGTTTGGTTTGATTAGCAATGGAGTATCTGACCAGCACTTGGTTCAAGACATAAAATCATCATTCTAGTGTGAAAACAGGGCGGTGCCTATGGACAAGTATAGCATCTAACCAGTTAACCAATAAACTGCAACTCATAAACTGCCAATCACAACAATTGTCGTCTGCTTTATCATCTGCTTGTGATTTTAAAAATTATTTTTGCAAACAGTGTGAACCCAGATCAGACTGCTCCTTTAGGAGCAGTCTGATCAGCATCCACACTATTTGCCTGCATGCAAAAATAGGTTTGAAAAGTTTGCAAAAATATTCAGCAGACAACATAAACAGACGATATTTTCAGATGCAGGTTTTCTTGGCATCTGTGACCCTGGCTTTGTAGATACCGGAAATATCACAGAGAATCATGTGCATAACTGCATGAAAGCCATGCAAATAGTCATCATTAACATCACGCTAGGAACCAGTCTATTTTTTCAATTTTCTACTTCCTGTTACACCAAAGGAATTTGAATCAGTTTTGTGTTTTGGTGTATACATTTTCAAGCATGAATGACAAAATTATTGGAAGAAATGCATGTACATAACATGGCTGCAATCATCAGTGGTAAATTTCACACCAGTAATTTGAATGTTAAAGTACGATAACTTTCTAAATCCAATGCTCTACCATAAAGCTTGCGCTGTTTGCCAGCCCACTCGCAATTACCCTGAATTTCTGGTCAAAGACCACTTAAGTTAATTTTTAATGCAATGATTCCATTTTTCAGGGAATGGATAGACTGTCAGGGGAGAGAACTTAGTCAGGTTGTTTTGTCTCCCTTCTGAAAGAGGTTCTTCTCTGAAAGTAAAGAAACCGCCCACCTGGGAGCACATTTTTTTCAGTCTTGGCCTTTGCTGTCCATAAATACTCAAAAAACATGTCTTTTTTGCCATTACTAAAACATGCCTATTCAAATATATTGAAAATTTCACCACCAAAACTGAAAGTTTCCAGTTAAAAATTCTGATATTTCTCAAAACATAGATTGTGGGTACTTGCTAGAACTGCCTCACTGAGGGGGGTTCTAATGAGTACCCCCAGTCTATGTTTTTGAGCAGAAATAAGAAAAATAATGTTTACCCCTGTAAACTTCAGTTTTACTATATAAAAGTGGGGTTTAAGGGGATCAAAATTATATACCGTATTCGACCTAATTACAGCACATGCTCCTATAAGCACAGTCAAGCAATTCTGTAGTCTTCAGATTACATCCAGTGTAATTTTTGTCTAATTCTTCATAAAGGCATATGTTGTGGGTACCCATTTGAATTACATCGACTTGTCAGTGCAATTCAAATGAGTACCCACATCATATGCTTTATAAAGAAAATCAGAATAAAAAAAAAATAACAAAAAAAAACTTAAAAACATAGATAAGAATCATAAGTCCTCCGCTGATCTTTTTTTAAGTGTAGCCTTAGTATAGGTGGATACATATTTTACTACAAGTTTGCCCAGTAATTGTGAAAAACCTGAGTGCATGGTCAGTAATAAGGTTGAATACAGTAGGTATGTTTACGTGATGCATCGTGCAGCCCACAATAATGAAGAAAATGGAAGAAATCTTACCAAAGCATTTGCTAAGATTTGTCTGCTTGTCAATAAAGACCTTGGCAGATATCACATTTCCAAATGGCATAAAAGTCTGCATTAAATCCTGGTCACTGAACTCCTGTGGTAAATGATAGATGAACAGGTTAGCTCCTTCTGGACCTGAAAAAAAAAAACAAGATCTTACATTGTAACATAGCACCAGATGTGATACTTTTTTCCCCTTAGTCAAAAAATGTTGATATTTTTCTTATTTCTACATGAAAACATATGCTGTGGGTAATCATTAGAAGTGCCTTGCTGAGGCACTTCTAATGAGTACACTACAACCTCTTTATAACATGGTTCATTATAATATGGTTTTGGATATAACACGGTTCAAAGATGGATCACAAAAATATATAGATTATATTGAAAAATGACCATAAATGGTCATTTTTCAATATAATCTATACATTTTTGTTTGGCTATAACATTGTTTTTTAACTAACACGGTTTATGCTATGGACCTCAACAATAGTGTTATAAAGAGTGTACCCACAATGTTTTCTTGGAGAGATAAGAGAAATGTTTCTGGATGACCTTCTTATCTAAAACTATGATAAAATCTCAAGCTATGACTTTCCCTCTGAACAACCTTCTGGAACATACTTCTAGGTACAGCCCTCAGGAAACAGTGTAGACCCAGACTGACAATACAGACTACTTTGTCTGATCAGCGTCTACACTATTTGTCTTTTAATTACCACAGTTTTAGATATATCACCAGGTAGTCAAAAGAACTTTTGAAATTTTAGAAGTATGGTTAGTCTAGCGTCCCATAAAAGGGACATCAGCAAACAGAGTTGACCCAGATCAGATTCCGCAGAATGAGGTGTATGATCAGGGTCTACACTGTTTGCATTAAATACAGGAATTTATAATAAATATGCTATAATAAAATTTAACCAGACACCCTACCGGTCCCAAGAGTTACGGTAGAAAAATATATCCAGCATAGGTAAGTTAAGAATTAAGGGGTCTGAATATTTAACCCTAGTCCTGCTGAACCAGGATATGCCCTGCCTTTGCAAACAGTGTAGATCCAGATCAGTTGGCTTCTTCAGAAGCCAACTGATCTGGATCTGCACTTTTTGTCTTTCTGTATATTAATTTGTACCAAAAATCTAGATTAAGTAATCTGATTGAAAATTAGAAATGGGCGTGGCATCTTAATTTATTCAGCAAGACAAGATTTAAGGTAAATTTTTCACCATTAGATGGATGCAACCAGCTTGACAAGCTTATTGGTGCTTTGCCAACAGTATGGAAGCCTTAGGATATGAGTGACACCACCAAACTTTTACATGAGGTGTTTTTTGTGAAAGTAGGTTTTGTGAACTAATTTTGTTGGGAGTAGGTTCAAGCCTTGAGGAACTTGCAGTGACTGGCTAATGGAAGCTGAGCTATGGGACTAGACCTGAGAACATAAATTACCGAGTGTCAAGTTTTATAAAAACACTTAAAAGGTCAAGATAATCTATTATTTTTGGAGCATGTGACTCTGTCTCTAGAACTTAAAATTTGGTCAGAACAGGAATCAGAACTTCAAAATTAATTAAGAATAACATACACCATTTTTTATCACAGAAGTACAAGCAGAAGTTTTTTACTACCTCCAGTAGTGTCCCACTATTTTTCTAACATTTTATTGCAGGACATGGACATCAGAAGCAAATTATATTCTGTAAAGAAAACTATCTGGCTAAACCACTAGCTCTTTATAACACAACTGCTGGGATCCAATGCATAATTCGTGTAAGCTAAAACAAGCCTGATGTATCAAAACAAAAATATATAGTTATACAGAATAAAAACATTAAACTATAATACCCAGCCATTATCATGTCGCGGGCAGATAACTCTGTCAAACATTGACAAAATTTGCCCGTAAGCAATCCCAAACCAGATTTCCTTCATATCAATGCATGTACCAAGTTTGGTTAAAATCCCTTGACATCTACTCAGGTTATTGTCTGGAAAACGAAAATACTGGCATGTCTTGGGCAGATAACTCCTTCAAAATTCGACAAAATTTGCTCATTAGCAATCCCAAACCAAATCTCTACAATATCAATGCACATACCAAGTTTGGTGAAAATCCATTGATGTTTACTCAAGTTATCATCCGGACACGAAAATATGGACATCTCAGGTAGATAACTCCGTAAAAAATTGATGAAATTTGCCCATTAGCAATCCTAAACCAGATCTCTACAATATCATACACATACCGTTTGAAGAAAATCCAATGGTGTTTACTCGTTATCATCCGGAAACAAAAAACGGACGGACGGACGTACGGCTGTCGGACGGACAGACACACGGACGTCCAACCTGAAACCATAATAGCCCGCCACTATCGTCTATATAATCTATATATTTTTGTTTGGATACATTTTGGTGTTCATGTTTAACTCTTTCATACTGGGTAATTTTGCATGCTTTTTTGTCACCTGTGTTCTCTTTTTTTTTTCTTTTTAATTAATTTTTTTCAAAAAAATCTTTCAGGAATACCATCAGAGTGTCAAACATTTCGGTTCCAGATCAGACCTGACCTTTTGTCCGGCCTGATCTGGGTCCAAACTGTTTGCAAAGATTATCAGAGGGCGACAAAAGTTGCCACTAGTGGGGAAAGAGTTGGGGAAAATGTTCTATCCAAACCCGTGCTAAACGGAACCGTGTTATAAAGAAGTTCTGTATATTTGGATACTGAGCGTAATAAATAAATCCATTAGTTACCTTCTGTCTGTTTTCCAGCCGGTGAGTTGGCTGCCGCCTGTAGCTGCTGTGCAGTTTGGCTTTGGAAAGCATTAGGGAATGATGCTGCAAACAACAATAAAACTTCATTTATAATCAAATCTTAAGGTACACAGTACCCATGAGAAATTGTTTCACAAAATCCTATTTCATAGCTCCAGATAAGAACCCCTTTTTTGACCAGGAAGTATTGGTGTTTTTCCTATATCTCCACTAAAACATGTTGTGCGTACTCACTAGAAGTGCCTTGCTGAAGTGCTTCAAATGAGTATCATATACTTTCGAAGAGTATGAGTATCATATACTTTCGAAGAGAAATAAAAAAATATTTTTTCTGGATATTTTTTTTAACTACAAGCTATGCAAGCACAGTCTGGTCTCAGCACTAGCTATGACCAAAGAAGTGAGTTTGGAAAAATATATATGCCCGATTTTCTTTTAAAAAAAAAAAAACATATGAAAGATACTTTATAATGTCAACTGCTGGCATTAATTTCAGCAGGTTAAAGGTCCTGATACATTCCTACAGATAAATTACAACTGCAAATATTTGTTCCTTGAGGATACAGATAATCACAGTGTCATTCATTTTTCCTTCCTTCTTCCTTTTTTTTCATAAAAAAAAGGTCATTACATCAACCTTATCACATGTAAAACCAGTGTACTGTGATTACGTTCCAAATACTAGAGCAAGTGCCCAGAGAGTCACGAATACCCCCAGCCGGCGCCATTTCTTTATTATAAAATATTTTAAAGTTAATGACAATGATATAAGGCAAGCTATAGTTTACAATGTCACTGATCTACCATTCCAAGAACAACTTCCCTGGCATAAATAGTCTTTAAGATATGAAGTAAATTCGCTGGGCCATAAAATATAGGTCACTGACCTACATATACTTGAGAAATTAATCTGATGGTCACACTGATGCATTATATCAACTATGATGTTAATCCATTAAATAATCCAAAAGATACTAAGCAAAACCACTAGACCATGAAATATAGGTCATACTGATTTATATTTTCTTTGAGGTGAAAGTTTGGGTCACAATGTGTCTTTATATGTAAATATGACATTTAAGTATCAAATAGTGGGAGATATAAGACAAAATCACAGGGCTATGAAATATAGGTCACATAATCCCAAAATATGATAGTAATGCATCAAATTGTCTTCAAAATGTAACATAAAATCACTGGACTATGAAATATAGGTCACAGTGACCTACATTTACTTTTAGGTCAACTGTTGGATTACACTAATTCATAATCCCAAATAATGATGTTCATATATCAATTAACATTCAAGATGTGAGGCAAAATTACTGGACCATGAAATATAGGTCAAGGTGACCTACATTTGTTATGCAGTCAATCATGGTGTCACACAGACCCAATATTCCAAGTATCATATTAATCCATGAAATAGTCTTCCAAGATATAAGGCAAAATTGCTGGAGTATGAAAATATGATCACAATGACCTTGACCTTATTACATTGAATGTTGATGTGATAAACATGTCTGATGGCCATCCGTCTTTAAGAAGTTGTTTGTATAAACAAACTGCAACATACTACTTTATTGAGGCATTAATCCATGAAATAGTTCAAAATATACTTCAAAATCACTGAAGCATAAAAATAAGATCACAATGACCTTGATCTTATTACACTGAATGTTGATGTGATAAACATGTCTGATGCCCATCCCTCTTTAATAAGAGGTTGTTTGTATAAACAAACTGCAATATACTACTTTATTGGGGTGTCCTACGTTTTGACCTCTAGCCCCGCCCTGGGGCATGACCCAGGGGTTCATTGATGTAGAATGGAAGAGACCCTCCCAGGTACCCCAATACAAAATATGAAAAGTTTTTGATCAATGGCTGCAGAGATATAAGTAATCAAAAAACTTCGAAGTAAAATTTGATTATAGAATCACATCCGGACGGACGAACGGACAAACGGAACAGACGAAAACTATATACCCCTTCGGCATACTTCGTATGCCAGGGATATAATAAAGCATATCTAAGACATTGTAGACAAAAGCTCCAGAATAAAGTATCTGGAAAATTATTTTCTTATTTCTCCATGAAAACATGTTGTGGGTACTCATTATAAGGCTGTTATAACAAATACGGCAAATGTCCTAAAATTTTGAACACTTTATTCTGTATTTTTTGGCCTTAATTTCACTTTTTATGTAGTTATCCCCGAGCTTTTCGAAGAAAATGCAGGGATATTGTTATATCCTCCATCCGTCTGTCGGAATGTCTGTCCGTTCGTATGTCCGTCTGAAATGTCACACTGATGCTCCTAGACCATTTAAGCTAGAATCCTAAACTTTCAGAGGCGATAGCCCTATAAATGAGGACTGGAGGAACACATTCGGAATTTTGATGTAACCCCTTGGTGCAGGGTCAGGGTGGTGTGGTCCCGAAGGGTACAAAATCCATTTTGTACAAACAGAGTCATGTTGCATATCAAATCAAAGGTAATGAAGAATAGAATACAGTGGTGCAAAAATTTTGCCCCGGGGGCATGTGGGGGGTCACTAGAGGTCAATAAGAAAGATTTTGGGCAGAAATAAGAAAAATAATTTATACCCCTGTAAACCCTAGTTTTACTATATAACAGTGGGGTTTAAGGGGGTCAAAATTATACAAGCATGTTTTCGTGATGATTTACTGTACATACAACACTGTCTTGTTTTAAAGGCAATAAGTAAACTATCCATACTTCTTGGTTGAAAAAAAAAAAGCATCTTATCTGGAGCTATGATTGCAGACCCTGATCAAACTCCTCCTTTGGGGTCTGCACTTTTTGCCAGCCAGAATATTTTACAACTAGAGCTGGTGTTTGTAAAACACTATGGCCCCAACTGCCTGACTCTAACACTGCTTGACTCCAACACTACTTGCCCATGACGGTAACAACAGTACAAATAAATGAAATTTCAATGTTATTTTATCAAAGGGAAATAACTCTAAAATAGGAGATAATTGGGAGAAGAAAAAAATACCGGTCATCTATTTTTTCCTGAGGAATCAAAATATGAAATTTCAAAACATTAGCATACGTGGTTCTAAACTTATGCTATATACAATAAAGCAACGCCATTAAATGGCCAGAAATTGTGAAGGGCCATAACTCCAACATTTCATTTAATTGGTTCAAAATTTAATCAGGTGATCTCCTCCTCAATCCCAGTAAGTATATCAAATATCATGGCTCTGGCTTAATTAGAGATATCTTGCTGACAAGGTCAAAATGCCTAGAACTACAAAGGGTAATAACTGCGTCGATTTTTCATGGAATTCCCTAAAAAACAAAACAGGTTATCTCCACATCATCCCCAATCAGCATATAATATTTCAAGACCCTAGCTTAAGTACTTTTCGAGACATCTTGCTGACAAGGTCAAAATGTGCAGAACCGCAAAGGACCGTAACTTTATCAATATTTTCACGAAATTCTCTCAAAATATAATCAGGTAATTTATTAAGTTTCAAGGCTCTAGCTCTAATAGTTTTTGAGATATTTTGCTGACAAGGTAAAAATGCCCAAAATTACAAAGTGCCATAACTCAAGAAGTATTTTCCAAAATTTCTTCAAAAGTTAATCAGGTTGTCTACTCATCACTACCAGTCTATTCATCAAGTTTCAAGGCTCTAGCTGCAACGGTTTTTGAGATATTTTGCTGACAAGGTAAAATTGCCCAAAATTACAAAGGGCCAGAACTCATGAAGCATTTTTCAGAATTTCTTCAAAAGTTAATCAGGTCATCTACTCATCACTACAAATCCATTTACTAAGTTTCAAGGCTCTAGCTTTAACAGTTTTTGAGACATTTTGCTGACAAGGTAAAAATGCCCAAAATTACAAAGAGGCATAGCTCAAGAAGTATATTTCAAAATTTCTTCAAAAGTTAATCAGGTTGTCTGCTCATCACTACCAGTCTATTTATCAAGCTTCAAGGCTCTAGCTTCAATAGTTTTTGAGATTTTTTGCTGACAAGGTAAAAAAGCCCAAAATTACAAAGGGCCATAACTCATGAAGTATTTTTCAGAATTTCTTCAAAAGTTAATCAGGTATTCTACTCATCACTATAAATCCATTTACTAAGTTTCAAGGCTCTAGCTCCAAGGGTTTTTGAGATATTTTGCTGACAAGGTAAAAATGCCCAAAATTACAAAGGGCCATAACTCAAGAAGTATTTTTCAAAATTTCTTCAAAAGTTAATCAGGTTGTCTACTCATCACTACCAGTCTATTCATCAAGTTTCAAGGCTCTAGCTCCAACGGTTTTTGAGATATTTTGCTGACAAGGTAAAAATGCCCGAAATTCAAAGGGCCATAACTCATGAAGTATTTTTCAGAATTTCTTCAAAAGTTAATCAGGTCATCTACTCATCACTACAAATCCATTTACTAAGTTTCAAGGCTCTAGCTCAAACAGTTTTTGAGATATTTTGCTGACAAGGTATAAATGCCCAAAATTACAAAGGGCCATAACTCAAGAAGTATTATTCAAAATTTCTTCAAAAGTTAATCAGGTTGTCTACTCATCACTACCAGTCTATTCATCAAGTTTCAAGGCTCTAGGTTCAATAGTTTTTGAGATATTTTGCTGACAAGATTGCATCCATATTTTTTCAAAGGGCCATAACTCAGAAAAGGGGCATAATCCTGTCAAGAAAAAAAATACGTGTCAGCTATTTTTTCATGAGGAATCCATATAAGAAATTTCAAAACCGTAGCATTCACGGTTCTAAAGTTATGCTATGCATCAAAAAGTGTGACGAACGGACGGACGGACGGACGAACAACCCAGAAGCAATATGCCCCTCCAACTTCTTTGAAGTTGGGGGCATAAAAATCATCAGACAGTGAAAATTTTCTGGGAAAAAAATACAAGAAAATATTACATTATGAAAACATGCCTATTCAAATACATAGAAAATTTCGCCTCCAAAAACTGAAACTTTTCAGATAAACAAGAATTCCGCGGAAGGCGTCATCGCACCTGCTGGGGCAAAAGTCACAGGAGCCACAATCAGAACGTGGTTATTAAATAAGTTTATTTCATTCTTAGCAGTGCTTACTTGGAAAACTGGGTTGAAAAAATGTAGACAAAGTGCCTAGTGGGGCACATATATTCCAGGCCAGTCCCATTCCCTCTAATGGCTATATCTTCAGCACTGACTTTTCGTATCATACAGCCCAATGATAATGGAATGTTGACGTAAAATGTGTAAAAGTCACTGGAGCATGAAATATAGGTCAAGGTCACGGGTCAAGGTACCTGCTAATTCAGTACATCAAGAAGCACAATGCAAGGTATGGTGGTTGTAGGCCTTATAGTTGAGGAGTTATCAAACATCAACGTAAAATGTGTCAAATATAGGTCAAGGTCACCGGGTCAAGGTACCTGCCAAGCCAGTGCAATGAGGTGAAGCACTATGCAAGGTTTAGTGGTTGTAGGCCTTATATTTGAGGAGATACCGAACATCAACATAAAATGTGTCGAAGTCACTGGAGTGCACAATATAGGTCAAGGTCACCAGGTCAAGGTACATGCTGAGTCAGTACATCGAGAAGAAGTGCTATATAAGGTTTGGTGGTTGAAGGCCTTACAGTTGATGACATATGAAAGGGTGACTTACAAGATGTAAAAGTCAATGGAGCGCGAAATATAGGTCAAGGTCAACCAGTGAAGGTACCTGCTGAGTCCGTACATTGAGGAGAAGCACTATGCAAGGTTTGATGGTTGTAGGCCTTACAGTTGAGGAGATATTGAACGTTGACGTAAAATGTGTAAAAGGCACTGGACCGCAAAATATAGGTCAAGGTCACTGGGTCAAGATACCTGCCGAGTCAGTACATCTAGGAGAAGCACTATGCAAGGT
This sequence comes from Anodontia alba, assembly GCA_964016985.1. Taxonomy (NCBI): domain Eukaryota; kingdom Metazoa; phylum Mollusca; class Bivalvia; order Lucinida; family Lucinidae; genus Anodontia; species Anodontia alba. Next base: position 18,989,217 of record OZ024824.1, read on the forward strand.
TTGGTGGCTAGAGGTCTTACACTTGAGGAGATCTGGAACATTGACGTAAATTATGTCAAAGTCACTGCAGCCAAAATATAGGTCAAGGTCACCAGGTCAAGGTATCTGCCAAGTCAGTACATTGAGAAGAAGCACTTTGCAAGGTTTGATGGTTGTAGGCCTTATAGTCGAGGAGATATCGAACGTCGACACAAAATATGTCAAAGTCACTGGAGCGCAAAATATAGGTCAAGGTCACCGGGTCAAGGTACCTGCCAGGTCAGTACATCTAGGAGAAGCATTATGCAAGGCTTGGTAGTTGTACGCCTTATAGTTGAGAAGATCTGGAACGTCAACGTAAATTGTGTCAAAGTCAATGGAGCGCAAAATATAGGTCAAGGTCACTGGGTCAACATACCTGCCAAGTCAGGAGGTCAGGGAGATGTGTCATGCAAGGTATGATGGTTGTTGTAGAATTGTAGTTGATTAGAATACTAACTTCGACGTAAATGTCGAACTTCGACATAACAGAACTGTTAACAGACAGACGGACGGATGAACGAACAGATGAATGGAAAAGCGGGCACCTATGTCGCAAAGTCGGGAGGTCAGGGAGATGTTTCATACAAGGTTTGATGGTTGTTTAGTTTTGTAGTTGATTAGAATACTAACTTTGACATAAATGTCGAACTTCGACATAACAGAACTGTTAACAGACGGACAGACAGACGGATGAACAGACAGACGAATGGAAAAGTGGGCACCTATGTCGCAAAGTCAGGAGGTCAGGGAGATGTTTCATGCAAGGTTTGATGGTTGTTTAGTCTTGTAGTTGATTAAAATACTAACTTTGACATAAATGTCGAACTTCGACATAAATGTTGACAGACGGATGGACGAATGGACAGACATACGGAAAAGCGGACGCCTATGTCGCAAAGTCAGGAGGTCAGGGAGATGTTTCATGCAAAGTTTGATGGTTGTTTAGTCTTGAAGTTGATTAGAATACTAACTTTGACATAAATGTCGAACGTCGACATAAATGTTGACAGACGGACGGACGGACGGACGGATGGACGGACGGACGGAAAATCGGACGCCTATATCGCACCCTGCTACAAGCAGGTGCGATAAAAATACTCTGACATTTTTCTTATTTCTGCTCAAAACATATAATGAGTACTCACAATCTATGTTTTCAAGCAAAAATAAGAAAAATAATGTATACCCCTATGCACCCCAGTTTTACTACGGTAAATGCCCTAAAAATTCGAACACCAAAGTTTCTGATAAAATGACATATGCAAACAGTGCGGACCCAGATCAGACTGCTCCTGAAGGAGCAGTCTGATCAGGGTCTACACTGTTTGCCATTCCACTCAGTATTTTAAGAAACAGCTGCATTAAAAGCAAAATTTAGGCCAAAATAGTATGGAATAAAGTGTTCGAACTTTTAGGACATTTACCGTATATACAAAAGTGGGGTTTAAGGGGTTAACTTACATAGGCATGTTTTTGTGATGAGTCTGTTACGCTAAATGTCCTAAGATTTTGAACACCATAGTTTCTGACAAAATGGCATATGCACACTGTGCAGACCCAGATTAGACTGCTCCTGTAAAAACAGTCTGATCAGAGTCTACACCGTTTGCCATTCCAATGAATATTTTAAGAAACAACAGCATAAAAAGCCAAATTTAGGCAAAAAAAATAGTATGGAATAATGTGTTTGAAATTTTAGGACATTTACCGTAATATTTAAATTCAGCAGACTGAAGATTAAATCTCTATACAACTACAATTTTTGATGACATGTGACAATATGATGAGAAAATACCAATTTTTTTCCTTTTTCTTTGAAATAAGTACTTTCTGTTCTTTGAAGAGATATTTGTCAAGAGGAAGAAAGTCTTGGTAAACAAAATAGTACAACTGTTTACTGTTGTTACATACTCCTAGAGACAGTCAGGCTTTTTGTTGTTGTTTTTTTAACCTTTAGCAGTTCTCTGGGCGAATTTGGCAGATGACATATGGCTTATATTTTTCTTATTTTTCCAAAAAATAACATTTGACATTTCATGCAAATTGTTTCCTTGCATGAAATGTCAGGCTCTATTTTCTGAGAACAAAAAATAACATATGTAATAAAAAAAGAAAAAACAAACAAAAAAAAAAAACAAGTTAAATTGCTGAATTTTTTTACCCAATATGCTAAATGTTAACCCATTGTAGTTGGGAGACCCGTAAAAGAGTACTTGGCAAACAGTGCAGACCCAGATCAGATGCCGCAGAACGCAGTGTCGCCGCAAAACGCGGCATCTGTTCAGGGCATCCACTGTTTGCAAACGGTTTAGCCATTTTTCTCTAGGAATATGTAAATCTCATAGCCGGACGTACCTAAAATTGAAATAGGAGTCTTCCAATATATAGTGTGGGAGAGTCTATTCAGTCTACAATGGGTTAAGCAACCAGATCTTGGAGCACATGTGAACAGATGAGCCAGATGAGCCTGCCTATCTGCACAGTCCAATATGGGTCTATGTCATTTGTTATACAAATGCCACAATATCCGAGGAAACCTGGGTGAAAAGCAGTAACTGGCCACAAGCAGACTGTACAGATACACAGACTGATCAAAATGTTCATGCACTTTCATAGCTCTAGATGGGTTTTTTTCTGTTTTTGGTTGTCAAAAAAAAAAAAAAAAAAAATTTTTTTTTTTTTTTGCAACCAAAATGTTTTTTTTTTTTTGCTACCAAAATGTATTGTCCCCCACACCCACACACGCACGCACACACACATGCATGTACACACACACACACACACACAATATGATATTGTAATTCATAGGAATTATTTCAGTGATGCAGTTCCAATAAATACTCGCAGTGCATGTTTTAGTGGAGAAATAAGAAAAATATAATCTAGATACACCTGCTATCTTGAGCTGTGATCTTGCATTTGCCTGAAAATCTAACCCTTCTGTTTGAAATGGCACATTTATGTAATCAGCAAAAGAAACCAAAAAGCTGTTTATATGAAGAAAATAAGAAGAAAACAAAGAAAGCAGAAGCTTCAAACATTAAAGCATATTTGAATGTGTGTGAATGTAACTCAAAAATCAACACATCAGCTGACAACATTCATCAGAGCTCCAGAAAAGAAGAGCTTTCAGACATACATGTGAAAATGTATAACGTATCTATTTTTGTGTCGTATTCAAAAAAAATATATAGATTATATAGAACAAGAGCTGTCAGCAGACAGCATAGCTTGCCTGGAATTTGGGTGATACTGGAGTGTCAGGATGCTCTTTAGGACCAATCTGATCTGGGTGTGCACTGTTTGCTTAGGCCTATCTGTCCCAATACTAGAATCATTATGGTAAGAGGAAATGTTATGGCGTTTTAGCTCTTGATAGAATTTCTTGTGCTATGGTTTGGTCATTTGTTGTCATGAATTTGACATTATCAGGGACCAATTATAAAATTTCTAAGGCTGTGACCTTGACCTTGAGGTCATAGGCATGGGTGGAGGTGATGTTGAATAAAACTTTGGACCTGTATCTATTATCATTTCAAATATGCACCAAATCTATCGTATGGTTTGGAAAATATGAGCTCTTAAAATGCTTTAATATAAAATTTCCAAGTTCTTAACTTTGACCTTGAGGCCATAGGCAAGGGCAGGCAGCTGAATACAACTTTGGACCTATATCTATCATCATGTCAAATATGTACAAAGTCCATTATATGGTTTGGAAAATATAAGCTCTTAAAAAAACTTTAATATAAAACTTTTAAGTCTGTGAACTTGACCTTGAGGTCACAGGCATGGGCAGCGTATTGTTGAATAAACTTTGGAACTGTATCTATCATCATACCAAATATGAACAAAATCCATCGTACAGTTTGGAAAATATGAGCTCTTAAAAATCTTTAACATTAAAAATTTCTAAGTCCATGACGTTGACCTGACCTTGACCTTGAGGTAATGGGCTAGGGTATTGTTGAATAAAACTTTGGAACAATATCTATCATCATACCAAATATGAACCAAATCTATCAAATGGTCTGGAAAATATAAGCTCTTAAAAAAATTTAACGTAAATGTGGACGCCGACTCCGGGGGGTAGTGCAATAGCTCTTCCTGGACTTTGTCCAGGCGAGCTAAAAATGACCATGAATGGTCATCTTTCTATATAATCTATATATTTTTTTTTTTGGATACAACATGGTTGTTTAGCTAACATGGTTTTGGCTTTGGTTCCCAGCAATAGTGTTGTAAAGAGGTTGTGGTATATTTGTTTTGTTATTTGACCACAAAAATATGTAAATGACAACACATGTACATACATTTTCAAAGAAAATAACAAAAATATTTTTTATTTCTTTATATCCATTTAATCTTAAAACTCTTATCAGGAGACTTCTAGCAAGATCCCAGAATGTGTTTTCACAGAGAAATAAGATAAAATCATAATTCATATTGCTAGACAAGCTTACACTGGAGCTCTGATTCAGGTTACAAACATAAAATCCAGAACAGAAAATAAAGAAGAAACAAAAATTGTATGATATGTGTACCTTGTTTTCTTAGATTTGAAAAGAAAAAGACAATAAAAAAGAAATATATTTTTGATGTGAAAACCGAAAAAACAGAATAAAAATTTATTACAGGACCCTTATTTATACCAGCATGCACTATAGTTACAAATATGATACACTGTTATATATATAACTGAAAAGAAACCAAAAGATGCAAAGCTTACAAGAACTTAAAATGAAATAAATAAATTAATACATGATACTAAGTAATAAAAGCTATTTAGGCCAGGTGCATGGCTCATTTCTTAAAATCTACCACAGGTGTGCTACAAGGATCAGTTTTATCTCCTACATTTTTATGGTGAATATAACTGTTTCAGTGTAGTATGAAAAGTACATGCTTTCTGATATTGTTCACATACAAGATTTTTAAGTATAAATACACTGATTGACAGATAACAGAACTCATTACTACACAAACAAACACAAGAATTTCAATGTGTTCACTACCAGGTTAGTGTGTAACTGGAAAATAGCTTCTTAAAAAATTCAAAGATTTTAAACAAACCAATCTCTGAATCTCACAGCTTGTTTTACTAACATCTTTGGCAAATGTCTCTGTAAGCCAAAATTTCCATATTGCACGAGATATTGTGTATCAATTTCTATACATTTTCTGTTAACTATTTGTGGATTTGTGTGAAACTGTTTCCGCTGACAATATGAATAAAAGACACTGACTATCTGGAAACAAAACTCAATAGAAAGTATATAAGTTTATTCACAAAGATCTTTATTTTTACAGATACGTTTACCAGAGATGTTTGGCAACAAATTTCTATCCATGTATCACACTTTCAAAAAAGAACTCTGGTAATTTTGAGCCAATGAGAGATGATGCAATCTGCATTTAACCTTGAGTAAATGAACTGTGAACTGTATGCAATATTCATATAAAAAAATGTATTATTCCTTAGATGTTTTAATAAAAAAAAACAACATTTCTCTTGAAGCTAGAAGTTCTAAGTGATTGGATGATATATTCCAAGATGTTACTGAACCCCACTGTAAGAAAATACCTTTAAACATTGTACACCCAACAAAGACTCAGATGTGCCCAGTGAGCACTAAGGGTTAAGTATCTTTAGGATATTAGTGCAAGGAAGTACGGTAAATATCCTGAAAGTTCAAACACTTTATTCCATTATTTTTTGGCCTATTTTTGGCTTTTTATGCAGTTGTTTTTAAAATACTTAGTGGAATGGCAAAAAGTGTAGACCCTGATTAGACTGCTCCATCAGGAGCAGTTTGATCTGGGTCTACACTGTTTGAATATGCACTTTTGTCAGGCACGTTGGTGTACCAAATTTTAGGATATTTATCGTACATTATTTTGCCTGCTATTTAGCATTTCTTCAGTCTTTAGGATATCCACAGCACTGGCTTCACCTTTACTGATTTAAATTGACGAGTTTTTGGTTTAAATCAAAACAACAGTTCTCTTCAAAAATGAAATTTAATGTATATTCAGTGTCATACTGTTTGGATTAGTTAATGCTCCAAGAAGCTTTCCAAAAACATCCAAACACAAGTTACTTCCAATTTTGGAAATTATATCCAGTTTTGCTTCAAGGGCATGTTTTATAAGTGTTTAGTTTTATTTGTTTATCTACTTTATTATATACATTTTTGTGTGAAAGGGAAAAGTAACATATTACAATGTGGCCCAGTTGAAAATATAAGGTAAAATGAGCCACAACTTGAGAAAACATCCCTTCTGACATGTATGCCTAAGAAAGACTCAAATAGGCCTGCAGATCCGCACAGTCCTATTAGAGTCTTTGTTGTCCGCAACTAGAAACTTTGCATCATTGGCTATCCTAAATGTGCCCAGTCTGATCAGAATGCCTGAATACAAAGGCTGATCTTATGTTTTCTGGCACTGTTGCTCAAACAAATAGTGCATGTCCTGTATGTCCTGTAACACAGATCACTACTGATGTTCTTGGGTTTAATACTGTATACTGCCAAAAGAATGTACTAACCCCATCAATCTTTCATTAAAAGCTTCACTTTAGAAAGCAGAAAACACAATGCTAACAGAGGGAAGTGATACAATTAACACTTTGCATGCTGGGTAAAAATTTCAGCTGATAACATTTTGAAATATTTTTCTCATTTTTCCTAGAAAATAGGATCTGACACTTCATGCAAATTGTCTCCTTAAGAGACAATTTGCATAAAGCGACAGAACCTATTTTCTAAGAAAACTAAGAAAAATATCTCCAATTTGTCATCTGCTGAATCTGCCCATAGCGTGGTAAGTGTTAAAAGGCACAGAGTACAAATGCACATCTCAGAAATATCATGACAGCAGAGTTTAATGGCCCAGCATTGTTTTCAAATAGTTATTCTGGAATGAAGTAGTCGAAATAATCTGACTGAATTTATATGTATTTTTGTGTGCCGTTAACAATCTATTCTAGAATGCAGTACTTCCAATGAAGTACTTCCATAAATCAGAGGTCACATACAGACAAATATTAGCACAAATATTTCTACATATTTATAAGATAGGAGTATCTTGAAAAAAAAACAAAAAAAAAAAAACAATAAATATTCAACCTTTGAATATTTCCTTTACTCTAAGCTATGCTTGAAATACTACAAAATGAATTCCATGGCAGTTGTACACAGCGAGTAATAAAGAAATGCTTTATTTTGTTCACTTTACTGGTGATCGTCTGTATTTTCACATTTTGACATTACAAGCATGCATATTTAACCATTAACCTACTTTTGTGACAAAAAATCAGTGAAGACAAATGAGCAATTCTCTTCGGACTTTTCCCCAAAAAAGAGGGATAGCATTTCATTAGAATTCCTTTTTACAAATCAAATCATCCCTTACAGTATACTCTTTAACACTTACAGCACCATTCAAATTGTAGCAGACAATTCACATCAAATGTAATGCCTTATTTTCTTGGATTTAATGTCATCTGCTGCTGCTATTGTGATTTCTGCTTTAATAGTTAATAATTAACCCTTGTCCTGCTGAATAAATTAAGATGTCACACCCACTTCTAATTGTCAGCCAATCAGATTACTTGATCTGGATTGTTGCTATAAATTCACATACTTAATGGCAAACAGTGTAGATCCAGATCAGTTGGCTTCTTCAGAAGCCAACTGATCTGGATCAACACTGTTTGCAAAGGCAGGGCATATCCGGAACCAGTAGGACTAGAGTTAAACTTGGAACAATCATTACTCTTGAGTCTTTGCTGGGCACCAGTCTGAAGGATCCCAAGTTGTGGCTCAAATATTGGAACCATATCAGAGAATTATTAGAAAATTTACCCCGAGAGATAATATGAATGAAATGCCAAGTCCCAAGTTTTAAGGAAAAGTATTTTGCAGAGACAACATTCTAAATTTATTTTCAGAGAAATTAAGGATTGACATTTCAGGTGAATTCTCTGCCCAGGAGACAATTCATATGAAATTTCAAGCCTTATTTTCTTGGAAAAATATACTCATACTCAGAGGCAAAAGGAACTATACATCCATAATTAATCAATCATGATTCTACAGCATTTCATTGAGCCAGCTACCCATCTGGAATATTCCAAAAGGCACAGTTTTTGTTTGCCGTTGAGGACTTTGCCATCAAGGAAATGATCTACAAACAGGGTCTGTTTGGAAAAACAATCGCGACTCCAAATACTGACTAACAGCAAAATCAGATTGTCCAATATCATGAATAAGACTACAGTGCAAAATCGACATGTATATACAGTTGTAGTCAAATATCATTCAGTGTCACTAGTAAGTGTCTTTAGTCTAGTATCATTCAGTAATTTTACTAAACCACATTACTGTACCTTGGCTAAAAATACATCACACATAATTTCGGGCATGTGCAGTGAAAAGATAAATTTGGGCTTCAAAAAGTACATTCTTTCTTTTGCCTTTGAATATAAAAAGAAAACTTAAAATGTCATCTCTTGATGTATGTCATGATTGGCACTTTAAGGGTTTGAATGTCACCTACTAATTTCAGTACCAGTTCAGGTTTAAGGATGCATACTAATTTCAGAATATAGCAGGATAAAGATTGAAGACAAGAAACATGTTTTTCCTACAGAAGTAATGATACATGGACAGTTGTTTTCCAGAAAACTGGTTAATGAGCAGAATTTGGTGATAATTCTGCGATAATTTTCTCCAATTCTCCACAAAAGCATATGTTGTGGGTACTCATTAGAAGTGCCTTGATGAGGTGCTTCTAATGAGTACCTACAAGATATGTTTTTATGGAAAAATAAGAAAAATTATCTCAGAATTATCATCAAATAGTCCTCTTTAACAAGTCCTCTAATTTTCACAAGTAAAAGTTGCCAGTATAAACCAGCAGGAAGCTAGGTCCACACAGCAACCAACAAAACAACAGCACGTAGCTCCCGCACACCGTAACACGAACACAGGAGATATAAAAATGAGCCATTTACCTGCGGGACTGAGTAAACCTGACAAACCTGCGTATTGCTGTATTCCGGTATACGCTTGGCTTAATGCGTCCATACCGCTAGGATTACCATTATTTAAGCCATTCATGCTATTTGACAATCCTGGCGACATGCTTGTGGCGGCCAGATTATTTGTGCCAAGGCTTTGTAAACCTGTAAGGCCACTTAAGGAGGAAGTTGACGTTGAGAGACTGCCTGATAATGAGGCTGAAAAAGAAAACAAAAATGCCATATTTAGAAATAATGTTTGACAGAATGACCAAATTACAGATCCTGCGATTTATATTTTCATAGTATTATATCAACATGTAAATACAGATTTGAAATGAAGAAATTTTTACAGAAAACATATAGTGGTTAATACATTTAACACTGAAATTTTAACACTGATTGGATAATCAGAATCCAGGTTACAGGGTATACTGATGAATATTTTTCTTACATCTCCATGAAAACAATAGTCATTGGTTATCAACAGACTGTCAAGTATCTCCTATTTTTAGGTTGATTCTTTACCTGTGACTTCTCTACTATTAAACAATGTAAGCCCCTATAAACCCTTGTCCTGCTGAACCTGGATATACCCCATCTTTGCAAACTGTAGATCCAGATCAGTTGGCTTCTGAATTTCTTCAGAAGCCAACTGATCTGGATCTGAATTGTTTGTGATCAAGTACCTGAATTTGTATCATCAACTTGGATCAAGTAATATGATTGGCTGAAAAATTGAAGTGGGTGTGGCATCTGAATTTACTCAGCAAGACAAGGGTTAAAACTGTTTCTTTTTTTTTTTTTTACACATCTCTCTTTCAGAAAGTTCAAACCTGCTAAAAAGAATTCTGGAATTTCTTAATTCTGTGATTTTCTCATTTGGGAAAGTGAATCCTCTGCTAAATCTGTACATAACAGGGATCAGCAGGAGGTTTTGAATTTCTAGCCGTTTAAATAAATCCTGCTTCTCTATCCATTCCACCCCTACCTCTATCCAACAAAATCAGACATGTAAAATACAATTATCATATGCTGCACATTTTCATGGAGAAATGAGAAAAATATTTTCCGCATGGAGTATTTACTTTCAATATATTACCTGCCATGGTAACAAGTTATTATTAAACAGAGAAGGTTAACATGGAACATATAACATAAAAACAATTAACACATAGGAATTAGCATCTTAAATATATTTTTGTTATCAAGAAATGAAATGCCTGGCAGAAAAGCTAGGATCAGCAGTATTTTTATGAATTTACATTAACCAAATATCTGCAGGTGATGAACAGCTCATGACAAAAGAGATACTATGATAAATGTTCTAAAAATTCTGATAGCAAAATCAAAATTTCAAACACCAAAAACATTATCAATTCTTTGAAGTAATCAAATTTTGAAAATCATAAAATCATTTGAAGTAATTTACCAAAGGGAGGCCATTTAATTACCTCCTTTGTAAATGTCCTCCCTTTGCAAAATTACATCCCTTTGATTTGATATTGATCAGAAATAGTAAATTTTTAGAACGTTTACTGTATTTCTCAGAAATATAGAGCATTTTGATTTGTAAAAGACAGCTGAAACAAAATGCTAAGCTTTTATTTTCAGGGAGAGTTAGAAAGAAAATGAATGCTATCCACTGACCTTCACCTGCAGACAGCAAACGGTTAATTCTTAAAATGCCAATCACAACTGCAGCAGATGACATTTTAATATTTTTAACTTTTCATAGAAAATATGCCTAGACATTTCATGTGAATTGCCTGCTACATGAAATGTTAAGATTTATTTTTAAAGGAAAAAAAAAATAGAATGTATTCTGCTACAAACTTTGCTTGGCACTAAGGGTTAATATATCAACATTTATGACCTCCAGAGAGAATGCTTACCGTGACACCAATGACAACTTCTGATTGGCTTAGAAAGCTAAAGCTCTGTCACCAGACAGGAGTGGATACAAGTGCAACCTTAATGGGGCAGTGTGATTTGGGAAGGGGGGATTCTGATGAAACCTAACAAAATCTGATAAAAATTCACAAAAGCATGGTACTTAACCCTTCCTTGTCCTGCTGAACCCAGATATACCCTGTCTTTGCAAACAGTGTAGATCCAGACCAGTTGTCTTCTGAAGAAGCCAACTGATCTGGATCTGCACTGTTTGCCACTAAGTATGTGAATTTATATCAACAACCTTGATCAAATAATCTGATTGGCTGAAAATTCAAAGTGGGTGTGGCTTCTTACTTTATTCAGCAGGGCAAGGGTGAAACATTTAAGAATGGGACTAATATTAATAAGACACTATTTGAACTGTACATGGTGTTTTTAGAGACCAGTGCCAGCCCAATGTTGTACTAAACCAATTGTTTTTGATCACACCTTTGAAATGAAGAAGGACCAAAATCTACAAGGGCCAGTCTTTTTGAATTTTGATTGATTGTGTTGAGATTTAACGACACGTCAACCCTTGTGTCATCTCCCAGCGAAAGGGAGAAAAGAGAGAGAAGAAATAGTAGAGGAGATGAAAGAGAGGCACAGGGGAGAAAGAGAAAAATGAATGAAAGTGAAGAAACAGAAGAAATAAAAACATTCCCCCTCTACCCTTCCTGCTGCAAGGATAGCAGGCCTTGCCCTACTGTAAGCCAATATCAGATGGATGCCCTGGTGATGTAAGATACACGACACCTTTTCCTCACCCAACCACCCCACCAGTCATTTTGATTGGCTGCTCTAAATTATATCTGATATTCTACTAGAAGCATAATTCTGATACCTGATTGGCTATGATGTTTGAAGCTCCCCCTCCTGTACCTACCTGTATGGTTCATTCCTTCTATGTTTTCAGTCATGTCATTTCCAACAACTGATCTGACTGGCTAGAATTTAGTAACTCCAATACCTGACTGGTTATGGCTTAATCTTGCGCATTCCTCTCACATTAACATGTTTGTTACTTTGACCCATGTTTCATCTTCACATCAGCTCAATATTCTGACTGGCTAGCATTAGCTTATTTCGACTCCAACTGTCATACCTTTCTGGGTAATTCATCTCATCACCTAGCATATTGTTTCCAAAATTCACCTGTTCAGATTCTACATTAGACCATGTTCTCTAATTTGACTATTTTCTGAATGGCTATCACTAACTAATTCTGATACCTGATTGGCTATGGTTGTTTGAAACTCCAACTCCTGTAGCCATCTGGTTCATTCCACCCATGTTATTAGGCATGCTACCACCAACATTTTGATTCATGTTCTGACCCATATTTTGGCCCATATTCTGTAAGCCTGGCAAGCCTAAAGCAGTGCTCAAAGCATTCATAACCCCTGAAAGATTTAATTCACTGTCTTGGAACAACACATTTTTCTGTCAATACCAGAATCCTATTTTAAATGTCTGATATCAATAGCTCTTAAACTATATTAGATAACTTAATTCAGCATCTGGTTTTCTAGTCCACAGCACATGCATAAAAATCAAAGAATTGCAAAGTAAATCCCATAAAAAAGACCAAAATAACAATGATCCCCTTCTGACATTATATGTTTAGCATTAAGTAAGCTGAAAACAAGAAAACTGCCCAACGTCATTATGGACAGGTTTTTCAAAAAGGTTAACCAAAAGGTAAACCTTGGATGACACCTGCCCGATGCCCACCCGCCAGGACATCACTAATTTAAATGAGGGATTTTTGAAAAACCCTTCCAAAAATTGACATGGCTGTTATAAGAAAGGTTTTTGTCCAAAGTTATGCCTGCCTTTCTGTTATTTGTTCAGAAGGAGTACTTGTTGATATTTTTTTTCTTAATTTTCAATTAAAAGCCTATGTTGTTGGTACTCGTCAGAAGCGCCGCACTGAGGCACTTCTGACAAGTACCCACAACAAAGATTTTTGTGGGGAACTGGTGAAATTACCCCAAAACTAAATCATCATCAAATACTCTTCCTTAACAAGTCCTCTACTACAGGGGTTATTTTTCTTCCCTGTTTGTTTGTGTTGAGGTTTTACTGCCCTGTCAACCCAATGGGGTCATGTCGAGCGTGGTCAGATTACCTAACCACACGTTTACTGGGCAGGCTTATTCCTCTAAGGAGTTAACCAGTATTGTGCACATTCTTTTGCCAGAAACTGACAACTGCCCTTCTTGAACCAACGGAAGGGAGAGAATGACCATAGAAAATATTTCATGATCAATCTCCATGAACCAAGAAAACAAACTGTTTAATAAAATTTCATTAAAATCATCTTGACCCTTAACTTGGTAGTCGCAACAGCAGCATAAGGATACAAACCAAAGATGAAAAGAATCCCATTTAAAGCAAAAGCAGAAATGCACTGGGTACCAGACTCCAAAGAAAATGACGTTTTCACAATTACAGATAATATCACAATATAATAACAACAAACTTTAACCCATTTATGCCTAGCGTCCAATAAAAGGGACATTGGCAAACAGTGTAAACTCAGATCAGATGCAGCAGAATGTGCCATCTGATCTGGGTCTACACTGTTTGTAATAAGTTCAGAAATTCTTACAAAGCATGGTAATAATAAAAACCAACCAGACACCCCTTATATAGGAAATGGACCTATCCAATATGTTAAGGTAGAAGATCCACAATGCACAAATGGGTTAAGCTAAACAGTACAAAGAAAGATTTTAGTGTACAACAAGACACTTTGGACATAACAAATATGATATAAGGAATCCAAAGCTTTAAGTAATGCAAGAATTTAATTTTTCTTTTTATTATTTCTGCAAGATAATACCTACCACAGCTACTCATTGAGATTGCCTTAGTGAGGTGATTCTGGTGAGGTCAAACAATATATATTTTCAGGCCAAAAGTAAACAAATGACTTCAGAATTTGTGTTATCTGGTGCTATAGAATTAGTTAAATGTATATTTTTCATCTTCTCTTGTTGTGATACTTTTATTCTTTTCCTTTATTTATTTATTCTTTCCAAAACTTTTGGGTTTAATTGGCACAAAAGATGGGACATTTTCTGGACTTTGAAAGGTTCTGAAAGTCATCACGTATATGAAAAGATTTTTTTTCAGACTATTCGAAGGATGGACAATCTGCATTCCTGCAATCAAACAGTCATTTCAAAAAAGAAGCAGAACTTAATTATTCTCCAACCTTTCATGTGCTTATGATGGCATTAGCAGATAACAAATGTGTGAGCGTTTTCTTTTCTTTTTTTTTTTTTTTTTTTTCTTAAAGAAAATAGGACTCAACATTTCATACAAATAAAGGAGACATTTACTTGATATTTCATGCCCTATTTTCTTGAAAACAAAAAGCAAAAAGCAAAAGAATGGAAACATATTTTAATAAAAAATTTTTTTTCTAATATTCAAAAATTTTGCATTGAATGACCTAAACTAGAGCAAGTAAGAAATGTCGACAATAGACATTTCCATGATGTTTTTTTTTTTCTTAAGTCTTTGAATCAGAATAAATATGATTTTTATTCCCCTGCCCCTTTTATAGAATTACTGCTAAAGATCACAAGATCACACATTTTTACTATGCTTTTGCATAAAATGAACATATTTATGACCAAAGCCATTTTTCATGTCCTTAAGCCGACTCACATGTCATCTACAGCTGACTGATTCACCATATACTTTATGTTCCATAATAACCCTAAGTATTGGGACAGAAAGGCCTTTGCAAACAGTGCAGACCCTGATCAGATGCTGCAGAATGCAGCGTCTGATCAGGATCTACACTGTTTGTCATACATACAGCAATATTTTAGACACATCAATGGGTAATAGAATGAACTATTTCAAATTTTACTGCCATGTATGGTAAGATATGGTGTCCCCAATACTTATGGTAAATATGGTATATACCTGGGCCCAGGTGTTCAAAGCTTTGTTAGCTTAACGAGCTCATTAAGGGTCCTTTCATTAACTGTTTTAGCAGATTCAATATACAATATTCTGATATTGTTTGCTGAAAAAATGTGAGTAGCTTTTGCTACTCACATTTTTTTAGCAAAAAATTTCAGCATATTTGCGTATCACTCGATGTAAATTTTAACGAATCGTTAACTAACGACATCGTTAGCTTTGAACAACTGGGCCCGGATATATTTATCCTAAATATTCAGACACCTTAACTCCTAACCTTGCTTGTATGAAAATTGGATTGATTGATTGTGTTGGGGTTTAACGACACGTCAACTCTTGTGGGTCATTTTGTGTCGTCTCCTACAGAAAGGGAGGAAAGAGATAGAAAAGATAGTAGTGGAGATGAAAGAGAAGGACAGGGAAGAAAGAGGAACAGGAATGAAAATGAAGAAACAGAAGAAATAAAAGCATTCCCCCTCTACCCTTACCTGCTACAAGGATAGCAGGCCTTGCCCAACTGTAAGCCAGTATGAGTTGGACGCCCCGGTGACATAAGATACACGACACCTTTGCCACACCCAACCACCCCCACGAAAATTGGAAAAAGTCTACCTTCACTACCTGTTCCTGTGCCTAAACACTGCTGGATGAGTGGCAAAGCAGTGTAGACCCTGATCAGATGCTGCATTCTATGGTGTTTGATCTAGGAGACTACCCTGTTTGTTCGAGCCTATCTTTTTTAAGTATTTAAGACAAAAATGGTATGTGTATACCATATACTTGTCGCTTGCATGTTCAATACCCTTTTTCTACTGAACTTCCACAAGTTATTTATTTATTTATTTATTATTATTATTTTCTCTGTTTGTTTTGTTTTTGTTTTTGCTTTTTTATGTGCACTGTACGACAGTAGACAAAGCCAGTGTCTTTGCAGCCACAGTCTAATCTCTTCAGAAAAGACACTTTTTTTTTTTTTCAACCAAACTGTAACAATATTTCTTTTTCCATTTCTCTACTGAAACATATGTTTTGGCAAGGCGCTTCTAACGAGTCCCCACAACATACGTTTTTCTTGAGAAAAAAAAAAATACTCATCTTATCTGGAGCTATGAATTTTGATCAGAGCCATCACTGTTTGGATGCAGCGCTGCCTATATTCAGATTGTATCCTGGGTAATTGTTAAAAACTCAGGGCCCTGATCTGACTGCTTATCAAGGTCATCACTTTTGGGCCCAGTTGTTCAAAGCATCGTTAGCTTAACAAGCTCTTTAATGACAAACAGGTAAACTGTTGTAACTCAGATATTTTCAAATAAATTGATATTTTTGCTACAAAAATGAGAGTAGCTTTTGCAAAAAGCTACTCACATTTTTATAGCAAAAAATATCAATGTATTTGCCATATTTCAAGACAGAAATTTCAGTGTTAACTAACAACTTCGTTAAGTTTTAAACAACTGGGCCCTGGTATATAACTGACACTTATACATAACTCCAGATAAGTTTTTTTTTTTTTTTTTTTTCACCAAACAGTACTGATATTTTTGTTATTTTCCATGGAAACATATGTTTTCATACTCATTAGAAATGCCACAGTGAGGTGCTTCTAATAAGTACCACAACATGTTTTCATAGAGAATAAGAAATAAGTTATGGAGTGAATAACCCTTCTTATCTGGAGTTTTGCCTTATATCCTTAAATCACAAAAGCAGCAGACTATATTCTGAGATCTTTTTTTGCCTTTAGAAAATAAGGTTTGACATTTCATGTCAGTCTGCCTAGCAAACAATTCACATGAAATGTCAAACCTTATTTTCTCCAATAAAATAATAAACCAAATTTACAATGTCCTCTGCTAGAATTTTGAATGGCACTTTATGAGTTAAGCCCATTTATGAATGAAAGGGCTTGAATATTGATTATCTTTTTTACTTACAAAACATTTTCTTACAAACATTAGGAAAGGAATTGTGCCACAAAGATATTAACAGGAACTGCAACTAAAAGACATGTCAAACAAGACACTTTTACAAAAACTGAGAAGTAAAAACAAGAAACCAGGACCCCAGATAAGCTGTTATTCTGGAGCCAACCCCTCCCTCTTCTGCCACCAACCACCTTATTTGGAGTCCTGAATATTTAAATCTACCTGACAACATAAGACATGTTAGTAACTGGTGGCACATGGATCACTGACAAAGGAAACTGTAAACTCGGAATTGACAACACCCAGGGCTCTTTTTCTTTTTTATAGATAAAATTTGTCATTCATACCTCTTGTTTGTTTGTGTTGAGATTTTATGGCCCAGTCAACCCATAAGGGTCATGTCAAGCATGGTCAGTTTACCTAATCACACTTTTTCCTAGGCAGGCTTAGTCCTCTAAGAGGTTAACCAGTCCTTGTGCACATTCTTTCCCCAGAAATTGACAACTGCCCTTCTTCAATCAGCAGAAGGAGAGAATGACCAAAGAAAATATCTCATGATTAATCTCCACCAAAGAATGCCGCCAGACCCGGCACAGACTGAACCCACAACCTCCTGATCACCAGTCAGACACATATCAGACTGAGCCACCTCGGTTGGCCTTTCATACTTCTACATAATATGCAGAATCAGAATAAACTCAGTTACTTCATAAAACTAACTGATGAAACCATAGAAGGATAAGATGTTTCTTCCAACGAAAAGTATTGATTGATCTGTTTTTTTTATTCCTCAAACATTATGAGTACCCAAAGCTATTGTTTTTTTGTTGTTTTTTTTTTCTTTTTTTCTTTTTGTGGAGAAACAAGAAAAATACCAATTCTTTTGGTTGAAAAAGACCTTATCTAGAGCTATGTGATTACCCTGTGTACCTACAGCCCTGTACATAAATGATTCACAACACTGAAAGACTGGACATCAAAGAAAATTAAAAATGAAGCAAGCTGACAAATAAGCAGCAGATTACAAGACAACAACTTTACTGTATCAATACTAAGTATTGGGACTGAAAGGCCTGGGAAAAGAGTGCAGACCCAGATCAGATACGACAGATCAGGATCTACACTGTTTGCTGCCATTCCAGCAAAGTTTTAGACACATTAAGCAATCATAAGATGGATTGTTAAAATTTGTAGCTTCAGACATGTTAGCCCAATGAAGATTAAAACCATGCAATCTGATAATAATCTTCACTGTCTGTGTGAAGAACTCTAGGGTTCTTGGCTATCCACAGATAGGAATGCGCAAATGTGCTAGCTAATCTGACTTTTCCCAGAGCGCAAATGCCTGACAATACATTATCTCAGGTTGTAACTCAAATAGTCGACCCTCGTTATCTCGACCTCGCTTATCTTGAATAACCGCTTATATCCAAGTGAAATTCTGGTCCCTGTTTTAACATGGAAATCTAAGAACAGGTAACAAAATATTGTGGAAAAGAGGAGAAATTGCTCCTAAGGAGCAATTTCTCCTCTTTTCCACATTATTTTATATATATTTCTAACTTCAGGAGTCAAACTACATATTCATTTGTGAAATGTGGTTGTTCGATTTATTGTTTTCCTTACTCTCTCAACTCTGATATGTCGAGGTACGGATATCTCAAAGTGTTTCAGCGAGTCCCTTGGAATTGAGATAACGAGAGTCGACTGTAACAATAAAATGCAATTTGCTTAACATTTTGCATTCTGGATAAAAATTTCAGCAGATGACATTTTAAAATATTTTCTTCTTTTGCAACAATAAATAGGTTTTGAGCTTTCCTGCAAAATGCCTCCTAGTTTGCATGAAAGGTCAAAGCCCATTATCTGGGAAACATATGAAAAATATCATCAAAAATTGCCCGGTGAAATAATATTGTGTATAGTTAGAAATCCCTCAGATGATCTGAAGAATAACTCTTAGTGTAAAGCCAGAGCTTTCGTTCTTTCAACACCAGTTTCATCCCAAATCCTAGACATCACAAAACATTCTATTAAAACCCTTCAAAGATTAATGCAGATTTGGAGATAAATAAATATTAATATTTTTCTTATTTCTGTATGAAATCATGCACAGAGGATCTCATCAAAACTGCCTATATGTTTCTTATGATACTGCACATTTGCGTGAAGGAACAGAAAATATCTGAGCTGTGCCGTGTGAAAAGAAGTCTTTAGGGCAAATGCCCAAATCAGCCTGAACATCAGACCTATCCAATCAGATCCTTTGGTGCTTGTCAATATGACCTTCATATGACCTTCAAGATGTGCAATCTTTGATATCTGCACATACCCCAAACACACATTTTAATCTTTACCACTCTTTGGGCAAATTCAACAATGACAAATTGATGACATTTTGTTTATTTTTCCCAGAAAACAGGATTTGACATTTCATTCAAATTGTCTCCAATATTTGCATGACGTATCAAATCCTGTTTTCTGGTAAAAAAAAAGAGAAATTCCACTCCAACCTCTGTATAACACGGTTTGTTATAACACGGTTTTGGATATAACAAGGTTCAAAGATGGATCCCAAAAATGTATAGATTATATTGAAAAATGACCATAAATGGTCATTTTTCAATATAATCTATACATTTTTGTTTGGATATAACATGGTTGTTTAACTAACACGGTTTGTGCTATGGACCCCAACAACAGTGTTATGAAGCGGTTGTAGTGTAATTTCAATGCTTAAAAAATTTACCCAGCATGCTAAGCATTAATATGGCACAGTTCATTTGTATAAATATTCTGCTTATCAAAAGCCCTGGGTTGCACAGTCAGTGATTGATTCTATCTGTATAAACTGCAAACTTATCAAGATTATAATGTGAAACAGAAGTTAAATAGAAGCTGAAATTGGACCTTAATAAATGAGTTGAATAGACTTAGTTAAAAGAAGATTCCTAATGCCAATTATGTAAATAGGGAAGGCCCAGGCCACACAGGCTGATCTGTGCTGTCTCTCTGTGTTGATATATTCTGCCATATCCAATGATTCTGTAAGAGGGAAATGCAGGCCCCAAACCAACTGCATGAACACAGAGGATGAATGGAGATTTCACTGCCTGCATATGGCATAAGGGCTATTTTCTTGAATTGTGCATTAAATAAAATTGTACTAGAAACAAACTTAATTGAAAAGTTTTAACCATTTTCATCAATAAAATCCATTAAATGCATCCTCCAAAGACTTAAAACTCTTCAAATAACATGCTCCATGTTTTATTTCTGGCAATCAAACCTGAAATGTGGCCTGAAATGTGGGACAACTATTAAAACCAGGATTAAAATGCCTCACTGAATTGCACAAGAGACATCCTAGAACAAATACAGCCACAAATGAGCTACATGATGAGAAAATAGGTCTCCAAAGCATATGCATTCAGTAAATGCCCTTATCTGCCTAAATTGACACATTCCGATTATTACCTAAGCCGTTTGTCAATGTTTCCAACACTCTCAACAGAGTTTGTTAGAACACTAAAGACACTGATAAGACCACACCAATGAGCCCACTAATATTCTCTACAGACCTTTTTTCACACAGTGTCGCCCACATGGTGTCAGAAATGACATATAAATGATCAAGGGATTGGGTTGGGCCAAAAAAGCCTTGATGTACTTTTATAGGACTGTAAAAGCATTTAAGATAAACAGAATAAGTAAAAATAAAAATATTTTTCTATTTCCCTATAAAAATCTATGCTGTCCAACATCATAGTTTCAGATAAGAAGGGGTATCCATATAACATTTTTCTCGTTTCTCCAGGAAAATATATGTAGCAGAACTCATAAGAAGTGCTTCATTTGGGGTGTTTTAATGAGTAACCACAACATATGTTTACATGGAGAAATAAGAAAAAAAAATCTTCAGGCAAAAAAACAAAAACAACAACAACAAAAAAAAAAAAAAAAAAAAAAAAAAAAAAAAAAAAAACTTATCTGGAGCTATGGTCTCTGGAATACTATCTTGCTGAGCAATTATAATGGATCCTAAATCATTCATAATCATACAAATGAAGAAAATATCATTGTTTTATCTCCAAAAAAACAAACTATTCTAGTCTTGGGGGAAAAAGCACCCATACCTCAGAGACACAATATTATTCATATGGTGTCAGAAGTGGGATTAATACTTGTGTTAGATGTGGCAAGATGGGACTGAGTGGCCTTTCCATGATCATCACCCTGGTGTTAAGTGTTTTGGGGAGTAGTTTTTATTTGCCTTTGCATCAGGATGCTAAACATATATTTATGCTAGTGAGGCCACCGTTTTTTATTTTCAGGTTTAAAGGAGAGCCTACCCTATGATTTTAGTCCCTAAGGAAAAATAAAATTTGCATTTTGAATTATATTTTTATTTTATTTCCTAACCCTTCAAATTTGGTGCTGATATATTGCATTTTTACATACATTTTTGTTTGAAAATTTATTTTTATTTGACCAACCCAAATTTTTTCATATTATTTTTATTCCTCCCTCCCTACAGCAGCTCTTTAAGATATCTGTAAACCTAAAAATAAAAAACTCTGGCCTGAAATGACTGAATTTAATTAATCCTTTCTATGGTTAAATGACTCTCTTACCTGGACTATTTGCAGCATTTGCCAAGGCCGCCAAGCCTTGTAGGTTTTGTAGGTGCATATTATTGGATGCATCACCTGAAACATGTAGAACAGACACTTTATTTTGAACATGGGAAAGCTTGCTTGCAAAAAATATTAATATAACTTCACCAGTTTGAACTTCCTGCTTCTGGCATATGGCAAGGATTTATGCTGTCAGTCGGAAAAAATTATTTCTGTGAACCTGAAGCGAAGTGATTCAGAACTCCAGACACTTTGAAAGAAGATTTTTGTACACCTCAAAATTAAACAAAAAAAAAAAAAAACAAAGCAAATGAGAAGCAGTGTTGTGTTGAACACTGCTTCTCCTTTGCTTTGATTTTTGAAGCATAAGAAAAAAAAAAACATGATTGTTTAAATTTTGTGTGTCTCTGAAGCCCTGAATTCAGATTAATCCTTCAAGTACCAAATTTAAATACATGTATAAGCAGCCATTATAAAATACATGAATTTTCTTATTTCTGGGGGGAAAACAGGAACTGAAATTTCATGTGACTCACCTCCTTGGATGATGCATATGAAATAGCAATTCCTGCTTTCCCCTCAAAACAAGAAAAAATATCATAAATATGTCCTCTGCTAATATTGATCAGCAGAATTGGGAAAAATATAACATTCCACACTTGCTAACTCCAAAGACCCTGGCCAGGCTGTGTGGACTGATATACAGATGGCCTAGGATACTGCTGTTCATTGTACCATAGCTCTAGACAAAGTTGTTTTTTTTTTATTATTTTTATTTTGGTATATATCTGAAACACATAATAGGTGCTTATAATGAATAGCCACAGAATATGTACTTGTGAAAGAACAAGAAAAAATATTCATGTGGACATGAATCTTTTTTACGTTTATTATGCATTATCTAGAGCTACATGTATTTTGTACACATTCTAGTGGCTCCAAATACTGTATTTACAAAGAATCAAATCAACAAATTAACTTATTCAAATTTTCAGTAGAATCTTATTAGTAATCTGTTTTTCATCTGTGGAAAAAGTGTTTTAGGATGAAACTGCAACACCTGATGTTATCACTAATAAGACTTTATAGAAAATCTGATGACCTAATTGGTTGAAAAACAGCAATTACACACAATGTATTTGGTTAATAACCATATCTACCCTAAATATGGGAGACAATGACTCCTTGTGATTCTCATGAAATTTGAACAACTCCATTTGACTATCTGTTGGTGTGTCTAAAATAGCTGGATGAGTGGCAAACACTGTAGCCCCTGATCAGATGCTGTATTCTGTGGTTTCTGATCTGGGTCTAAATTGTTTGCCAAATACTTAGGGTAAAAATAATGTATCACCATTATTAATATGTAGTACCTATAAACTCTACATTACACTGTATATTTGCATAAATACTATCAATCTATTAAGATTCAAGTGTAAATGTTTTAAACTATTAAAAAACTTTTCTTTATTTAACTTTCTTTTAAAGCTCCACTGTAATTAATAGTACATATCCATTTGAAATTGTGTATTTTCTTTTTTTATAGACTTTAACTGCATCTATTAAACATAACTTCTTAAGACTTATACATACCCCAGACAACACAGAACACAAGGAACTAAAAGAACACAATTACAAACTAAACTGTAAAAATACAAACATTAATTTAAAGGTTGACAACAGATCTGTACACAAAGGGATTGTGACAAATTCTTGGGTTTATTCAGAAGCTTCACAATAATTAACTCTTAAAGCACCAAGAAAAATGCAGCAGATGACCTATTTTTTCTTTTATTACTTTTCAGATACAATAAGGCTGGTGCTAAGGGGCATATACAGCCTAACAAACTACATAGCTGTTTATGAAGAGACTCAATAAAATCAAGTCTCAGATTTTCGTTCTATTGTGTGTTCTTTGTTTCCAAAGGTAATCTTTCAGATTTTTAAAGACATCTTTATTCTAAATTGCTTGCTAGGCAAATAATTCACCAAAAATGTGAAGTCTTGCATTAGAGAGAGAAAAAAAAAAAACAAAAAAAACAAAAAAAAAACAAACAAAAAAAAAAAAACAAAAAAAAAAAAAACAAAAAAAAAAAACAGATTATGCTGCAGTTGTGATTGGTACTTAAAGATTTAAAGAGGCCTACTTTGGAAAAGCAAACTGAAGACTATTTGATGAAAATTCTGGGATAGTTTTTCTTATTTCTCCATAAACTTGTATGTTGTGAGTACTCCTTAAAGTGCCTTCATAAGGGACATGACAGCACTTCTAATAAGTGCAAACAAAATATCTTTTTATGAAGAACTGAAGAAAATAATCCCAGAATTATCACCAAATACTCCTTGAAGAAGTCCTCTAATTACAAATATTTTTCATGTGCAAACAGCAAAGAGCCATATATGGCAGCCTGTATTATTTTTTACTTATTGCACCACAAAAACATATGTTGTAGGAACTCATTGCAACTGCCTTTTCATAGGCATATCTAATGTGTTTAAGGATGCATGCTTTCATGATGAAATAACAAAAAATAACTGTATGGCTAACCCTTTGATATGTCTGTGACAAGAATCTTGATTGCTTATCATACAGTTCACTGAATGATGTCTATAGATCAAGAAAAGTAAATACTGACAAGACTGTGAATGAACATCTGTTGCCGTTTCCATATGGGAAATTACTGTGCGTATCTTTGTCCAAAACAGGCCTCTTACTATCTACTTTAAATGTTATAAAAAGTAATAAAAAAAAATAACATAAAATAAACAAATAAACAGAAGTCAATCCATGTGCATAAAAATATGAAAGTGCTAGAACTGTAAAACCCCTTGCTGAAACAATCTAAGCACTAAGATGAGAATTAATTATTACTTTTTTTTATTTTTATTTTTTTGAATTATTATAATTAGTGGTTTTAGATCCACATTTGATCTAAGACTACAGTTGGAACAACTCTATCTTCTGTCCCTCACACTTCCAGAAAATAATAACAAATAATAATAATAATAACAATACTCAAAATAAAAGTAATAAATAACATATAATTAAACAAAAATGAGTCAATTGGAATATGCCAATATTCTTACAATTTTCTCACACAAATTAGGCTATTAGGCCCACCATTTCCCGAATATGATGCTCAAAAGCAACCAAGGGAAGGATTAATTTCATGCTTCTCTACTCTTGCATAAGTGCCCGCTGTGTTAGGATACCATTCTCGCCTGAGTGCATGGTACACATGCAACCAAACTACAAAATCATTTCTATGGCTTTCCTTCTCATGTTTTTATATTATTTTTATAGGAAATCAAATTCTGCAAAATGCCACAGAACAGTCCAAATTCTTCCACTCATTTCC
Organism: Anodontia alba; assembly: GCA_964016985.1. Classification (NCBI taxonomy): domain Eukaryota; kingdom Metazoa; phylum Mollusca; class Bivalvia; order Lucinida; family Lucinidae; genus Anodontia; species Anodontia alba. Next base: position 19,014,067 of record OZ024824.1, read on the forward strand.
CAAATACCCAAATTCTTCCACTCATTTCACATTCACACTATTTTCATGGTCTCTTTTGAAAGGTCCTTCCATTATCTATGACTTTCTAAAAATATACTGTTTCACAATACCCCTTTTATCAGCTATCCTCATGCTTTATGGATTCCATTTGCTTACTTCAAAGACATTTTACAAGGCTCCATTTCAGGCCCCCTTCTATATAATCAGCACTTTATAATGACGTTGTAAGAGGTCCTCCTGTTAGAAGATCTGATGGTCAAAGACTAGAAAAGCTAACATGAACTCTTTTGAGTCTAAAAGACAGACCTATTGGACATTTTTTTCTTTTCAGTTTTCCATCCACAATATCTTATGAAACAAGTGGAAAATAAAATTAGAACACACCCTTTTCTTTTCAGTTTTCTATTAATAATATCTTGTGCAACAAGTCTCTAAGACAGAGAAAGCCAAAATGAAACTTAAATGACCCAAAACAATATGACCTATTCCAAACCTTCCCTACCCAAAAGATATCCTATACCAAAGAGTATCAAAGTAATTACAAAATTATTTTATGTACATCAAAAAACAAATTGACATGTCTGAATATTTGAGCAATCACATGTTAGTGCTAATGAAAGCTAAACTGAGGTAATTCACAAAAGGCAGCCATATATACAATGTGCTTCAGCATTAATTTGTCCGCAATATCAGCATCCCTATGACTGACAGAGAGAAACAGCCTTCTATGACTGACAAAGAGAGGACTTGTTAAGGAGTATTTGGTGATAAGACTGGGACAATTTTCTCCAGTTCTCCATAAAAACACATGTTGTGGGCACACATTAGAAGCAACTCAGTGAGGCACTTCTAAAGAGTACCCATAACAGATATTCTTATGGAGAAATAAAATGTCCCAGAATTATGTCAATTACTACTCCTTAACAAGTCCTACGCTATGACTTAATAGCCTATCAATGGCTACCATGCACCATGCAGGATTCTGATTGGCTGTGGACAAATTAACACTTCCATATATGGCAACCCAGCATGCACAATAAACATGGTGTTCAGATTCAAAAAGCTAATACATGAATGGAATTTAAACTATGCAGGATCTAATGTACAAAGCAAAATAAATATCAAAATGCCAATCATACAAAAATAAATAAAACCATGCAACAACAAACAGCTATTTCTAATGAAATAGAAAAAGATACAGAAGCAATGAAGTGTGCCACACAAAGAGTCACAGGTGAGAGGGTTATGTCACACTCCCGAAATTTAACATAATACAATCTCTGGATGGTATTTTATGAACTTGAAACTGCTTGAAACCATTAACTGTTATCAGCCCTGGTCCTGCTGAACACGGATATACCCTGCCTTTGCAAACAGTGAAGATCCAGATCAGTTGGCTTATTCACTGATTGTCCTTAAGTATTTGAATTTGTATAAACAATTTAGATCAAGTAATCTGATTGGCTGAAAATTAGAAGTGGGTGTGGCATCTTAATTTATTCAGCATGACAAGGGTTAAAAATGGAAACACCAGTCTGAAAGAAGGTGTTCTGATGGGGTCAGTGCTGGATGCCAGAGTCCTGGCTGGGAGTTCCATTTTGGAAGTTTTGAGCTATGTACATCATTCTCTTAAATTTTCATCAATTTTGCCAAGTAAAAGAAATACTCCTGGTCTGAAAGGTGGTTCAACTGAACCACTGAAGGTTCTAAGAATATTGAGCCATGTATTCTGACTGCTGGTTCTCAGCAGATCATTTCTCAACACTGTATGTAAATGCTACTGAAACCAAGGTTATCTTATAAACCATCCCACCCTTATCCCAAAGACATTTTAACATTTACAGCACCAAAAAATCCTAATAAATGAACAAGTCAATGTGACAACACAGCCAATCTATATGAAAAAGAGATTTCATACAGTTTTAATTATGTATTTCAAATAATAAACTTCCATGACTATCCCTGACCAACCAAATGTGTGTAAGTAAGTGAACAGCCATAGTGCAAGTTTGTTACATGTGCAGAAAAGCTTGATTTGCTTATCCTGTCCAACCCTCACACCCCTCCCCTCTCAACAATGTTTAAGATGAAAAAATGAAGCTGCTAAGTGACTGTGAGGGTAACCCAGGGAAGGTAACCTCTTCAAACTGGTGTTTCTTTTCTAAAAAAAAACATACTAAAATGATTTTCTTTCATCAGAAAATACAGTGAAACTCGTTTAATCCAAAAGGATTTGATTTGGGTTTTACGGCCCTTTCAAGAATATTTCACCTATATCGAGCCGATTGTTCATCGAAGGTGGGCGAAAACCGGAGAACCCGGAGAAAAACCACCTGACCATCCGTAAGCAGAACTTGGCTTTCCCACATATGACCCGAGCGAGGCTCGAACCACAGCGGTGAGAAACCTAATGGATTAAGAGTCAACTCTCTTATCCACTAGGCTACGGGGGCCCGCTAATCCAAAAGGATCTCTATTATCAATATTAATTTCAGTCCCCACCTTTAACCATCATGCAGATTTTCACCAGTGTATTCCAGATTTCTGCCTAACTTGAACACTGACAAATCCTACCTAAACTTCAATGCCAAACATGTATTTGAGGTTCCAGGTTTCAAAATATGTGATTCTCAATTAAAATAGACACATTTCCCCCATCCTACAAACTTGTTTCTATTTTGTTTCTTTTTCTGTCTATATACAATGACATTGAGGAAGATGCCATATTGAATGATGTGCAGGCAAATGACATCATGTGTTCATCACGAAACATGCATATACAATGTTGACCCCCTTAAACCCCACTTTTATATACTTTATAAAACTGGGGTTTACAGGGGTATACATTTTTTTCTTATATCTGCTCAAAAACATAGAATGTGGGTACTCATTGAACTACCTCATTGAGGCAGTTCTAATCTATGTTTTGAGCAGAAAAATGAAAAATATTAGAATTTTTATCTGAATAGGCTTATTTTCGTAATGTCTCTCTAATAAGGAGATATTTGTCAAACAAGTCAAAAACAAAACAAATCCAGAATGCTATTTCAATGCTTTATATTAACAATTTTCTTATTTCTCCAGAAAAGTATTATGAAGGGGGAAAAAGACTTATCTAGAGCTTTGATTATTTTAGAAATATAAATAGGGCTTTGTTTTTTGCAAATTAATAGAGCTTTGATTTTTTTTTTTTTTTTTCAGAATTGACTTGTACATGTCAGAGTCAGAATTTATGCATTCTTGTCTAATCTTGACCAGATGCGTGAAAAACTTACAGGTTTCACCATTACATTTATGTTTATTTTTCAATTTTATAAATCAATTTGTGCATTTTCCAGGTGCAGGTACACTGAATTGACGATTTTAAATTAACCCATTTTAAACTGAATACACTCTCTCCACACTATGTATTGGAAGAGTCCAATTTCAATTTTAGGTATGTCAGGCTACCTGATTTAGATATTCCCAGAGAAAAAATGACTGAACTTTTTGAAAACAGTGGAGACCCTGATCAGCTGCCATATTCTGCATCTGGGTCAGCACTGTTTGCTAATTACCCTTTTGGACGTCTCCAGACTAAAATGGGTTAAAAGGAAACTGCCAAACAAATATCATTTAGCAGAAATTAATATTTTACTGAAAATTCTGAATTAATGACTTGAAGCAGTTTCAATGAAAAGGATGTTTATTGAAAAGCCATGAACTTTGGAAAATGAAATAAAACTAACAACATGCAGACAAAGAAATATAAAATGAAAATATAGCTAGCCATACAAATTATAAACAATGAGCAGACAATATAAACAGCGGCTGCACGGAAATAAAAGTGATGGGAAAGTACCTGCCGCGGATGACCCATTTCCGCTGGAATTTCCGGACGGAGATGTACTATTATTGCCCCCTGAACTACCACTTGCTAGAGATGCGAGGGCCGCCAGAAGGCCTAGGTGAAATAGGGGCAGATTTAGAAGAACATTCAGAGAATAACATTGCAAGATTGTAATAACAAAAACAGAATATAATTATTTTCTCCAACTACAAACTAAGAAAAAGCTCTACCTTATAATCTAGTAAAGAGGACTTAAGAAGGGGTATTTGGTGATAATTCTGGGATAACTGATCTTATTTCTTCATAAAAACATATGTTGTGGGTACTCATCAGAAGCGCTTTGATGAGATGCTTCTATTAGATACTCACAGTGTATATTTTTACAGAGAACTAGAGAAAATTATCCCTGAATTATCACCAAATACTCCTCCTTAACAAGTCCTCTGTAGTATGTATGTATTAAATCTTTTTTTTTTTTTTTTTCTTTTTCTTTTCTAAATTTTTACCATCCATTCTCATTACATCTAATTTGTAAATTATAGTTTCATAATTTTGAACCATCCGAATCTTTCTTAAAGTTCAATCTGGACAGAAACTTTGAAACTGAATCAAACAATTTATTCATTTCAGAATTTCTGTACTCTTAACCTGCCAGGCAGGTGACGCTTCGGTTTCTCTCAATACTGCATCTATCTCATTGTCAAGATTATTTATTTAGTAGATGAACCTTCACAATGCACTCATCAATATCAATCAACAAAAAGAGACAATACCTTGCTTATAGACATTTAAAAAGGAAATTTTGACACAATTTGCTGCACCAGAAGATTTCCACAACATATGCTGGCAGTGAAGTAGAACTGTGCATTGTGATCAAGCTTTACCATCAAACGTGTCCAATGACTATATTAGTGCACAGCAGAAGTGCTGATCAGACTGGTCTTAACCCTTGTCCTGCTGAATAAATTAAGATGCCACGCCCATTTCTAATTTTCAGTCAATCAGAATACTTGATCCAGATTGTTGATATAAACTCACATACTTAATGGCAAACAGTGCAGATCCAGATCAGTTGGCTTCTTCAGAAGCCAACTGATCTGGATCTACACTGTTTGCAAAGGCAGGACATATCCCAGTTCAGCAGCACTAAGGTTAACATTACAGTTAAGAGAAGCAGCCGGATCGGTATTTTCTTATTTCTCCATGGATGTAATGGGTACTCATTAGAGGCACTTTATGAGGCATTTCTAATGAGTCCTCATAAGATATGTTTTCATGAAGATGTAGAAAAATATCAAAATAATCTGGCTGTAAAATATGCCATCTAGAGCCATGGTATGCACAGACTATGTTCACAAAATTTAATGCTATGGACTTTGTTTGGTTGAGATTCTATGGCCTAGCCAACACTGTTAAGGTCATGTTGAGCCAGACAAAATTGCTGTGGAAATGCCTTTCTCATGGCATGGCTATTGAATGACCAGTTTAAAGAAAAAACAGTCCAACTCTGTAATTGTTTCATCTTAAAAGAGATTATATCTTCAAATTCAAATAAATACCAGCAAGGTATTGTCCCTTTACCTCTCTCAATTCATGTAAATTCATACTCATGTACGCAGGCATTAACCAAACAAAATGCTCAAGAACCATAGCCGACTTTCTGAGTTTATACTTCTAGTTGTCAATATCAAAGCTAAAATCTATCATCATCATTGTCATCATCACTTCAATCAATTTACTCTGAAGTTAATTTTTCAATATCCTTATTATCAACATCATATTATATCCATCAACTTGATGATTTATCCAAAAGTTACCAGTAATCAAATATTCAATTAACCCATAGTAGACTGAATGAACTCCCCAATTGGATGATTTTTATTTCGATTTTTGGTATGCCAGGATATGTGATTTAGATATTCCTAAAGAAAATGGCTGAACTTTTTGCAAACAGTGGAGACCCTGATCAGATGCCCCATTCTGCTGTGTCTTATCTGGGTCTGTACTGTTTGCCAATTACCCTTTTAGGGGTTTCCAGACTAAAATGGGTTAAAGGTGAATGGATACACCTGGGCCCAGTTGAAAAACTAACAGAGTCATTAGTTAATGTATTGTTAAAAATTTTGTTCATTAAATATGGCATATATGCCAATATTTTTGCTAAAAAAATGTGAAAAGCTACTCACATTTTTTCAGCAAAAATAACTGTGAATTAGATATTGTACTTACTAGAACAGTTATCATTTTGACCACTAACTAGCTTGTTAACCCCTTGTCCTGCTGAATAAATTAAGATGCCACACCCACTTCCATTTTTCAGCCAATCAGATTACTTGATCCAGGTTGTTGGTGTAAATTCACATACTGAATGGCAAACAGTGCAGATCCAGATCAGTTGGAGTGATGTGGATCTACACTGTCTGCAAAGACAAGGTATATCTGGGTTCAGCAGGACAAGGGTTAAGCTAAAGATGCTTTGAACAACTGGGCCCTGAAAGATTTTCCAATGATTGTGCAAGGGAGACAGTTGTTGCAGATAGGAAATTGCCTTCCTAGTGTTGGAAAGTTTTCCCAAATGAGGGCTATTCCTGAAGGGAAAAATTTGCTCCTTTATGAGTGAGAAGAAAGGCAAATATTTCCCTATTAGAGTTAGTCCCCTTGTAGGTGTGTCCATTCCTGAAATACAAATACAAATGTATACGTGTCCTATTGTGGGAAAACCAACATTAACAGATATGACCTGGTCCAGCCTGTACATCTAGTCTGGTCAGGGTCTCGACTCAATATCAATATTCAGACATTAATAAGCCTGAGCAAACAGTGTAGACCCAGATCAAAGTAGAGATTTGATCAGGTATCTGCACTGTCTTCAATCAGCCATTTTGTAGACACATCACCAAGTAGATCATATTACAGTCGAACCTCGTTATCTCGAACTCGCTTATTTCGAATTACTGCTTATCTCGAAGCGAAAATCTGGTCCCTGTTTTAACATGAAACTATGACAACAGGTAACAAAATAATGTGGAAAAGAGGAGAAATTGCTCCTAAGGAGCAATTTCTCCTCTTTTTCACATTATTTTATATATTTTATATATATATTTTTAACTTCAGGAGTCAAATTACATATTCATTTGTTAAATGTGATTGTTCAATTTATTGTTTTCCTCACTCTCTCAACTCTAATATGTCGAGGTACAGATATCTCGAAGTATTTCAATGAGTCCCTTGGAATCTGAGATAATGAGAGTCGACTGTATTTCAATTTTTCTATGATACGTCAAATCTTATTTTCTGGGAAAAATAGGAAAATATCATCAATTTGTCCGCTGAATTTGCCTTATGTGTGCTATGTGTTAAATTCTACATGGCATGCTTTAGGAAGGCATAGGCTCCAACTTGTCTATTATGGACATTTTTGTTTGTTTAATTTGGGCTTAACGTGCTTTCAACAATCTTTCAGTCATATTGCGATGGTATCTGGATGTGGCAGGGAGCTCAATGCTCACTTTCAGAGTGCTGCCTCACTGAAATATCACCTCCCAGACACGTTGACATGATATTCCACCCAGTCACATTATACTGGCACTGAGCTGACCAGTTCGAGCTCTACTTTCTTAATGCTGAGCGCCAAGCCAAAGAGCAGCTAGTACCATTTTAAAAGCCATTGGTATGATCCGCCCGGTGATCGACCACGCAACCTCTCAGTCTATCCTGGTAATCAGTTATTTCAAGGATAAAAGCTATTGATGATACATAAACGTAATAACCCTAAGTATTGGGAGAGACGGGCCTGCACAAGTGTATACTCTGATCTTATAATGGTCCTCACTGTTTGCCACTCATCCAGCAATTTTTAGACACATAAAGAAGTAGTCAAATGGACTTTTTCAAAATTTAGGAGTAATATAGCAAGAGGTTAAGATGTCCCAATATTTAGGGGTAAAACGGTATTCTTATTTCTGCAAGAAAACAGTCCAGACAAGACAGGATCAATGGGAATATTGTTCTCTCATTTTTTCAAGAAAACATATGCTATGTGTATACACCAAAATTGTCTCAATGACGATATTCAAGCGAGTAATCCACAATGTTTTTTTTTTTTTTTGCTGATGTTGTTCTTTTTTTTTTTTTTTGCTCTTTTTTTTTCTTGACATGTATGAGAAATAAACTTCTTTTTTTGATTGGGGAGAAACAAAACAAAACATATTTGAGGTCCGGAGGAAATTTATTTTCTTGCATGTAATAGAATCATCATAGAGCTGCAATTACGAAGTGTATCAAGATATTTTTCTTATTTAACCCTTGTCCTGCTGAATAAATTAAGATGCCACATCCACTTCTAATTTTCAGCCAATCAGATTACTTGATCTGGATTTTTGCTATAAATTCACATTCTTAATGACAAACAGTGCAGATCCAGATCAGTTGGCTTCTTCAGAAGCCAACTGATCTGGATCTACACTGTTTGCAAAGGCAAGATATATCCGGGTTCAGCAGGACAAGGGTTAACCAAGAAATGGCTAGTTGCAGGTTTTTGCATCTCTTAAGTACACTACAACCTCTGTATAACATGATTCGTTAAAACACAGTTTTGGACATAACACGGTTCAAAGATGGATCCAAAAATGTATAGATTATATTGAAAAATGACCATAAATGGTCATTTTTCAATATAATCTAAACATTTTTGTTTGGATATAACATGGTTGTTTAACTAACACAGTTTATGTTATGGACCCCAACAATAGTGTTATAAAGAGGTTGTGGTGTTTTATGATTTCTATTATTCAGTCTGACTATTTAAATGGCATCCTGATTTTTTTTTACTGAGAAATAATGACTGCCAAAGACCCAGGCCTCATGTATTTTCGTTGTTTACTCATTATATTCTTATTTCACTGCTCAATTGGAAAACAGGTATTTCTTTTTTTTTTTTTTTTTATGTTTTATTTGTTTTTTAACCAGGAAGCTTTGGTATTGTCTTCTTTCCCCACAAAGCATACTGTGAGTACTATCACGTGAACTACTGTATTCAACCTAATTACCGCACATACTCCTATAAGCGCACAGTCAAGCAATTCCATAGTCTTCAAATTATAGCCAGTGTACTTTTTGTCTACTTCTTTATAAAGGCATATGTTGTGGGTACCCATTTGAATTGCATCGACTTTAAATGAGTACCCACAACATATGTTTTAATAAAGAAAATCAGAAAAAAAAAGAAAAAAAAACTCGCATAAACACCAATTAATTAGGTCGAATACGGTATCTCATAATTTCTGACATGCTCCCTCTCTGATTCATTTCCCCCTTTTTCACAATATAATATAATGGGTTTAAAACATCAGAAATAGTTTTGGAAACTTTATTTAATAAACTGCTTACTAAAGAGGGGTAGGGTGGTTGCTTACTGAAGAGGGGTGGGGCCTAACTTGTGCTTGCACATTAGAGAGGTCTTAAACTTTAACCAGCTGACTATTAATAAAAGCAGACAATATTTAAAACAATATTTTTGTTCCTTATTTTTCAAAGAAAATAAGGACGACATTTCATTTGAATTGTCTCCAACATATATTAACATAGAAAAACATGAAAATTATTTCTTCTTATTTGGAGTTACCCTTCTAAAAGGTCCTTATGCAAAACTAAAACCATGACAACAGCAAACCACAAGCTGTTCTGTATCTGCTTGCAAAGTAAAAAAAAAAAATTCTTGGTTTTCCCACTTGGGGTGTAGTATTTGTGGGAATTGTATAGATTTTCTGCCATATTTTACAGGGATACAACTTCTGTAACATCCTGTTTACTTTCCTGCAAACAGAATACCTTCTGAAAAGCAGTCTACTCTAAAAGGAAAGAATTTGCTCCCTTTGGGAGCAAATTCTTTCCTTTCAGAGTAGACCCCTTTTCAGAAGGAAGGCAAAAATAATATGACAAGTTGCCTCCCCTGAAAGTGTATTTATTTCCCCTGATAACCTGAATACTCCGCTTATCTGCCAGCCAGTTGTGCACTTAAGCATCACTCCAGGAAAAATAACGGGGCGCAGGAAGTGTGATAAATTATAAACAGCATGTTGCACAAATTTATATTTGACACTTGGACAAGCACTTCTAATTTTCTGTTTTCTAGAAATAAATTTACAAGCCATTCATAGCTATGACTGAGACATACATTTGTTTTCTTTTTCCTTTCAAATGGAAAGTACTGATGATTTTTCTTTTGTCTCCATGAAAAAAATGTCATTGTTTTAGGTAAGAGGGGTAGTCAAGGTTCTTTTAATATCTCCAAATAAGGTGTTTGTTTGTTTTTGCTTTTTTTTTTTTTTTTTTAGCTTAAAAGAATTAATTTTTTTCTTATTTCTCAATGAAAACATGTTGTGGATACTCACTAGAAGTGCCTCACTGAGGTACTTCTAATGAATACCCACCACAGGTTTCTCCATGAAAAACATGTTGAGGATAAGATACTTTTATTCTTTAATAAAAAAGACTGATATTTTCTCATTTCTGAATAAAAAAAGATATGTTGTAGACAGCCACAAGATATGTTTTCATTCAGAAATAAAAATATTTTCATGGACACCTCTTATCAAGGACCAGAACTACGGCCATTACTTCCTATTAACTTGAAGATGGCATTAAGTGCTAAAGGAAATACCAACAAAATAACAAACCACAACATAATACAAAACAGTTTGCAACTTTTTTTTTTGTTTTTTTTTCATATCAAATTGGTGTAACGCAAGAACAAAGCATGCATGTCATGCAAACAGGCTAATTATCAGGAGAAAGTAGATAAAAAAAAAAAAAAAGATTTAAACACAAACTTCAACAGGATTTTTTATGAATAAATATAGGTGACCAAAATAAAAGAGAAGTGATAATTAAATAACAAGATAAATAATTAAGAGCACACTGAATAAAATATAGGCATTTTTCTTATTTCTCCACAAAGACACAAAAATACCAGGCTTGTGAATTTTTGACATCTGGTGTAGTGAGATTCTGAGAAATGTATAAAAATTGTGAGGCTTTTATGAGAGATTCTGCAATTTTGTGTAGAGCCGTATCAACTGAAGCTCTAGATACCGTGTTTACCCTATTTCTGCTGCATCTCATCTGGGTCTACACTGTTTGCTCAGGCATGTTTGTCCAAATACATACAGTTAATATGGTATGGTACTTTTTCAACCTAAAAGTACTGATTTTTTTTTTCTTATTTCTCCAAGAAAAAACAAATGCTGTGGGTACTCATTTGAAATTACCTCAATGAGGCAATTCCAATGAGTACTCACAAGACATTTCCATGGAGAAATAAGAAAAAAAAAACATTTATCTGAAAGCTATGATTCAACAGAAACTTAAATCATGCATCAATGCCATTCTGATAATGTCAAGGTGGTAAAAATAATTAAGAAATATTATCTTTTAGGATGATTATACGTCATAATCACATTATTATTTATAGTGACGTCATTCAATCAATGAAACACTGAGATTACATCTACATCTTGGCCAATCAGATGCTGATAGAAGTAGGCTGGTTAAATTAATACCAAAATAAATTTTGTGTTAATGGACTGCCAAAATATGAGTCCAGATAAGGTGATATTTTTTGTTACAATTCTAATGAGATTCTAGACCCTATGTTTTAATGCAAAAATTATCCACAGCTCCAGATAAGCAGAGTATTCTGATTAATATTTTCTTATTCCTCCACAAAAATATATGTTGCGGGTACTCATTAGAAGCACCTCTCAAAGGTGCTTCTAATGAGTACCACAACATATGTTTTTGTGGATAAATAAGAAAAAATCTATTATTTTAGTTGAAATCTTCTTATCTGAAACTATGCCTATGAAAAGATTATATCAATACATGCTATCAGGCTACATTAGCGGCCAGAATTTGTAGCCGATCATGATAAACTCTGAGACCTCCCAGAACAAGTTATCAAGTTATCGAGGAGAAGTAAGAAAAATACTATTCAGAATATTCTTTCTACCAGCATAGATATACGAAAAAGACAACACCAATCAAACACGAATGAAAGACTAACTCAAAAGAAATTAAAAAGTAAATAAATAAATAAAATAAAATTGCCCTGTGCAACAACAAACCAAAACAGAGAACTCCATAAAAACACAAATCATTTTTTATCAGGTTTTATCTGTTTACTTATTCATGTGTTTTGTAGCCCTAGATAAAGCAATTTTTTTTCATCCAAAATGTAATATTTATCTGGATACCCCCCCCCCCTTTATCTAGAACTCTGAATGTTTACCAACTTTCAGTAGCCAATGTTTGCCAATACAACCCTTTAACCCTTGTCCAGCTGAATACATTAAGATGCCACACCCACTTCTAATTTTTATCCAATCAGATTACTTGAGCTGTACTGTTGCTATAAATTCACATAATTAATGGCAAACAGTGCAGACCCAGATCAGTTGGTGTCTTCAGAAGCCAACTGATCTGGATCTACACTGATTTCAAAGGCAGGGTATATTCGGGTTCAGCAGGATATGGGTCAAGTGCCAAGCATATCAGCAGCAAACAATTTTCTATATTTTTTCTTATTTTTCTGAGAATATAAGGCTTCAGAAATGGTTTATATTAAACATCAAGCCTTAGTTTCTCAAGCAAATGATTAGACTGGTGTCTACTACAATTTTACAAAGTACTTTAAGGATTATTTTGAAGCTTTTCAATAGCAACCCAGTACCCATGACAAGATGCTTTATTCTTCTGACCTTAATAAATAGATATTTTGATCTATGAAAACATGCAACAGCAAGACATGTACATCTTAGACCGAAAAAAAAAAAAAAAAAGAAAAAAAAAAAGTTATTAGATTCTCAGACACTTTTTCAAAAAAAAAAGATGCATGCAGGTGGCTTTTTATTTTTTATTTTATTTTCTGGTTGGGTACATTCTTGGACATTTGTGTTTATTTGGCCAAATTAAATGGCGACTGGAAGTATCTAAAATCTATCTATCTGCAAGTTTAAAGTATCAAACAACACAAACATGATAAACAGATTGTAATTTACCAATTTTCTTTGCAAGTAAGTAAGAATGCTATATGTTTGTGGTCTAGATTACAATTTGGTTAGAAATGATTCTCAGATAAGCGAGTAAATCCAGTGTCACGTATTTTCGTGGGTCACAAAAAAAACTTACCACTGAAAAAAAATCATACATGGGGTACCTTTTGGACAGATGCCGAGGTGTCTGAGAATTTAATACTTTTTTTTTTTTTTTCTTGGCCTAAAGATGTTAAACATGTTTTCATCAAGTAATATAAATTTATCTATCTGTCCTGAGAGTACTGATAATTTGAAAAACTAAAGCATTCAAAAGCACAATGACAAAACCAAAATTTATATACAGACACACAACAGCTACACGCAACATTTCCACACACAAGATGGAGTTCTATGTTTTGCACTGACAATATGAAGAAGCCGTGTATATGTGTGGTATTATACCTGGATTATTGCTTGCTGCCACTAGGGCCGCTAATAACTGCTGTACATTCAGAGCATTAACACCTGCAAGTATGAAGCTTTATATAAGTCAATTAAAAATATATCACATTTCATCATATTTAGGAAATAGTATATTACAGACTCAGATGAGATAATCACAACATCTGTACTGTAGGTAATCAGCAAGTATTTTGAAAGGTTGTATATTCAGTAGATATGAATTACTTCTTTTTTTTTGGCAAAATAAAGTTATGTATAAAAACAGATACATAAAGTAAACATGTAACATATAAATGTAAACAAATCATAACAAACAAAGAACATGTAACAGACACATAAATGATTTTGAATTTACATATATTTTATCATTTTTTGAATTTGAATTTGCTAATCCTAAAACTAACAGGCATATATGCTTCAATAAAGTTGATAAAATTGCCAGACCCAACTCTGCTATCATAAATTAAATTTCAATCTAAAGCACACTGCAAGGAATCACTTCTACTTCTCTGGATAGATTAGGATAAACAAACTGGGCCCAGTTGTTCAAAGCCTCGTTAGCTTAATGAGCTCGTTAAGGGTCATTTCGTTAACTATTTTAGTGGATTCAATATACAATATTCTGATATTTTTTGCTGAAAAAATAAGAGTAGCTTTTGCACTGCAAAAGCTACTCATATTTTTTCAGCAAAAAATTTCAGCATATTTGTGTATCACTTGATGTAAATTTTAACGAATCATTAACTAACGACATCGTTAGTTTTGAACAACTGGGCCCTGATAAACAAATTGTACAGAAAGATTTTGCTCCAAGTTTTTCAAATTTCGAGGCCTGATGTGGAAATTTCAACTTTTTTGTATAAGTATTGCAAGATTATCTATAGAAATTCAAACATTTACTGTGGAAATTCTAACACTTTCTGAGCTTGCAACAGGAAAAATTCAGAGCAGATTGTGCATTTGCTCAAAGATCCAGACCAAACTGCACATTTGCATCTGGTTCCTATTAATACTGATGAACAGGAATAGTCTACAAATCTGCAAATGTGGTCTAGCCCTTTACTGTCTGCATATGGGATATCTTAGACTCCTCACAAGAGGCCTCAAATTATCAAACCTTAAAGTAAGGTACATGGATACACCTCTAAGGGCGATCACTAACATGAAAGCATGTCTCCCTTCCCAAAGGGGGCTACTCTTAAAGGAAAAAATTTGCTCCCCCTGGGAGCATTTTCTTTCCTTTAAGAGTAGCCCCCTTTGGGAAGGGACTCATATACAGTTAACCCTCGTTACAACGGCAGCATTTGTTCCCAAAGATGTTGCCATTATAATGAATTTGCTACTGTAAAGAATCCTTAATGGACAGAATGATATGTAAAAAAATGCCTTGTTTTACTCTTATTTCTGCACAGAACATATGTTTTGGACATTTGTTAGAATTGCCTCAGTGAGGCCATTCTAACAAATATCCAAAACATACGTTGCTTGAAATTTTAATGCAATGTTCTTGCATAATTTCTTTTTAAATGTCACCTACTGAGGGAAGGTTTCGTGACATTCAAATTGTCATTATAACGAAGTTTGTCGTTGTATAGAGTGCTGGTATAAAGAGGGTTGACTGTACCAGGGAAGTAAAGTTCCTTTTGCTGGTGTGGTCTCCCTTTGAAAAGGGAAGCAACATTATCAGCCTCTGTCTCTTTCAAGTGAATCCATTGACCTTATCTAAATCACTGACGTTGGGCTTTATGACACAAAGACCTTAACACCTACATGACTGTTTTGATACGATACACCAGTTCAATTTCTCTCATTTTCTGACTATAACAGTAGGAATATGATATAACTAAATTAAAAGAAAATATCTGGGCCCAGTTGTTCAAAGCATCGTAAGCTTAACGAGCTCGTTAAGGGTCATTTCGTTAACTGCTTAGCAGATTCAATATACAATATTCTGATATTTTTTGCTGAAAAAATGTGAGTAGCTTTTGCACTGCAAAAGCTACTCACATTTTTTCAGCAAAAAATTTCAGCATATTTGCGTATCACTCGATGTAAATTTTAACGAATCGTTAACTAATGACGTCGTTAGCTTTGAACAATTGAGCCCTGATTTTTGAAGTACTCCTTTTCTAGGAGGATAGAAACAAGAAACTAAAGAAACATGTCTTGATGGTATGTATGTAGTGCTAAGGTTAAAGTCTCTGTTCACCTGAAGTGGCTACCCTTTTCCATTCATTTTTTTACTTTCTGAATTCTCTACTTTTTCCTAGTTCTTCATTAAAATTAACCCATTGAAGGCTGGAGACCCTTAAACGGGTACATGTAATTGGCAAACAGTGCCACTAGGGCCGCTAATAACTGCTGTACATTCAGAGCATTAATGCCTGCAAGTATTATCAGGGTCTCCACTGTTTGCAAACAGTTCAACCATTTTCCTTTAAGAATATAGATCTACATCATATAGTCTGACATACCTAAAATCGAAAATGGACTCTTCCAATATATAGTGTGGGGAAGTCTATTCAGTCTACAATGGGTTAAAATAGCTCCTAAACAATTTAGACAGACATGCCTGAGCAAACAGCAATGACCCACATCAAGTTTGATCGACCCAGATCAAGTTTGTTTTGGGTCTGTGCTGTTTGCCATTCGGACAGCATTTTCTAGATATCAGCAAGTAGTTCACTGGATTATGGATGTATTAGGAAAAAGGATGGCGCTGTGGCATCCAAATAGGTAGGGCAATTGATGTTTAAGTTAAATTAGTCTGATTTTGATCAATTTACAATGCACTAAAATCTGGTACAACTAAGGACATAATTTATTTATTTACTTATTTATATAATTATTTATTTATTTTTTATCAATGCTTGAAGCCATCTGTCAAGTGTCAACACATTAAAACGGCTAAGAAAGATTCTGTAAATGGAACACTGAAGGCTCTGATCAGACTGCATGGATATGCAACCTGATCTGTGCTTTATTGTCCAAGTATGCCCGGAAGACACCATTTAGGATGCTGCAACCTATATATATTCAAATGAAGCACAAAACAAAATTGTAGCAGACGTTCTGACTATTTTTTTAAATTATTTTTCTGAGAAAATAAGACTTGCCATTTCCTGTGAATCATCTGCTAGGCAGACAATTACATGAAATGTCAAACCTTATTTTCTCGAAAAAATACAAAAAAAAAAAAAAAAGAGAGAAAACAACAACAATTTATGGGTTAAATAAAACTGCCCTTTGTTGTAGCCAGATTTTCATATTCATGGATCGTCATGCTTGGGTTCTGTAGGGGCCCATAAACTATGCAAAAAATCATTTTCATGCACAAGATAGCAGTAAGTTATTAACTGACATGACTCATAGTATTACCTATTATGTCTGAAATAGAGCAGTAAAATGGTAGAAGACTATATGTCATCATAAATATAGGAAAAATCTCTGAAGAACAGGCTCCAGATAAAATCATATTTTGGAGATAAAACATAGCTCTAAATAAGGGCACCAAGATAAATATTTTTCTTATTTCTCGGCTAATACAGACATTATAGATATTGATGCGGCACTTCCAATAAGTGCCCATAATATGTTTTTGTTGAGAAATAAGAAAATTGTCACGACTTTACAAGTTGAAATAGGGCCTCATTAAGAAAACATGCCTATTCAAATATATAGAAAATTTCACCTCGAAAAACTGAAAAATTTCAGACAAAAAAACTCTTGATATTTTTCATATTTTAGCCCAAAACACACATTGTGGGTACTAATTAGAACCACCTCAGCGAGGTGGTTCTAACTAGTACCCACAATCTATGTTTTTCAGCAAAATAAGGAAAATAATGTATACCCTGTAAACCCCAATTTTACTATATAAAAGTGGGGTTTGAGGGCGTCAAAATTGTATAGGCATGTATTCTTGATGTGTGATGATAATGGTAGGGTGATAATGAAAGGTTCTGTGCAATAAAGCCCGAAGCAGCCATAAATTGAATTCCACCTTCAGCAGGATTTAAACCCAGGACCTTGGGTTCCAAAGTAAGAAGCACTAACCACTCTGCCACCAGAACGTTTCTGGGCCTTATCTAGAGATATGGGCCAGCACACAACAAAACCAACAAAATGGCATATGCGCCCAGCAAAGACTCTGATCAGCCTGGGCATCTGCCCAGTATGATCAGTCTTTGCTGTGTGCTCAAAGGGTAGCTAAAGATCCAAGCTTTCTTCATGTGGCTAGCAAAGACTCAGATCAGACTGGGCAGATGCCCAGTTTGATCTGAGTCTTTGCTGGGCTCACATGCCATTTTGTAGGTTTTGTCTTGCGCTTGCTCATAGGATATTCTATTCTGAGATTTTTTTTTTTATTTAGATACCCTGCTAATCTGGAGCCCCAAAGCAAAGTGTATTTGCATCAATTATTTGTGACAATTTGAATGCCAGAAGAAAGAATATCACAGCAACATCAATCCTATCTATTGCAACAACCATTGTTCCCTCCTGAATTTGGCAAACAAGTCATGTAATAATAGCTTCATGTTCAAAACAAGTATGTACCATAATAAATGATGTCAGAATTTCAATTTTAAAAGATAAAAAAAAAAAAAAAAATGCCCAACCAAGAAAAGTTTGCAATGACACTGCCCACTTTCTGAAAGGTCTAAATATCAGCTAGAAAATTTACTTGCCTTGCATTTGTCCTTAGCTCCAGATGAGATGCTTTAATTTTCATTAACCAAAAGATATGGATATTTTTCTTATTTCCCTACAAAAACATTTGTTTGTTCGAGTTGAGGTTTTACGGCCCAGTCAACCCAATGGGGTCATATCGAGTGTGGTCAGTTTGCCTAAATACATGTCCAATGAGCAGGCTAAGTCCTCTAAATGGTTAACTAGTATTGTGCACATTTTTCTGCCAGAAACTGACAACTGCTCTCCTTGAATCAGCAGAAGGGAGAGAATGACCGTAGAAAATATTTCATGATAGATCTCCAAGAAAGAATGTTGCCGACCCAACTGGGGTCGAACCGGCAACCTCCTGATCACTAGTCGTACGCGCAGTCAACTTAGCCACCGAGGCCGGTCCCTACGAAAACATATGTTGTGGATACTCATTAGAAGCAAATCAGCGAGGCACTTCTAATGAGTATCCAGAGAGAAATGAGAAAAAGTATTCTCTAAATACACTACAACCTCTTTATAACAGTTCGTTATAACACGGTTTTGGATATAACATGGTTCAAGGATGGATCCCAAAAATGTATAGATTATATTGAAAAATGACCATAAATGGTCATTTTTCAATATAATCTATACAGTTTTGTTTGGATATAACTCGATTATTTAACTAACACGGTTTATGCTATGGACCCCACAATAGTGTTATAAAGAGGTTGTGGTGTACACCTCTTTTCTTGAGCTGGGTATATAGGTATTTAACTCTTGCAATGCTGAATAAATTAAGATGCCAAACCTACTTCTACTTTTCAGCCAATCAGATTGCTTGATCCAGGTTCTTGATAAAATTTCACATGCTTAGTGGTAAACAGTGCAGATCCAGATCAGTTGGCTTCTGAAGAAGCCAACTGATCTGGATCTACACTGCTTGCAAAGGTAGGGCATATCTGGGTTCAGCAGGACAAGGGTTAACAAATGATCTTCAATATGAGAAAATATACCTTGGGACTTTTGGGCCCAGTGAAGACTCCGATCAGCCTGTGCATCAGGGCAATCTGATCAGACTTCAATGGGCACTCTGTGGATTAGCCAGGATCCAGACTTCTACAGTTTGGATGTACAGGCTGATTTGTCTTTGCTGAGCCCACATGTCAAATGGTACACTTTCTCATATTGTTCGACAAAATGGAAGCCAGTAATAACTTCTTCATAAACAGTTTTCCAATAAAAAAAAAAAAAAAAAAAAACACGAAAAACTTGAATTTTCCTTGTATAAACATTACAGAGTTTAAAAAAAAAACAAAACAAGACTCCGGTCAGTGAGGTGGTTTTTTTTTTTTTTTTTACTTTTTTTGTTGTTTTTCTTCAATTTCATAAATATGAATTGATATTTTGCAGGTTTGATTTTGAAAATCTAACCCCTCCAATCCTCTCCATCAAAAATAATTTAAAAAAAAACAAAACAAAAAAAAACTCTCTTTGGTGTCTTGGTCTTAAAAAAATACTGACAAAAGAAAAGATTGTCATTCGATGCGTTTACCTAAATCATGAAAAAAAAAAAAAAAGTGAAGTACTATTAACAATATCATAGCTTGAGATAAGACTGTTTTCAACTAGGAAGTATGGATATTTTTACTTATTTCTAAACAGAAAGGTATGTTGTGGGAACTCATCAGAAATATCCCAGTGAGGTGCTTCTAACAAGTACCCACCCACACTTTTTCATGGAGAAATAAGAAAAACAATTTTTTGGCTTAACCCCTTACCTGGAGCTACGAACAAAACCCAAATATCTTATGAGCCCTTACAACTTGTGAAACAGTGATCGTCTTGTACATTATGGTGAAATGTTGGGCAGCTGGCCAACAAATTAAAAAGACAACTTACCTAAATTACCCACATTGCTGACATTTGTAAGCAAGCCTAGATTGCCTAAAGTCCCTGCAGCCGCAGCTTGCTGTAATAACTGAAAGCAGAAAATAAGACATCTAATTTGTTCATCACAGATCCAGAGATAAGGTGCTTTTTTTTTTTTTTTCAATCAAAAAATATTTTTCTTATTTTTTAACATGAAAATCTATGTTGTGGGTATTCTGAAAGCAGAAAATAAGACATCTAATTTGTTGATCATAGATCCAGAGATAAGGTGCTTTTTTTCTTTTTCCTTTTTTTTTTTTTTTTTCAATCAAAAAATATTTTTCTTTTTTTTTTTAAACATGAAAACGTATGTTGTGGGTACTCATTAGAAGTGCCTCAGCGAGGCACTTCTAATGAGTACCCACAACATACGTTTTCATGCAGAAAAAAAGAATTATATACCTGATAAAACCTCTTATCTAGGGCTATGTTTGATGTTTTTGTTCTTTTGTTTTTTTTTTTGTTTTTTTTTTTTAATAAAAAAAATGACTTTCTTACTTCTCCTCATAAACCAGTTTCAACACCCAATCACAAGTATCTCAGAGACAATGCAACATAGAGAACTGGCTTTGGGTTTTATGATAATACCTTAAATGATATGTACTTTCGTCAAACCTGCTTTAGTAAAGGAGGTGAAATATAGGGGTTTGCTATTCCATTCTCTTCAACAGTCTGTCTGTGACCATCTAAATGTTTTCCCATTATTACACATGAACAGTGGCATTATATACTTTGGATAATTAGGTCCAATGTACAGCTATAATTTTCAAAGATGAATAATGATGATTTGGTCTTTTACGTCCCTTTACACATTATTTAAGTCATATTCAGACGATGGAAGGGTGATAATGAAAGGTTCTGTGCAATGAAGTGAAGTACAGTCATGAGGAGAATTCCCGCCTCGGGAGCACTAACCACTCAGACACCTGGGCCCAGCTGTTCAAAGTATCGTTAGCTTAACGAGCTCGTTAGTGGTCTAAATATTTAACTGTTCTAGCAAGTACAATATCTAATTCACAGTTATTTTTGCTGAAAAAAATGTGAGTAGCTTTTGCAAATGCAAAAGCTGCTCACATTTTTTCAGCAAAAATATTAGCATATATGCCATATTTCATGATCAAAGTTTTAACGATATGTTAACTAGACATTGTTCGTTTCGAACAACTGAGCACTGGACACTTTCTAAAGACATATAAAAAAATGTTTCACAGCAGTTCAGCCCTCTCATTTTTGTAAATAAGCACACAAGTAATGAACTGTTATGCTGGATTAAATACTGGGATCATATCTCAGTAAATTAATCTCTTTTTCCAACCAAAAGTATTGATATTTTTCTTATTTCTCCCCAGAAACATATGCTTTTGGTACTCATCAGAGCAGACTACCACTACATCTGATTTCAAGGAAAATTAAGAAAAATGTTTCCCTGATTACACCTCTTATCTGGATTTATACAGCCCTTTTCTCTCACCTTTGTTAACAAGTGCATATACAATAGATTAAATATAGAAATTTAAAAAGTACTGAGCCTTGTTAAACAACAAACTCCAAGTGTTCAGACCTTCCACTCAAAAGGCCCTAAGTATTTGGACTGCCAGGCCTGAGTAAACAGTCTGGGCCCAGATCAGATACTGTAGACACAGCATCTACACTGTTTGCCACTTATGCAGCAACTGTTTGAACACATCAACAGGTAGTATAATGGACTTGTTCAAATTTTAGGACCAGTATAATAAGAAGGTTTGTTTGTTTGTGTTGAGGTTTTACGGCCCAGTCAACCCTATGGGGTCATGTCGAGTGCGGTCAGTTTACCTAACCACACGTTTACTGGGCAGGCTTAGTCCTCTAAGTGGTTAACCAGTATTGTGCACATTCTTTCGCCAGAAACTGACAACTGCCCTTCTTAAATCAGCGCAAGGGAGAGAATGACCGTAGAAAATATTTCATGATCAATCTCCGTGAAAGAATGTTGCCGACTTCGGCGGGGGTTGAACCCGCGACCTCCTGGTCTCCAGTCAGACGGCGCATTCATCAGTAAGGTGTCCCAACAGTTAGGATAAATACGGTATGTATCACAAACAACAGGAGCAAGGTACATGTCTTCAGAGCAAATATATAATCCAGGGCCCAGTTGTTGGAAGCCTCATTAGCTTAATGAGTTCATTAGTGGTGAAAATTTTTACTGCTCTAGTAAGTACAACATCCAATTCACAGGTATTTTTTCAGCAAAAATTTAGCATATATGCCATATTTAATGATCAAAGTTTTAACGATATGTTAACTAATGACATCCTTAGTTTTGAACAACGGGGCCCAGGGCATATCGTAGTTCCAGATAAGGCCCTTTTTCAAACCAAAATTGCTGATATTTTTCTATTTCTCCACCAAAACATGTTGTGGGTACTCATTAGAAGTGCCTCGCAAAGGCACTTCTAATGAGTACCCACAACATGTTTTCATGGGTAAGTAAGAAAAAACATTATGTGGATATCCTCTCTGATCTGGAGCTACGGATATATGCTATAAAAGCAATAAATAGTAAGAATATAACTTGCTGCTGCAACAGTCACCTTGTTTGGGGATGATAGAACTTTTCTGGGATAGCAAAGAAAATTCCAGGTATCCAATGGCCACATTAGCCAATCAAAATGGTTTTATTTGTTTGAGTTGAGGTTTTATGGCCCAGTCAACCCATTAGGGTCATGCTGAGCACAGGTCATTTAACCTATTCACACTGTTCTTAGACAGGATTAGTCCTCTTAGCAATTTACCAGTACTTGTGGTTGTAGAAATTATTTTTTGATCACTTTCCACGAAAGTTATGTGGCCCAGCTGAGATTTTAACTCGTGACCCCTGGATCTGCAGTCAGACATATTACCAACTGCACTACGGAGCCCAGCAAAACTGTTTAAATATAAATGCAATTAGCACAACATTTCACTTCTTTGGCTGCATCATTTAGTTTTCAGTTTCATCCATTTCAAAAAAAAAAAACATTCTAAGTTGGTTTTCATCAGTCATCATTTGAAAACCCTTGGGTTTTCAAATGAAGAGTAATGTAAACAGAATGTTTTTGAAGGAACCTGTAAGTACTTACAGCGAGGTATTGTGGTGCTATATTATTTGTGACACCTCCTCCTCCTCCCCCACCACCAAACGACAACGACCATAAGTTAGCATTCATCTGTTGTAATTTCTTCTGTTCTTTTTCTTTCTGTGTGTCAGCAAATTTAACAACCAATGGTGAGCTGCACCCCTGAAAAAGAGAGACAAATCCTGAGTGTAAAAATCTTCTGTATAGCTGAATCCCTAAGCAAACCTTTCTAAAAGAGGTTTTTAACCCATTTTAGACTGAAGAAACACCCCCAACTATAAATTGGAAGAGTCCAATTTCAGTTTTAGGTATGTCAGGCTATGTAACTTAAATATTATTAGAGAAAAATGGCTAAACTATTTGCAAAGAGTTCAGACCCTGATCAGATGCTGCATTTTGCGGCATCTGATCTGAGACTGCACTGTTTGCCAATTACCTTTTTGGGGATCTCCAGGATAAAATGGGTTAACCAAAGAATGCTAACATCCGTGGGTCTACACTATTTACCAAACATCCAGCAGTTTTATAGCCACAGCAACAAGCACTAATTTGTACTTTAACGCTTAAAGCGCCAAGCAAAATTTGTAGCAGACGACATTTATTTTTATTTTTTAAATTTTTCGAAGAAAACAAGTCTTGATATTTCATGTGAATCGTCTGCCACGCAGACGATTCACATGAAATATCAAGACTTGTTTTCTTTGAAAAATTAAAAAAAAATATTTCAAAATGTCGTCTGCTGTAGTTGTGATTGGTGCTTTAAGGGTTAAAATATTAGGACAAGTATTTGTTTGTTTGTGTTGAGGTTTTACGGCCCAGTCAACCCAATGGGGTCATGTCGAGCGCGGTCAGTTTACCTATCCACACGTTTACTGGGCAGGCTTAGTCCTCTAAGCGGTTAACCAGTATTGTGCACATTCTTTCGCCAGAAACTGACAACTGCCCTTCTTGAATCAGAGGAAGGGAGAGAATGACCGTAGAAAATATTTCATGATCAATCTCCACGAAAGAATGTTGCCGACCTCGGCGGGGGTTGAACCCGCGACCTCCTGGTCTCCAGTCGGACAGCGCATCCAAATGAGCCACCGAGGCAGGCCATTAGGACAAGTATGGTAAGGAGCTAAAATGTCCCAATATTTAGGTTAATTACGGTACGTTTATATTTGTTTCTGCCTGCTGTCAGAAGATACACAGATAATAGGGATTGTTTTTGTTACATACCGTAATAACCCAAAGTATTGGGACAGACATGCATACTGTTTAGACCCAGATCAGACACCACATCTGATCAGGGTCTACACTGTTTGCCACTCGTCCAGCAATATTTTAAACACATCAACAGGTACATAGTAGGACAGACTTTTACAAATCACAGGAATTTCTTGGTAAGGTGTCCGAATATTTAGTGTAAATACGGCAATAATACTGGTTGTTTTTGTTACATGCATCTGTTTATCATGATCAATCATTTCATTTCTCTTATCAATACCTGACAGAATAATAAATACTGTGAAAATTAACACAAGAAAAAATATTCCAGTGGAATTAGTGGAAATCCATCATATAAAAACTCTTTTTCAAATAGCTGGCTACCTTGTAGGTCTCTTAGAAAACAATATATATACTGAGACTGATTTTGTGGAAAATAAAAGCTGTTTTGGTGGAAAATGGACTTGCTCAAAGTTTACAAATTGTTTAGATGTTTAAATACTAAGGATAAATATCACATCAAGATCACCTTATCTTGGTTGGTTTGGAGTTTAAAGGCCCAGTCAACATTATTAAGGTCATGTCGAGCCAGTCAATTTGCCTAATCACACTTTTCCTGGGCAGGCTTAATCCTTTAAGCTGTTAACCACTACTTGTGCACATTCTTTTGCCAGAAACTGACAAATGCCCTGCTTGAATCAGCAGAAAGGAGAGCTTGACTGTAGAAAATATTTCAATATCAAACTCCACGAAAGACTGTCGCTGGACCTGGTGGGAAATGAACCTGCGGCCTCCTGATATATGCCTATCTCTAGAACTCATGACATTGTTAACTGACAAAGTCAACTAGGTGAGATGTAACCAAGGATGACACTGTGAGAGAACAATCTCTATATTAGATCAACAGCCTCTGATGGTCTACATGCAAAACAGCCATAACCCTTAGCATGCTGAGTAAAAATTTCAGACGACGTCTTGAAATATTTTTCTTATTTTTATCAGAAAAATAAGATTTGATATTTCATGCAAATTGTCTCCCAAGGAGACAATTTGCATGAAATGTCAAATCCTATTTTCTGGGAAAAATTAGAAAATTACCATCAATTTGTCGTCTGCTGAATAAGCCCAGAGAGTGGTAAAGGTTTATATGATTATGCTAAAACAAACAAAAAGCTGCTCTGACCAAGATCTGATAACCACTGCTGCAATGCCATTGGTGCAAGCCGTAGCTTTTCTCAACAAAAAAATATCGATATCCAATCATTTCTCCATGAAATATGCTCTGAGTACTCATCAGGAGTGCCGTGGTGAGGCATTTTATAATGAGTACCCACAACATGTTTTTGTTCAGAAATAAGAAAAACTATCAGGTTATTTTTGTTGTTGTTGTTGTTGTTGAAAAAAGCATCTTATGTAGAGTTATAATTATATTTACCAGGACCAGGAATAGTTCTAGATTTGTTTGTCTGTGTTCAGATTTTACAGACCAGTCAACCCATTGGGGTCATGTCGAGCACAGTCAGTTTACCTAACCATGCTTTTTCCTGGGCAGGCTTAGTCCTCTAAGCGGTAAACCAGTACTTGTGCACATTCTTTTGCCAGAAACTGACAACTGCATTCTTGAATCAGCCAAAGGGAGAATGACAGTAGAAAATATTTCATGATCAATCTCCACAAAAGAATGTTGCCGACCCGGCGGAGATTGAACCCGCGACCTCCTGATCTCCAGCTGGACATGAAACCGACTGAGCCACCAAGGTGGCCCATAGCTCTAGATAAGATGGGCTATCAGGTAAGTATTTTTCTTATTTCTCCACCAAAGCACTATATGTTGTGGTACTCATCAGAAGTGCCTCACCGAGGCTTTTTTGATGAGAACCAACAACATATATATTTTCATGGAGAAATAAGAAAAATATCAGTACTTTATGGCGGAAAAAGTGTCTTATCTATAGCTATAAGTAAAAGGTCAGGGCCCAGTTGTTCAAAACTAACAATGTCGTTGTGTTGAGGTTTTACGGCCCAGTCAACCCAATGGGGTCATGTCGAGCGCGGTCAGTTTTACCTAACCACACGTTTACTGGGCAGGCTTAGTCCTCCAAGCGGTTAACCAGTATTGTGCACATTCTTTCGCCAGAAACTGACAATTGCCCTTCTTGAATCAGCGGAAGGGAGAGAATGACCGTAGAAAATATTTCATGATCAATCTCCACGAAAGAATGTTGCCGACCTCGGCGGGGGTCGAACCCGCGACCTCCTGGTCTCCAGTCGGACGCGCATCCAACTGCGCCACCGAGGCCATCAATGTCGTTAGTTAAAGATTCCTTAGTTAGTTAAAGATTCCTTAAAATTTACAGCATATTTGCATATTACTCGATGTAAATTTTAAGGAATCTTTAACAATGTCGTTAGTTAAAGATTCCTTAAAATTTACATCGAGTAATATGCAAATATGCTGAAATTTTTTGCTGAAAAAATGTGAGTAGCTTTTGCAGTATGCACTCACATTTTTTCAGCAAAAAATATCAGAATAATGTATATAGAATCCACTAAAACAGTTAACGAAATGACACTTAATGAGGTTGTTAAGCTAACGATGCTTTGAACAACTGGGCTCTGTTTTATAAGATGAACTTACCTCCATGGTCTGTGAGTGGTGCATATTTTTGATGCAGTTTTGAGCTGATTGTCTGTTAGCATATGTTACAAAAGCACAACCTGAAATAAACAGCAATTAATGTCAATTTCACTGGGCTCAAAAATAAACAGTTCTATAGAAGATCTTATTTAACCCTAGTCCTGCTGAAACCGGATATGTCCTTCCTTTGCAAACAGTGCAGACCCAGACAGTTGGCTTCTAAAGAAGCCAACTGATCTGGATCTGCACTGTTTGCCATTAAGTATGTGAATCTATATCAATAACCTGGATCAAGTAATATGATTGTCTGAAAATCAGAAATGGGCGTGGCATCTTAATTTATTCAGCAGGACAAGGGTTAACCACAAAAAACATGAGTACAAAAACAGCTCCGCCAAGTGGGCCATTATACGCCTGTGGCAAGTAAAAAGATGTAGCACAAAAACAGTGCTCCGGATATAAACTGTAAGTGAATTACAAAAAAAAAAAAAAAAAGTTTAAAAAATTTCATTGGAGCATATCTCTGCTGATATTTGGTGAACTGTAACCTAAGCGACCAAACTGGCCCAGGAATTAAGGAAGAAGTGACTTCTCCCTCCTGGGAAAATAGGAAGTTTGCTGCTTCTAGGGAGAAGTGCTTTCTGACGGAGGTCACACCTTAGAAGCATGACTATATTATAAGCTCATATGAGCCTTTGGCTGATTTGTTTTTCCTATACTTCAATATCGGACCAAACAATAACAAAACAAAAATAAACAACCAAAAAAAAAAAAAAAAAAAAAAATGCTGCAAGAATTTTTTTGTAAACCTTTAAACTTTAGTTATTTGCAAAAAATATACCTATTATAAAATAAAATTTGCACACTATTACCTCTAAACAATATGCTGCAAAAAGTTTACAAAAACTTTCAAAGGGGCATAAATCTTCAAATATTTGGTGCATTGTAACCTCAAAATAATATGTGCTGCTCCACATCATCGTGTAACTATTTATGAAGTTTCAGCTTGATGTAAACTATAGAAGGATTTAGCCGGAAACAAAAAATTAATAGAAATTAATAGAAATTTTCAATGGGGTTTAACTCTGCTAATATTTGGTGGACTGTAACCTTGAAACAATATGCGCTACTCCACATCATGGTCTAACTACAAATAAAATTTCAGCTTGATAGGATGTAAACTGTAGGAGGATTTAGCCGGAAACGAAAAATTTACTGAAATTTTCAAAGAGGCATAACTCTGCTAATATTTGGTGGACTGTAACCGCGAAACAATATGCGCTGCACCACATCATGATCTAACTGTACATGAAGTTTCAGCTTGATTGGATGTAAACTGTAGGAGGAGTTAGCCAGAAAAGAAAAATTAATAGAAATCTTCAAAGAGGTATAACTCTGCTAATATTTGGTGGACTGTAACCTTGAAACAATATGCGCTGCTCCACATCATGGTCTAACTACAAATCAAGTTTCAGCCTGATCGGATGTAAACTGTAGGAGGAGTAAGCCGGAAACAAAAAGTCAATTGAAATTTTCAAAGGGGCAGAACTCTGCTAATATTTGGTGGACTGTAACCTTGAAACAATATGCGCTGCTCCACATCATGGTCTAACTATATTATGAAGTTTCAGCTTGATTGAATGTAAAATGTAGGAGGAGTTAACCGGAAATGAAAAGTTTACAGAAATTTTCTAAGGGGCATAACTCTGCAAACATTTGGTGGACTGTAACCCCGAAACAATATGCGCTGCGCCACATCATGGTCTAACTATATACCAAGTTTCAGCTTGATCGGATGTAAACTGTAGGAGGAGTTAGCTGGAAATGAAAAAGTTTATGGACGAACGGATGGACGCCATACCCCGTAACATAATACGTCCCGTTTTTCAAACGGGCGTATCAAAAGGAACCTTAGTGTTAACAATGATGGTCAAGGCCAGTCTGTGCACACAACTTCAGATAAAGGATATATTCGGATGTTGACTTTAGTGGTTGCACATGTTGGTCTGGACCGTCATTGTCTGCAAATGCCTAAAGATACCTTTTCCCTTGACACTTCCAATCTAATCCCACATACAGAGACTGACTGGGGCAGATTATGTAACAAGCTTTTCCTATGCCCAGTTCAATTATTGCTATGCTTTCAAATCCAATTGGGTTGCATTAGAAGAAAAAGTTCCTTATGTCATTAATAAAATGACGATAACCGAGATTAGTCTGGGCACTGCAGGTTGATCAGACCTTCGATATTTGTCAACATCTTTTACAAAACCCAAGAATTTTATCACAGAATAGCAAAGGCCCAGGTCAGCCTGCGCATCTGCCCATGCTGATCCGGGCCTTTGCTGTTCCCAAGTTGTAAACCATTTTTTCATAGGATCCCATCCATTTACTAAATGGTTCTGTCTGAGTCTTGTTAGCCAACACTAGTTTCTTCTTACAGCATTAATGCTTTGCATGCTGGGTAAAACTGCAGCAGACATTTTCAAACATTTTTCCAGACAAGAGGGACTGACATTTCATGTAAAATTGTCTCCTAAGGAGAGAATTTTTCATAAAATGTCAAAACCTACTGTCTGGGAAAAATAAGAAAAATAGTGTCAATTTGTTCCTCAGCTGAATTTGTCCAGAGAGTGTTTAAGGTTAACCCTTAAAGCGCCAAGAAAAACTGCATCTGAAAATGTCGTCTGTTTATGTCGTCTGCTGAATATTCTTGCAAACTTTTCAAACCTATTTTTTGCATACCGGCAAACAGTGTGGACCCAGATCAGACTGCTCCTAAAGGAGCAGTCTGATCTGGGTCCACACTGTTTGCAGAAATGACTTTTAAAATCACAAGCAGAAGACAAAGCAGAGGACAATTATTGTGATTGGCGCTTTAAGGGTTAAGTTATTGGCGTTTAGCATGCAACAAATGTTCTGCATCAAGAGAAAAAATGTCTTTGACATATGCTAAAAAAAAATTGCTGACTCAAATCGTCTGGTGCATCTGCACTGTTCCTTCTGGGTCTTTGCTGTCCTCACACATCTTGAATATTCAGACTCCATAAGTGAATTTGACTAATTGTGTTGGGGTTTAACAACACATCAACCCTTGTGGGTCATTTTGTGTCATCTCCCAGAGAAAGTGTGAAAAATTGATAGAAGAGGAGTTGAAAAAGAAGGACAGGCAAGAAAGAGAACAGGAATGAATAGGAAGAAACACAAGAAATAAAAACATTCCCCTCTACCCTTACCTGCTACAAGGATAGTAAGCCTTGCCCAACTGTAAGCCAATATCAGCTGGACGCCCTGGTGACATGATACACAACACCTTTGCCATACCCGACCACCCCTCACCTCCGCAAGTGACAGCTAAGGTCCTGATCAGACTTTATTGATGGGCAGACTGATCTAGACCTACACTGCTCACATGTCCTGGAGACACTCATTTGCATTGCACAGCCCGAATGAGTAATATTCTTACTGTTTCCTGAAATTAACCTTTACTATTCTCTCTGGGCAGTTGCAGCAGACGACAAGCTGAGGATATGTTTCTTATTTTTCAAAGGAAACAGGTTTTGCCATTTCATGCAAATTGTCTCCTAAGGAGACAGGAGACAATTTGCATAAAATGTCAAAAACTATTTTCTGATTGGATAATTGAAACTGAGGATATTTGTTTCTTATTTTTCAAAGAAAACAGGTTTTGACATCTCATGCAAACTGTCTCCTAAGGAGACAATTTGCATGAAATGTCAAAACATATTTTCTGACACCCCCCCCCCCCCCCCCCCCCCCCCCCCACCAAAAAAAATTCATCTGCTGAAAAGCCAAGCATTAAGAATAGCTTTCGATGAGCCTAGTTTTAAAACCAAAACTGCATAAAAACATATGTTGTGGGTACTCATTAGAAGCACAGAGAGGCACTTTTAATGAGTACCCACAACATATGTTTTTGTGCAGAAATAAGAAATATATCAAACTGGGTACCCCTCATTTCTACAGCTTTGCATGATTCAATCCATACTAAGTCTGAAATCCTAGTAACCTGGGATCAGTCTGTGACTAAGCAAGAAATGTATGCAAGTTAAATGCTTTAATTTGTTAAGACAATACTGAAGTGTGCTGGTAGTTCAGTGTGTTGGTGTGGAGGGTTGGGTGAGGCAAAGGTGTCATGTATCTGGTGTCTGAGATTGGCTTGCAGTTGGGGGAGGCCTGCTATCCTTGCAGCAGGTAAGGACAGAGAGGGAATTATTTCATTTCTTCTGTTTCTTCGCTGTCATTCATTTTCCTCTTTCTCTCCAGTCCCTCTCTTTCATCTTCTTGACTATCTCTTCTATCTCTCTACTCCCTTTCTCTGGGAGACAACACAAAATGACCAACAAGGGTTGACGTGTCGTTAAAATCCATCAATCAATCAGTGTGTCGGTAGGTTTAGCCTCAGTCATCTGATCTAACAGTCCCAGATTTCATCCTCCTCAGGCAGAATTCTTCCCCTAATTGCACGGTGTTCCCTTGTATTGAGCCTTTGTCATCAAAATTTGGTTGTTCAAATTTTTGTTTAATGAAACATCAGCTCTTGTAGATCATTTTGTGTCATCTCCCAAAGAAAGTGAGAAAGCAAGGTAAAATCTGCAAGCTATGGAACATTTTCTCCACAAACAGAGCTTGACATTTTATACAATGTCCTTTAGATACTGTTCCTTTGTAATGAAAGCATCAGTCTGTGAAAAATTGGATTAGCAGGGGTAGGTTTAGTTTGTAACATAGCTACAGATAAGAGGGGGTATCCACATAATATTTTTCTTATTTCTCTACGGAAACATATGTTGTGGGTACTCATTAGAAGCGCCTCGGCGAGGTGCTTCTAAAGAGTACCCACAACATATGTTTCCGTCGAGAAATAAGAAAGATATCAGCATTTTTCGGATGAAAAAAGTGCCTTATATGTTGCTATGTTGTAAGCAACTTCCAAGGTCTTAGACAAACACAAAAGTTGCTCTGTGAAAAAAAACAAAAAAAACAGCAAAGCTCATATGAAAAGCATCAAGTGAAATTAGTGTTTTCAATCATATGTGAAATGGGCAGGTTCAGATCTTCTTGTGAGATTCAGTCAATTTATTTACTTACAGGCACTGGATAAAAAATCAGAAGTATCCCCCACCTCTGGTAATGAGTAACAGTTTTTGTCAAACTTAATATTTTGTTCAGTCCTGAGTTAGCACTGGCTTGTTAGGTGAGTAACCTTAAAAGTGCTGAACAAAATTTGCAGCAGAAAACATTCTATTTTTTTTTTTTTTTTTTAATCTTCTTTTCAGAGAAAACAAGTCTCTTTTCAATGAAAATACGTCTTGAAATTTCATGTGAATTATCAGCCAAGCAGATGATTTACATGAAATGTCAACATTGTCTGTGGAAATTTTTTTTAAAGAATTCAAATGATACTGCAGCTATGATCATGGCGCAATAAGGGTTAAAGGTGCTGCAGGCAGGCATCTGAGATGCACTATAAAAGCTTTTGGTAGATGTTGGGTATTGATATTTTTCTTATTTCTACATGAAAACATATGTTGTGGGTACTCATTAGAAGCGCCTCATCAAGGCACTTCTAATGAGTAACCACAACATGTTTTTGTGGAGAAATAAGAAAAATAGTTATCTGATACTCAGTTTACCTAGACCGGTGCATTATTCTAAGCATTTTTCATGATTCAATGATGTTTGTTATATGTTATACTGACAAGCACATATAATCACCAAAATAGTATGAATCTGTGGGCAGACAACTAAGGCAGGCTGATCTTGGACACTGGTATTCACATACTAATTGAAGAAATCAGGACCCAGTTGTTCAAAGCGTTGTTAGCTTAACGAGCTTGTTAAGGGCCATTCCGTTAACTATATTAGTGGATTCAATATACAATTTTCTGAAATTTTTTGCTGAAAAAAAGTGAGTACATTTTTTCAGCAAATAATTTCAGCATATGTAAATTTTAACGAATCGTTAACTAACGACATCGTAAGCTTTGAACAACTGGGCCCAGATCTCTTGTTGGATCACATAGCATATTACCATTTCCAGAAAATTGTCAACTATTCCTAAAACCCTCTATAATCCATTATCTTCATTTTCTCCTAATTATCACAAAGGCATGTGTGTCTGACATGTTTTGACACAGATTATTACAAATGACTTTAACACCTGCCACCGGGTATTTACATGAAATTGCTTATTTTAACTTTATGCCTTTGGTAAAGCCATTTCTAAAACCTTGCCAACTTCTGGCAAAATCAGCAACCAAATTTCATAATATTTACATAATCACGCTTGGGGTAGCTGTGGGTGTCTGTGGTATTGTGGCCGTTTCGTGCCAGGTGGTAGTGTATGTGTTGCAGTTTAAAACTTAGCATGCTGATGGCAGATTCAGCAGACGACAAACTGATTATATTTTTATTTTTTTCAAAGAAAAAAAAAACAAAAAAAAACAAAAAAACAGACTTTAACAGTTTATGCAAATTGTCTCCTTAGGAGACAATTTGCATTAAAATGTCAAAGCTTTTTTCTGAGAAGAAATATTTCAAAATGTTTGCTGAAATTTTTACCCAGCATGCTAAGTGTTATGCTGCTTTCAATAATCTGTCAGTTACATACGAGAGCTCTGGATAGAAGGGGTATCCACAGAAATATCTTTTTCTATTTATCCATGATGGTTTGGTGTTTTATGTCCCTTTCAACATTAAAGTCGTATCAGACAAAGGAACGCTGAAATGAAAGGCTCTGTGTATTTAACCTTTCTCTTGCTGAACACGACATACCCTGTCTTAGCAAACAGTGTAGATCCAGATCAGTTGGCTTCTGAAGAAGCCAACTGATCTGGATCATCACTGTTTGTCATTAAATATGTGAAATTCTATCAAAAACCTGGATCAAGTAATCTGATTGGCTGGAAATTAGAAGCGGGCGTGGCATCTTAATTTATTCAGCATGACAAGGGTTAAGTACCACAGTAATGAACTGAATTCTACCTCAGTTATGATTTACAACATTTAACTTCTGGACAATCATTGCTGACTTACCTCGACTTTGACCATTCTGGTCTCGTAAAACTGTACAATCTTCTATATTACCAAAGGGAGCAAACATCATCTTTACATCATTTTCGTTGAATTTCTTTGATAACATACCAATAAATAATTTTCTTTCCTCTGCAAATAATACCAAAAAAATATTTGAGGTCACTCACTCATTAAAAGTTAGCCTGTTTCATATGCATGCAGAAAAGGCCCAGGTCAGCTGACTGTCAGCAATATTTCAGTCAAGTTGAAATAAGCTTTGACATACTCCAATGGGCTGGCCTCTGTGGCTCAGTTGGATGCGTATCCGACTTTGATCAGGAGGTTGTGGGTTCAAACCCTGCCGGGTCGGCAATATTCTTTTTGGAGATAGATCATGAAATAATTATTTTCTACGGTCACTCTCTCTGTTCTGCTGATTCAAGAAGGGCAGTTGTCAGTTTCTGGTGAAAGAATGTGCACAATACTGGTTAATTGCTTAAAGGACTAAGCCTGCCCAGTAAAAGTGGTTAGGTAAACTGTCTGCACTTGACATGACCCTGTTGGGTTGACTTAATTGGCCATAAAACCTCAACACAAAACAAACTCCAAAAGGATACAAATGGCATAAAATGTCAAAGCTTATTTTCTGGTAGAAATTAGTAAAACTATTTCAAAATGTCTTCTACTGAAATTTTTACTGCTAATTTAGTATTACAACCCTATTTTATGAGAGGAAAATTAGAAAAGAATCACCAATTTTCCATCTTCAGGTTTTGCCTAGAGAGGGTTAAAGTTTATAAGAATAAAGAAAAGCACTTCCTTATTCCAAGGATCAAAGGCATAATTTCTATAAGCAATAAAGTGTAATAAAAACAGAATACCTTCCATTATTACTTGAGAACATAATTAATATTTAGTGTGCAGCAGATGACATTTTGCAGCCAATGATTACATAGCCCCAGATACGGGACTTTTTTCAGCCTAGAAGTAATGATATTTTTCTTATTTGTCAACAAAAACATATGTTGTGGTACTCATCAGAAGTGCCTCTCCGAGGCACTTCTAATGAGTACCACAACATGTTTATGCGGATAAATAAGAAAAATATCATCCGGATACCCTGCTTAACCTGGAGCTATGGAACAGTTTACATTTTACTTATTTTCCCTTCAACCAAGGCTTGACATTTGAACTGTCTGGTAATTAAACAAAATGCAAACTCCTATATTTGATGAAAACAATATAAGACCATTTGTCGTCAGCTGCAGCCCGCAGCAGGTCAAAACTTAACATCTACAGACAATGTTAATTTGTTCTGGATGCAGAATCCTGTCTTTAACAACTAATTGAAGAAAATCCCATCCAGAAACATTTCAACTTACATAATTATGCCGATGGAAAAATCAGCAGACAAAAAATGGGTCTCGATTTTTTTTTTCTCCCAGTAAACAGTGTTCACCTTTCATGAACTGTCTCCTAATTTTCTGGGAAAATGACCATATTTACCCTAAACAAACCTAAACAAACAGTGTAGACACATATCAGATACTGTAGAATGCTGCATCTGATCAGGGTCTATACTGTTTACAACTTATGCAGCAATTTTTAGATACATCAACAGAATAGTAAAATTGATTTGTTCAAATTTTAGAACAAACATGGTAAGGAGTTATTGGGTTCCTATATTTAAGGTAAA
This sequence comes from Anodontia alba, assembly GCA_964016985.1. NCBI lineage: Eukaryota > Metazoa > Mollusca > Bivalvia > Lucinida > Lucinidae > Anodontia > Anodontia alba. Next base: position 19,049,660 of record OZ024824.1, read on the forward strand.
CAGCCAAAGAAAAATATTTTAAAATGTCATCAGTTAACATTTAAATTCAGTGTACCAAGTGTTAGAATTCATTCATAATTTGTTTAATGAACAATTTTCTTTGAGAAAATGGGCTTCCTATGGTTACCTAATGAACACTTCTATAAGGTGCAGATGATCAGGTGAAAACAGATCTGATAACAGTTCTTTACCTACCACATAGCTCCGATAAGCAGATGTATCCACATTAAAATTTTCTGATTTCTCCACAAAAACTTATGTTGTGGGTACTCATTAGAAGCGCCTCGGTGAGGCGCTTCTAATGAGTACCAATAACATATGTTTTTGTAGAGAAATAAGAGAAATGTCCGTATTTTTCGGCTAAAAAAAGAAAAAAAAATGGTGTCTTATCTGAAGCTATACTATTAGCCAGCAAATACTGTATTTACCCTAAATATTGAGACAGACAAGCCTGAGCAAACAGTGTAAACCCAGATCAGGTGCCACAAAACACAGCATCTGATCAAAGTATTGTTTGCCACTTATCCAGCAGTACCGTATTCGATCTAATTACTGCACTGTGCGCCTAGGTTTTTCAAAATTACTGGGAAAAACTTATGGTAAAATATGTATCTACCTACTAGGGATACACTTTTAAAAAGATCAGTAAGGGACTTTTTTGATGATGTTTATGCGATTTGTTTTCTGACTTTCTTTATAAAAGCATATGCTGTGGGTACTTATTTGAGACAAGCAGACGCAATTAAATGGGTACCCACAATATGTGCCTTAATAAAGTAGACAAAAAGTACACTGGTTGTAATCTGGCGATTACGGAATAACTTGACTCTGCGCTTATAGGGGTAAGTGCAGTAATTAAGGTGAATAGGGTATCTTAGAAACATTAATTGGTGGTAAAATGGAATTGTTCAAATTTTAGGACAGGTATGGTAAGGAGATGGGATGTCCAACTTCTTATGGTAAATATGGTAAACAAAAACATCTGCAACAATTGCTATTTTTATAAGGTTTTGAGTTCCTCATATGATGCTCAATTATGTAATCTCGCTTTTGAGACCCTTAGGTACTAAAGATGCCATATCCTCAGCAACCCCCTCCTCCCTCCCAAACACACATACACAGAGAAAATTGGGCTTGACAGTTGACAGGCACCAACTCTAAAGCATCAAATCACTACTTTCAATGCATTTTGTTTGCAGTTAACCCTGGTCCTGCTGAGACCGGATATGCATCGCCTTTGCAAACAATGTAGATCCAGATCTGTTGGCTTCTGAAGAAGCCAAATGAGCTGGATCTGCACTGTTTGTCATTCAGTATATGTATTTATATGATAATATCAACAATCTGGATTAAGTAATCTGATTGGCTGACAATTATAAGTGGGTGTGACATCTTAATTTATTCAGCATGACAAGAGTACAGGGGAATGGATACTTGTTTAGGGGAGGCAACTCTGTCAAGCTTGTTTATGTCCCCAAAGGGTGCTAATTCTTTCCTTCTATAGAAGATCCCTTTTCAGAAGGGGATTTGTGTGCAGGAAAGCAAAAAGGAAGTCACAAAGTAGCAAAAGAAAGGCAGAAAATCTACCAGGTATATACACAGTTCTCTTTAAATGCTAGTTTTCTATCCCTTTTTCTTGTTTTAGGTTCAAGTCAGATCATGAAAATGCTTAGACTGGCTCCAGTCGTTTTTGCTTTCTATCTATTTCTCTCTTTCTCTATATTATTTTTTTATCATAATCCTCTTTATTCCAACTTCAAGTTACCTAAGGCTTTCTAGCCAAGGGACTGAAGTAAACAAAAATTCTATAAGCTATACAAGCTTCGTGTCCCCTCAAAAAAAATAAAAAGGAAAAAAAAAAGAAGAAAAAGAGAGAAAAGAAAATAAAGGGTCTCGAGCCAGACTAGAAAATACTAGATATCCTGTTGTTTCCATATGAGATAAAAAAAAAAGATACATGTAGAACAGCTTGTAGAACCCCATTTTATTGGGTCTCAGGCTTCAAACCACTTAACTCAGTAAATATTATGTGATTTGCCCAAAATTTTCAACTAGTCCATTTGACACATGATAATGTGTCTAAACTGTGCTGGATGAATGTCAAACAGTGCTGACACAGATCAAACTGCTCCTTTCCGAGAAGTCTGATCTGGGTCTAAACTTTACAATATTTGCCCAAGCATGACCATCTGAACAGTTGAGTAAATACTGTTCATTGTTCTTGAAAAATAGGCACCTGTGTTTCCTTCCTTTTTTTTCTGGCACAGAAATAGCAAAACAAATTGTGACATGCATCAAATTAGAAAATGCCACTTTTCAATAATAAAAAAAAAAGGAACTTCCTGACAGCTTTTAACTTGCTGAAAAAATATACCCAATTCAATTTGTTATCCATGAAAAAAGAGATTTTTTTTTTTTAATCAAAATAGATTATGTACCTAGAAATAGACACAAAATCATGTTCTAAATCCAATTTGATTGCCAAAGACATATAACATGAACTGCTGTACCCTGTTTTCTCTAAATACTGGGACACCTTAGATCCTTACCATACCTGTCCTATAATTTGTAAAAGTCTGTTCCACTACCTGTTTATGTTTAAGATATTACTGGACAAGTGGCAAGCAGTGAAGACCCTGATCAGATGCTGCCTTCTGCAGCATCTGATCTGGGTCTACACTGTTTGTTCAGGCCTGTGTGTCCCAATACTAAGGGTTATTACAGTATTCTGTGTTTCAAATCACACCTCTAGATACAGTGTTGTTTTTCCTTTTTTTGTTTTTTTTTGTTTTTGTTTTTTTTCAGCTGACAACTACCGTATTACTCTTAAATATTGGGACACCTAACTCCTTACCATACTTGTCCTAAAAATTTAAACTACTCCACTGGACTACCTATTGATGTGTATAAAAGCTGCTGGATGAGTGGCATACAGTGTAGACTCAGATCAGATGCCGCATTCTGCGGCATCTATCTCTGTCTATACACTGTTTGTTAAGGCTTGTCGTGTTATTACACTACTGATAATTTGCTTATTTATGAAAACATGCAGCGAGGTGCTTACAGTGGGTATGCATAACATGTTTTTGTCCAGAAGTAAGAAAAAAAAAATCTTTTTTATGATATCCTCTCTTATCTACAGCTATGTGATGTCTCAGGGATAAAATTATTTGTCTGTATGCCCCTCTTATCTAGAGCTAGGAAATGAATCATAGATAAAATTATTTGAAATTTTTTTTCAAGGATCATGAGAGAGACAGCCTGTCACTTGATCTTTAGTAAAGTAATGATAAAATTAGCAGTCAGAAGCATCTTTCTATTTTCCAAGAACAATTTTCTTATTCATAAATAAAAGCACTGCAAGCATAATACCCCGCCATAGCAATTATTTGTTTATGTATTAAAGTTATCGTTGCGAAAATGTCTGGAAAGAAAATGACGGAGGGACAGATAATAATCCTAAACCAGATCTTGATAATATCAAAGGACAGATAAAAATCCTAAACCAGATCTTGATAATATCAATGCATATAGCAAGTTTGGTTAAAAGGCCTTGTTATTTACTCAAGTTATCATCCGGAAATGAAAAATATGGGTGTGTCTCAGGCAGATAACTCCATAAAAATATGATGAAATTTGCCCATTAGCAATTCCAAAACAGATCTACTTAAGGTCAATGCATACAGCAAGTTTGGTTAAAATCCCTTTTTATTTACTCAAGTTATCGTGGGGAAATGAAAATATGGGCGTGGCTCAGGCAGATAACTCCATAAAAATTTGACAAAATTTGCCCATTAGCAATCCCAAACCAGATCTCCTTAATGTCAATGCATATAGCAAGTTTGGTTAAAATCCCTTTTTATTTACTCAAGTTATCGTGGGGAAACGAAAATATGGGCGTGGCTCAGGCAGATAACTCCATAAAAATTTGACAAAATTTGCCCATTAGCAATCCCAAACCAGATCTCCTTAATGTCAATGCATATAGCAAGTTTGGTTAAAATCCCTTGTTATTTACTCAAGTTATCATCCGGAAACGAAAATATGGGCGTGTCTCAGGCAGATAACTCCGTAAAAATTTGACGAAACTTGCCCATTAGCAATCCCAAACCAGATCTCCACAATATCAATGCACACACCAAGTTTGGTGAAAATCCGTTGATGTTTACTCAAGTTATTATCCAGAAACGAAAAATGGACGGATGGATGTACGACAGACAGACACATGGACGACCAACGTGAAACCATAATACCCAGCCACTGTTGTATGGGGGGGGTATAAAAAGGTATCAAGTCCTACCTTATTTACCCTAAATATTTGGACACTTTCAGAGGAACAGAGCCATCTGGTAGATTTTCTGCCACTGTTAACAAGGGAAACAACTTTTGTGACTTTATGTTTCCTTACCAATACCTACACTTTCCTTACCAATACCTACACATCATGTCCCTTCTGAATCAAGGTGTATTCAAAAAGCAAAGAATTTGCTCCCAGAAGAGAGGTAAAACTCTGCTCAGGTTTGTGTGCGTTGAGGTTTTATGGCCCAGTCAATCCAATGGGGTCATGTCAAGCGCGGTCAGTTTACCTAACCACAATTTTACCGTGCAGGCTTAGTCCTCTAAGTGGTTAACCAGTATTGTGCAAATTCTTTTGCCAGAAACTGATAACTGCCCTTCTTGAAGAGGGAGAGACTGACCACAGAAAATATTTTATGGTCAAATCTCCACGAAAGAATATTGCCAACCTATGCAGGGGTCTAACCCACAACCTCCTGATCAACAGTGGGATGCGCATCCAAATGAGCCACCAAGGCCTGCTAAACTAAGCTCTGCTCCAGTTACAAATACACATTAACCTCTTTATAACATGGTTCGTTATAACACGGTTTTGGATATAACACAGTTCAAAGATGGATCCAAAAAATGTATAGATTACATTGAAAAATGACCATAAATGGTCATTTTTCAATATAATCTGTACATTTTTGTTTGGATATAAAATGGTTGTTTAACTAACACGGATTACGCTATGGACCCCAACAATAGTGTTATAAAGAGGTTGTGGTGTATGTACAAGCCTATATGGGTTCTCCATGTTATAAGATCCCTCTTATTTTGACTAGGAATAATTGCTTCCATCAGAAGCCCACAGAAAGCAAGATTTTAATGCTTAGCATGCTGGGTAAAAAACTTCAGCAGATGTAATTTTGAAATATTTTTTCTCATTTTTCCCAGAAGATCTGCTTTGAGAGTTCATTCAAAGGAGACACTTCGCATGAAATCTCGATGACTATTTTCTGGGAAAAATAAGAAAAATGTAATTTGTTTTTCATCTGCTGAATTAGCCCAGAGAATGGTAAAGGTTAAAATCAAATGATCCTATAAAATCTATCTACTTCTATAAATTAACCCCCAAGCCTCAGACAAAATTCCACTATTTGTGTTTTCTAAATGTTTCAAATGTGTGGAAAATATTCTTTCCAGCATTTTTCCAGCATTTGCTTTTGAATTTGTCTTAGTAAGAAAATTTTGAATACTTTCGCCATCCTCTGTCAGCTGTAACCACACAAAATTATGTAGTTTTTGTTGAACAGTTATTGAGTATAAGCAGGATACCATTTGATACAAAGTCCCACACTGCATATAATTTTGCCATGTGCAGAATCAAGAGGACAAGAGTTGTCTATCTTGATACATCATCTTATCAAACTTACCAGTAGTACATGTGTGAAGTTTCATGAAAATATTCCAGACGGTTCATAGCCAAAAAGCAGTTATATTTTTCTTATTTCTGGACGAAAACATATGTTGTGGGTACTCATAAGAAGCACCTCAGCAAAAAGCTTCTAATGAGTACCCACAACATGTTTTCATCCAGAAATAAGAAAACTTACCTGATACCCACTCTTATCGAGCTAGACCTATGAGGTTAATGAGTTACTGCCTGGACACAAAGTGTAACCGAGTCACTGACAATCATAATCCTAATATTACAAATGTCTCCCACTTTGCTACCAACAGGCGACAAATCAGGACAGACAGGCATAAGTAGCGAAACTGGTTCAGTTTGATGAGGGTCTACACTGTTTGTCACCATTACGAAAACACGCCTATCCAAATACATAGAAAACTTCACCTTTCAAAACTGAAAATTTTCCGATAAAAAAACTGATATTTTTCATATTTCTGCTAAAAACATAGATTGTGGGTACTTGTTAGAACTGCCTCACCGAGGCGGTTCTAACAAGTACCCACAATCTATGTTTTTGAGCAGAAATAAGAAAATAATGTATACCCCTGTAAAACCTGGTTTTACTATATAAAAGTGGGGTTTAAGGGATCAAACTTATATAGGCATGTTTCCGTGATGAATCATCTTTCACTTTTTAGATACATTACAACAATGTGTGAAACAATTTTGTTCACCTCAGATTGCAAAGAGCAGAGTCATTCAACCTTTTTATTTCAATGAAACTAAACTGAAAATGCTCATATCATTTGTTTGTCAGTGTGTGACCTTAAGTATCAAATCCAGGATTTCGATAATTTATTTTTTAGAGGCCAGACTGGTACTGGATATAATTTTTGAATGAACATCTTCCATAGCTGCTATCTGTGTACCAAATATAAATAGTATGATTTCAATAAAAAGTAAAAAAAGATCTTAAGAACTTTGAGGTAAACTTTAATATAAAATTTCTAAGTCCATAAGAACTTTGAGGTAAACTTTAATATAAAATTTCTAAGTCCATGATCTTGACCTGTAGATTATAGGGCAGTGATAGTGCTGAATAAAATTTTTTGAGCAATATCTATAATCATGCAAAATAGAAAGTAAATCCATGCAAGGATTTAGAAATTAAGAGATCTTAAAAACTTAGACGCAAAATTTTAACATAAATTTCTAAGTCTGTGACCTTGACCTCTAGGTTATAAGCAGGGGTGGGGGTAGTGCCAAATAAAATTCTGGACCAATATCTATTATCATACCAAATATACTGTAAATCCATGCAAGGATTTAGAAATTAAGAGATCTTAAAAACTTGATGCAAAACTTTAACATAAAATTTCTAAGTCTGTGACCTTGACCTATAGGTCATAAGCAGGGGTGTGGAAAGGGCTCAATAAAATTTTGGACTGACATCTATAATTATACCAAATATAAACTAAATCCATCAGAGGATTTAGAAAATATGAGGTCTGAAAAACTTTGACGTAAAACTTTAACATTTTTGTAAATCCCGACACCAATGCCAGCGCAGACACCGATGCCGATGCCAGTGTCGATGCCGGGGGTAGTGCAATGCTCTTCCTGTGCTTTCTTACAAGTGAGCTAAAAATGTATTAAATTGTTACTTCTCTACAGAACTGCATTATTATCTTGTCACATAGGCTTAGCAGAATGTTTAAAAAAAAATCTTCAAAATTTCATAAATATTGCCAAAAGGTTTACCCAACATGCAAAGCATTTAGTTGCCATAAATAAACAGAGCATCTGACAGTATGGACCCTGAGAACCACAAATTACTCTAATTGGCCTGTGCAATTTACAGTTTCTGTTTTCAGACCCTACAAAGAAGGTGGTAAATGCATGTTTTGCATGAACACAGCTCCAGATAAGGCACAATTTTTTTCAACTGAAAAGTACCAATATTTTTCTTATTTCTCCCCCCAAACATATGTTGTGCCTTACTGAGGCACTTCTAATGAGTACCCACAACACATGTTTTCATGGAGAAATAAGAAAACTATTATATGGATACCCCTCTTATCTTGAGCTATGCATTAACCCATTGTAGTCGGAAGACCCGTAAAAGGGTAACTTGCAAACAGTGCAGACCCAGATCAGACACCGCAGAATGTGGCGTCTGATCAGGGTCTCCACTGTTTGCTAACAGTTTAGCCATTTTTCTCTAGGAATATGTAAATCTCATTAGCATGTACCTAAAATTGAACTTGCTCTTCCAATATACTGTATGGGAGAGTCTATTCAGTCTACATTGTCTACATCTTCGGACATAGCCCTAGAAAAGAATGGTATCAAGTAAATATTCTTCTTATTTCTCCACGAAAACATATGTTGTGGTAGTGCCTTTACATGGAAAAATAAGAAAATACCCATCATATTGTGTCTAGAGATATGTCCAGCAGATTGGGAAGATATGAGAAGAGGTAAATTTACCAACACAGCCCTCACCATTTCTTTTTTCACTGTCAGCTGGTTTCATCTGAACAGGATGATGCATCTGAAATGAGACAAATCATACAATGTTTAGTCCCAAAATGTTTAGTACATTAATTTTGTTTATTCGAGTTAAATTGATTGATTGAGTTGGGGTTTAACGACACGTCAACCCTTGTGGGTCATTTTGTGTCGTCTCCCAGAGAAAGGGAGAAAATAGACAGAAGAGATAGCAGAAGAGATGAAAGGGAGGGACAGGGAAGAAAGAGAAACAGGAATGAAAGTGAAGAAACAGAAGAAATAAAAACATCACCTCCCTACCCTTACCTGCTACAAGGATAGCAGGCCTTGCCCAACTATAAGCCAATATCAGCTGGACGCCCCGGGTGACAAAAGATACATGACACCTTCGCACCACCCAACCACCCACTTATTCGAGTTAAAATCTAACCCTTAAAGCCCTAAGCAAAACTGAAGCAGACAACATTTTGAGGTATTGATACCCCTGCGAAAGGGACCAGTTTTGACCATGGTTAACTATGATCATTTAACCATACTCAACTATGGTCAAAGTATATACACAGAAAAAATAAGACTATTTTTCTTCTCTCCAAGAAAATGTTGAGAGTACTCATTAGAAGTGCCTCACTGAGGCACTTGCTTCTAATGTGTGCCCGCAATATATATTCATTAGAAGTGTCTCATCAGGGCACTTCTAATTAGTACTCACAACATATGTTTTCATGGAAAAATAAATTATTTACCAGATACCCTTTCTTATCTGGAGCTATGGACTTCAAAGACACATTTTTGCTTGACAATAATTTGATGTTTTATGTTCTTTTCAACAATACTTAACCCTTCTCTTACTAAACACGACATGCCCTATCTTAGCAAACAGTACAGATCCAGATCAGTTGGCTTCTGAAGAAGCCAACTGATCTGGCTCTGCACTGTTTGCCATTAAGTATGTGAATTTATAGCAACAATCCAGATCAAGTAATCTGATTGGCTGAAAATTAGAAGTGGGAGTAGCATCTTAATTTATTCAGCGGGACAGGGGTTAAGTCGTATCAAGATGATGGAAGGGTGACAGTGAAAGGCTCTGGGCAATAAAGTCATTAGTTAAATTCTAGTTCCAGAAGGATTCGAACCCATCAAGCTATTGATGAGGTTTGACTAGACATGTATTCAGGTTTGATCGTACTTTTAATAAAAATATACATATATAAATTTCTTCCAGGAGTTCCTGTGGTATTCCAACTCTAGCTCGAACTTGGGATTCGAAATCTAGCTGTAGTGGGTTCAAACCCACATTTTGCTTGATACCATTCATTTGTCATCTGCTAATTTCACCACCAGAGTGCTAAAGGTAAAATAGGGTAAATCGCAAAAATGCCAGTCTCTACAGGCACTGGCTAATGTTTGTAAAAACTGGCTCCATATCACATGAAACAATTTAAATTCTTCAAAAGATTGTGAAATTTAAGTCGTATTTTAAAATTCATTTATATCCTTCTTCCTGAATACATGGTGTACCCTGTGACTGCTCCAGTTGTGTTGAAAAAAGCCAACACTGTTACAACAAAACAAAAATATGATATTTCTTTCCTCCAATAAAAGGTATATACATTGTATGTTTGCTTGGGCTTGTCTGTATATAATATGGTACACTATATTTGTTCACATTCATACTATTTTCAGGGCCCAGTTGTTCAAAGCGTCGTTAGCTTAATGAGCTCGTTAAGGGTCATTTCCTTAACTGTTTTAGAGTATTAAATATACAATATTCTGATATTTTTTGCTGAAAAAATGTGAGTAGCTTTTGCACTCACATTTTTTCAGCAAAAAATTTCAGCATATTTGTGTATCACTCAATATAAATTTTAACGAATCGTTAATTAATTACAGCGTTAGCTTTGAACAATGGGCCCTGGTTGTCAAGGAGTTCTACAAAATATAGAGGGAAAAAAAAAATCTTCTTTCTCCAGAAGGTATGACATATTTTCACAGGCTGTTCTAATTACCCTAAGTACAGGACATAAAAACATGAGCAAACAGTGTAGACCCTGATCAGATGCCACATTTTAGAAGCTGCAGAATACGGCATCTGATCAGGGTGTATACTGCTGGCCACTCATCAAACAATTTCTAAACACATCAACAGAAATAAAATGGACTTTGTTTAATTTCAGGACAATTTCGGTGTGGAGCTACAGAGTCTCAATATTTAGGGTACATATGGTACTTTCTGGTTAAGAAAAACAACTTATCCAAAGCAAAGATAGTTGCTAAATAGGAAAAAAATCTTCCTGTTGTTGTGGTCACCAAAAAAAATGTCTTCCAAAATAAAAAGGAGCCTCACAGCATTAGCCAACATTGAAAATGGACAAAACAGAAATGCTGGAGATTATGCAATTACTGTATTCAACCTAATTATCGCACATGCTCCTATAAACACACAGTCAAGCAACTTAGTAGTCTTTAGATTACAGCCAGTATACTTTTATCTACTTCTTTATAAAAACATATGTTTTGGAAACTCATTTGATCAGTTGGCTTCTGGATCTACACTGTTTGCAAAGGCAGGGCATATCCGGGTTTGGCAAGACCAGGGTGAAGTGGACTCTTTCATCTTTGAATTTGGAAATGTCCATTATTGTAAATAGGGGATTCAGTGAAAAACCTGAAGCTGAATGGCAAACAGTGTAAATCCAGATGAGACAGCTTGTGTTATGCTCCATCTCATCTGGATCTACACTGTTTGCAAAAGTCTTTGTTTGGGTCTGCATGGCTAAAAGAGTTAGAATAAGAAACTCTGTGATCCAACTGTAAACAATATTCACTGGTTTAGAATTCTGGTGGTCCTATATTTCACTAGAAGAGTCCTTATTTCATTTGTGATGGTAAACCCTTGTCCTGCTGAATAAATTCAGATGCCACGCCCACTTTCAATTTACAGCCAATCAGATTACTTGATCTAGATTGTTGCTATAAATTCACATACTTAATGTCAAACAGTGCAGATCCAGATCAGTTGGCTTCTTCAGAAGCCAACTGATCTGGATCTACACTGTTTGCAAATGCAGGGTATATTCGGGTTCAGCAGGACAAGGGTTAAAAATAAAACAGCTTGAAAATAATACCATGGTGAGATGTAATCTTCTGAATAGTCAACAATGGCAAATACTGTGAAATATTTTAACCCTTAAGGCTTAGCACGCTGAGAAAATATTTCAGAGGAGGTTTTGAAATTTGTCATATTTTTTTCTCAGAAAATAGGATCAGACATTTCATGCAAATTGTCTCTTGAGGAGACAATCTGAATGAAATGTTATCCTGATATAGCCATGCTGTTAAGAATGCACCCTTTGGTTCAAGAAAGACAGTGTTCCAAAGTGTCTACATGGTTGCCGATATGATTTTCACCTAAACAAAGTCCCTCTCCCTTTCAGTGGGAGACACAACTACCATAAAAAATTCTAGTAAACACCCATGCTCTAATAAATGCCCATCCCAACAATCTGGGCCTGAAAATCTGATTTTTTTTTTTTTTTTTACATTTTTCTCGGAAATACCAGCCCCTAATAAACGCCCACCAGTCAGTTTAGAAAAAAATACTGCAACTACCTCATGCAGTTAGTTTCCAAATCTACTGTTAATACCGTATTCGATCTAATTACCGCACATACCCCTATAAGCCCACAGTCAAGCAGTTCCGTAGTCTTCAGATTACAGCCAGTGTACTTTTTGTTTACTTTTTTGTAAAGGCATATGTTGTGGGTACTCATTTGAATTGCATCGACTTGTCAATGCAATTCAAATGTGTACCCACAACATATGCTTTTAAAAAGAAATTCAGAAAAAAAATGGCATAAACATCATCTAATAAGTTCTTTGCTGATCTTTTTTAAGTGTACCTTTTAGTAGGCAGATACATATTTTACCACAAGTGTTTTCCAGAAATTTTGAAAAACCTAAGCGCACAGTGTAGTAATTAGGTCGAATACGGTAATCAAACAAACAGGTCCCTTTTACTCTCTTGGTCCAAATAAAAGATATGAACATGTGACTTCTAGTCCTCTGGCAGGTACTACCATTCTCCTAGAGAGGTTAACACGTCTTTTGTAATGCTAGTCTATACTTCACATCCTTTGTAATGCCAGTCTCTACATTGTACTTCCATTGGCAGTGTTCGGGAGGAAAACTAAAATATTTCAAAGTTTTTCCTACAGTTCTCAAAAACTGCAGCCTCTTATAAATGCCCACCTCCCTCTTTACGAAAGATAGTGATTCTTATAAATGCCTGTGCGATAATTAGAATTTTTACGGTACCTTAATAGCCAATGTTAAACATTTATTGACTACTTCGATCAGCACTGAAATAACAAAACCACATGTACATATACATCAGATGCTAACTTTGTTATTGTTATTGTGTTGGGGTTTAACGACACGTCAACCCTTGAGGGTCATTTTGTGTCGTCTCCCAGAGAAAGGGAGAAAAGAGGTAGAAGAGAGTAGAGGAGATGAAAGAGAGGGACAGGGAAGAAAGAGGAACAGGAATGAAAGTGAAGAAACAGAAGAAATAAAAACATTCCCCCTCTACCCTTACCCACTACAAGGATAGCAGGCCTTGCCCAACTGTAAGCCAATATCAGTTGGACGCCCCAGTGATGTAAGATACACAGCACCTTCGCACCACCCGACCACCCCACTAACTTTGTTAACTTTCAGTTCCTTTAATAACATTTGTATGCCAAATTACCACTGGTAATATAATAATATACAATTATTATCGTTTTTATTTGAATTTCTAGAGAACATCAATTGGTTATTAGTATTCAGTTTCATTTAATAACACTATTATAAAGGAAGAAAAAACAAAATTTACTGGCCTCATTTGAAGTTTTAGATGAACCAGTTTTACAATCAAGACCATAATTTTTTTTTTCAGCCAAAAAAGTGCATTTTGTTTTCTGAAAATTTCAGCCAAAAAGTATCAATATTTTTCTTATTTCTGCACGAAAACATATGTTGAGGGTACTCATTAGAAGTGCCTCACTGTTCTGCATGAAAACATGTTGTGGTACTCATTACTTAGAAGCACCTCTGTGAGGCACTTCTAATGAGTACCCACAACATGTGTTCGTGCAAAAATAAGAAAAATGTTTACCTGATACCCCTCTGATCTGGAGCTATGAAGAAACAAGGTATAGTGATGTTTTAGTGTTTTCACATGCCATCAATGGTATTTCAGTCATTTAGGGGCAATGTTAAGGTAATAACAAGACACTTATGGCCTTGTGCTGTGGAACAATGTAACAAATTAGCCAAAATTCAGTAAATGGTCAGACAAGGCTGAGCAAACCATGTAGGTCCAGATCAGACACAGCAAAATGTGACATTAGATCAGGGTCTGTGCTGTCTGCCACCCATCCAGCAATTTTTAGACATACTATAACAGGTAGTAAATTGGACATGTTTAAATTCTATCTTGCAGTTTAGACCAGATCAGATACCACAGAAAGCAACATCTGATCTGGGTCTACACTGCCATTCATCCAGCAGTTTTTAGACACCTTATCAAGTATGACAAGTTTACGACAAGTAATTGGTAAGGAGTTGTGTCCCAATATTCAGGGTAAGTGGGGTAACTGAAATTCTAACAATCTGATTGGTTGAAATCCTAAAATTATTTTGTTAACACAATTGTACAAAAAAAAAGCATAGCTCCAGATAAGGCACTCCCACCCCCCCCCCACCCCCCCCCCAACAACCAATATATATAGATATATATATTTTTTTCTAATTTCTCCATGAAAACATACTGTATTTGATCTAGTTACCGCACATACCCCTATAAGCACACAGTCAAGCAATTGCGTAGTCTTCAGATTACAGCCAGTGTACTTTTTGTCTTCTTCTAAATTATAAAGGCATATGTTGTGGGTACTCAATTGAATTGCATTGACTTGTCAATGCAATTCATATGAGTACCCACAACATATTCTTTTATAAAGAAAATCAGAAAAAAATCGCATAATCATCAGCAAATAAGTCCTTTTCTGATCTTTTTTATAGTGTATCCTTAGTAGGTAGATACATATTTTACCACAAATGAGTGTTCCCGGAAATTTGGAAAAACCTAAGCGCATAGTAATTAGGTCATGTACGGTATGTTGTGGTACTCATTAGAATAGCCGTGCCAAGGCACTTCTAATGTGTACCTACAATGTATGTTTTCATGCAGAAATAAAAAAAATCTTACTTGAATACCCCCTCTTATCTGGAGCTATAAAACGACTAAGCTAAATAATCTGAACATACTACCAAAGGCAAAGCATAATACTCCATGCCGGATGCTTCAGTCTTGTCTCTGTCTCCAAGAAAAAGTTATCCAATCAATAGCTAATTATTCACGGGTATCTATCTTCGGAACAAATTTCCTCACGTCCAGGAAGTATTATCCACAAGTAGCTACACACATGAAAATTATCACCTTTTTATGATTTTTTTTCCTTATAAAGCTAGTCTGAATGAGGGAAAACTAAACCCAAATTACTGTAATAAATCTAAGTATTGGGACAGACGGGCCTGATGAAACAGTGTAGACCCAGATCAGATGCTAAAAAATGTATGTCTAATCAGGGTCTATACTGTATGCTACTCAGTCCAGCAGTCTTTTAGGTGCATGAAAATGCAGTAAAACAGACCTGTACCAATTTTAGAAGTTTAAAGAGTTTAGGCATCCCAATATTAAGGGTAAATATGGTAGGTAGAAATGATAGCTTATCAAAATAACCCTTGAAGCGCCAAATTTAAATATTAGCAGATTTTAACCCTGGTAGTCGTGCTGAACCCGGATATGTCCTGCCTTTGCAAACAGTGTAGATCCAGATCAGTTGGCTTCTGAAGAAGCCAACTGATCTGTATCTACACTGTTTGCCACAAAATATGTAAATCTATATCAACAATCTGGATCAAGTGATCCGATTGGCTGAAAATTAAAAATGGGCATGACATCTTAATCTATTCAGCAGGACAAGGGTTAAAATATCTTCTTATTTGCTGAAGAAACACATCTAGACATTTTATATGAATTATGTAGGAGACAATTAACATGAAATGCCAACTCTATTTGCATTAAAAAAAAAAAGAAGAAGAAAATATCATTGATTTATTGTCTGCTCATTTTGTGTTAAGCATTCCAAGGGTTGAAACAACATTATATTACATCCCCAGTTAAGCTGTTGTTTTAACCTTTATCACTCTCTGGGCAAATATGACATTTTTTTTCTTATTTTACCAGAAAACAGAATCCTGAAAAATCCTTTATGTTAAATCCTATTTTCTGAGGTAAAAATATTTCAAACTGTCATCTGCTGAAATTTTAATCCAAAATGTTAATTAGCCCTTGTCCTGCTGAACCCTGACATACCATGCCTTTGCAAACAGTATAGATCCAGATCAGTTGGCTTCTAAAGAAGCCAACTGATCTAGATCTGCACTGTTTGCCATTAAGTATGTGAATTTCTAACAAAAATCCGGATCAAATAATCTGACTGGCTAAAAATTAGAAATGGGCATGGCATCTTAATTTATTCAGCAGAACAAGGGTTAACAGGCAACCAACAAACATTAAAAAATGTTTTTCCTTACCGTATGATATGCCCTAAGTATTGGTGCACCTTAAATGCTTTCCATACATCTCCTAAAATTTGAAAGATTCATTCTACTACCTGTCAATATGTCTAAAATATTGCTAGATGAGTGACAAACAACGTAAACCCTGATCTGGGTCTACATTGTTTGCACAGGGTTATTACAGTATTTTGTGTTTCGACATTTCATCCTTAGGAGAGAGCATGAAATGTCAAACCCTATATTGACTGGGAAAAATACAATCAGCTGATTTTGCCCAGAGAGTGCTAAAACTTAAGGATTAAAAGATGCAGATATTCTTTTTATTTCTTCATGTAATGTATTCTCTGAGATACCATTAAAATGCATTACCCCAGAGAATAATGTTTTCATGGAAAAATCACACACAAAAAAAAATTGTCCTATAAGGTTTTAACACACTGATTTTATATTCCAACTTATTTGATGAAATTCCAACACCAGAAGTTGGTCAGAAAATTCACTTAGTGGTATCCGGATTAAAAATAAGTCCTCTACAGAAGATGGTGTGATCTAAATGTTCAAAACTCACAAATCCTTGTAATTAAATCCGTGTAAGATGCGGTACACTAGATAACCAGCCATTCACGAAGGTACAAACAATAGCAACATAGTTTCAAACTCATTTTGTAAGTCACAAAAACAGAATAAAAGATTTCTAAAGTTTCAGATTGTATCAAAACTGCTACTCTAACAAGCTAAAACAGTTGCCTTTTGTAGGGTAGTAACAGGAGAAGCAGACCGTGTCGGCCATGTTGTCAAGACAGGATGTTTTGTGAAAAAGATTGAAAAGCAGAGGTCAACCTTTATCAACCATACCACTAAAGTAGTTTTAATGGTTAGTTTTCAACAGAAATACAAAAACTGTAAAATACAGGTACAAACAAAGATCAGCATTTTTAAAGTAAGCTTAAATATTACCAGTCCACATGCTGGGCAAAAATTTCAGCAGACAATACACTAAACTTCTTTATAACACGGTTCGCTATAACACGGTTTTGGATATAATACGGTTCAAAGATGGATCCCAAAAATGTATAGATTATATTGAAAAATGACCATAAATGGTCATTTTTCAATATAATTATACATTTTTATTTGGATAAAACACAGTTGTTTAACTAACACGGTTTATGCTATGGACCCCAACAATAGTGTTATAAAGAGGTTGTGGTGTATATTAGTGACATTTTTCCTTACTATTCCCCCCCTCAAAAGGGTTTGACATATGTCAGGCCAATTGTCCCCTATTTTCTTGTCCACTGAATTTGCTCAGAGAGAACTTACTTGCTAATATTAAGTTTTATTCTGTTATTTTGTACTTTAAAGATCTAAATTTTATTTTGCCAAGAAAAATGCAAATTTGAGAATCACAAGTTTTCTCAGCAACAAGTTAATACGTCTTCAGAAAACGTGTTTTGAGTATTCATTAGAACTGCTTCAAAGAGATGCTTCTAATAAGTACCCACAATATAATTATTTTTGCTTAGTTTGGAGTTTAACAGCCAAGTCAACGCTTATGGTCATGTTGAGCAGGTCTGTTTACCTAACCACAATTCCTGGACAGGATTACTCCTCTAAGAAAAATTGTTTTTATGAAAAACTGGAAGAAAATTATCCCTGAATAATCATATTATCAAATACTTTTCACAAGTTCTGTGCAATAACGTGTTAATCCTATATACTGAGACAAATAGGCCTGAGCAAACTGTAGACCTAGATCAGGCATCACAAAATGCAGCATCTGATCAGGGGCTACACTATTTAATGCAAATCATCCGGCAAATCTTTACATAAGATAAAAAGTCCTAAAATTTTGAACACTTTATGCACCTTTTGGACCTATTAAAATTTTGCTTTTTATGCAGCTGTATGCCGATATACCCTGCATTTGCCAACAGTGTAGCATCGTAATTTATTCAAAAGGACAAGGATTAATTTATTCAGCAGGACAAGGGTTAAGTGATCCAGATTGTTAATTTAAATTCACATACTGAATGACAAACAGTGCAGATCCAACTGATCTGGGTCTACTGTTTGCAAAAACAGGGTATATCCAGGTTCAGCAGGACCAGGATTAAAGGTTGAAAGGGATGTAAAACACCAAACTATCATCATCATCAAATACGGTAATTTAAAAAAGCCAGGGTGAAATGCATTTTGTTGTGTTGGTGGTCCTGTGGGGTTTTACAACACTTTCAGTGGTACTTCAGTCATGTTTGGCTGGCCATGAGAGAGTAAACATTTATATACAGTTGTTTCCTGTATTGATCTTATACCAAAACTTACGGTAAATGTACGAAAATTTCAAACTTTATTCCATCCTTTTTGGGTTTTTTTTGCCTAAATTTTGCTTTTTTATGCAGGTATTTTTTAACCTTAAAGACTCTCTGGGCTAATTCAGCAGACAGCAAACTGATGACTATTTTTCTTATTTTTCTCAGAAAACAAAATTCATCATTTCATGCAAATTGTCTCCCTTGCATGAAATGTCCAGTGTTAATACTTTGTGGAACAGTTAAAACCCTGATCAGTCCTGCTGCACATGTATACAATGGACAAATGAATTCATGAATAGATCATCTACCCTTGTCATGCTGAATAAACTAAGATGCCATGCCCCCTTCTAACTGTCAGCCAATCAGATAACTTGATCCAGGTTCTTGATATAAATTCACATACTGACTGACAAACATTATCCACATCCTGATCAGTTGGATTCTGAAGGTTATGTGATCTGGAGCTACACTGTTTGCAAAGGCTGGGCATATCTGGGACCAGCAAGACCAGAGTTAAATGGGCTCATGGAAAACCATCATGGTGGGGTATATAAAGTAAAGAACATTTGTGCATTTTACAGAAAACAGGAATTTCTCATTCAATATAGATTGTTAGTTTATTAATTAAGAAATAATTTCTTCTCTACTTAGAATTATCATTGAATGTTACACATGCTGTCAGAGGGAAGATTGCAAAATATTAATCCACAGCAAAGCCGGAGTGAATAAATATTTTCATCTGCCCGATAACAACATGCGTTATTCGACAATAATTCATGGTAGAGAAGAAATTATTTCCATTCTAACATGATACTTGAACGAAAATCGACATGTTTGCGATGTTTTTGAAGAACTATTTTGCCTCGTATGTCAACAGCAGTAAATGTTTACATATGACATCATCAAACGCGCTCTTTTGCACGCACTATGTTGACGACATGATTTATCATATATTTTCAAATGGTGACATTTCTATTAAGTTCTATGGGAAAAACGTTAATGTCATGTTAGAATGTATCTTTAACCATGATTGCAGTCTTGAGAACCCTAAAAGGGTAACTGGTAAACAGTGCAGACCCAGACCAGATGCTGCAGAATGCGGCATCTGATCAGGGTCTCCACTGTTCGCAAATAGTTCAATCATTTCTCTCCAGGAATATCTAAATCACATAGCCTGACATACCTAAAATCAAAATTAGAATCTAATCCAATATGTAGTGTGGCCATTGTGTGGGGGAGTTCATTCAGTCTACAATGGGTTAATATGCTCTTGGCAATACTAGTAGACAAAAACATAGCTCTAGATAAGGGGAATAGCCAGATACACATTTTTCTTACTTTTTCACAGAAACATCTGGGTACTCATTAGAAGTGTCTCAGAGAAAAAAAAAATCTGACTGATCTTCTGCATGCAGTTGTGACTGGCACTTTAATGGTTCATACTTCACGAGCTAATATTCAAACATAGTATGTTAAAGGTAAGAGCACAAGGTGTAATAAACTGAAAAATTTACCAAAATATTGGAAGTAATGAAACTCATTTGTCATAATTAATGCTGTAGGAAGAATCTGGGGAGAAAGCATTAAGCAAATAACAAATGTCTATGCATAATAGAGGTCCTTATTTTTATTACACACCCTCTCAAGTGAAATGAACAGTTGCAACATCTAAAAGTGTACCTTTACACATAATGCACCAGCAAAGATTCAGATCAGCCTGCACATCCAAGGATGCAAAGTTGCTACGTTTCTTCAGTGGTCCAATCAGACTGCGCACATATGCAGTCTGATTTGAGACATCATTGGGGTCACATCATGAAAACATGCCTATATAATTTTGACCCCCTTAAACCCACTTTTATATAGTAAAACTGGGGTTTACAGGGGGTATACATTTTTTTTTCTTATTTCTATTCAAAAACATAGATCGTGGATACTCATTAGAGCCGCCTTGGCAAGGCAGTTCTAATGAGTACTCACAATCTATGTTTTTGAGCAGATATAAGAAAAATATCAGAATTTTTTTATCTGAAAAATTTCCTTTCTGGTTGTAAACTTTTCAATGTATTTGAATAGGCGTGTTTTCGTAATGATATGTCTGAAGGTACATTTTCTAACTTTGTGGCTGAAATAATATCACGTTAAGGGGAACTGATACTCTTTAAGGGGAGGCAACTCTATCAAATTGTTTTTTGCCTCCCTTCTGAAAAGGGGTCTACCCTAAAAGGAAAGAATTTGCTCCCAAATGAGCAAATTCTTTTCTTTTAGAGTGGACCCCTTTTCAGAAGAGGCTTAGTTTGCCAGAAAGCAATCAGGAAGCGTCAGGAGTTGTTTCCCTTTAAACAATGGCAGAGAAGCTACCATCTGTCTTCAGTCCCCCTAACTCTGAGTGTAAGAATTACCATAAGATGAGTTGCAAACTTCCAAGGATATTTTACAGGTGCTTTGATTAAGATGAAAAGAGTCATTGATTTACTTTCCAAAATACCAAACATGAATTTTACAATACAATTTTATCGGCATGAAAAATACCATAACTTTTTATCTGAATAATATATATTGTCTTATTATAAATAAAACTGTATATTAAAAAGTCATCTGCTCTACATGAATTAATGCTTTAAAAGTTAATATTCTCAAAAAAAAACAAAAAAACAAAACAAAAACATAACGTAAAAATCATAGCTTTTTTTTTTTTTTTTTTTCAGCTGAAAAGTATTGATATTTTTTTTTTTTATTTCTCCACGAAAACATTTTGTTGGTACTCATTAGAAGCACCTCAGTGAAGCACTTCTAATGAAAACCCATAACACAATTATGTATTCATGGTGAAATAAGAAAAATATCCTATGGCTCACCCCCTTTTATCTGGAGCTAAGAAAAATATAGAAATCTGTGTTCACTCTTCTATCTTGTGATATTATGATAAAAGTAGAATCTGCTAATGGAACTTTTGTGCAACACTGTCTGTCTTCCTCTATTTCATTTATTTTTTTATCATATTTTACTTAATTAACTTATGAATTAATTAATTTATCTTATTTTATTTTGCAGTACAGTGAACCACCCCCTCTTAAAGGTTAAAAGCCCATACAACCGCAGAAGTCCACAAACTTTTTTGAACAACCCTCAAATGGTATAGATTTTGATTGACTAATTATTCTACAATTAAGAGAAGTATGTTTTCAGAAGAAAGCTATCAACAGCCTGTTAATAGGACAACAGACAGACATACAAATCATTCCTGAGATGAAATGAACAGTTAACAGTCAAACAGCGGCTGCTTTTCTGTCAGAATTCAATAAATATTTGTGTACTTTCCAGACATGAAACAGAAGCTTTTAAAACAGTACTTCTAGCTGAAACAGGTCTTTTCTTTATATATACTGTATTCATCATAGCTCCTCCCGATAATAGGGGATATCCATATTTTCTCCATAAAAACATATCTTATGGGCATTCATTAGAAGCACCTCAGTGAGGCACTTCTAATGAGTACCTCACAAGTATCCATGGAGAAGTAAGAAACTATTTGTTGTAGGAAAGTGGCTGTTGTAGGAAGAAAAAATTTACAGTAAAACTAGAAACACTATGCCCCTAACTATATGCGTCTTCCTACAAAAAGCTAAAGTAGAAAAGGGGCAATACTCGCACAATATGGCATTTTTTTTTTTTTTTTTCAGAAGTTAATCAAATGATTTACTCTTGGGCACCAGTCACACAAATTTCATCAAGGCCCTAGTTCAAATAGTTATCAAGATATTTGCTGACAAGATTAAAATGTAACAAATAAATGGATGTACAAACAACCCAAAAGTAAATTGTGCCCCCCCACCCCCCCCTATCTCCCCCCCCCCCCCCCAACTTCGAACATAAGAATACTTTCGGGAGGATTCTGAAGAAAAGTTATTGCTATAGGAGGCAGCTGTTGTTGACCATTATTGGAAATTCAACTGTAACAAAATACACTATATAATGTGCAAAGGACAGCTTGACAGTGATGTCACAGATTATTTATGTATCCTCAGCATCCGTTTCCATAGCTCCAGATAAGGCACTTTTTTCAACCAAAAAATAATGATATTTTTCTTATTTCTCCACGAAAACATACGTTGTGGTATTCATTAGAAGTGCCTCGGAAAGACGCTTCTAATGAGTACCACAACATATGTTTTCGTGAAGAAATGAGTAAAATAGTATGTGGATACCCCGTCTTATCTAGACTTATGCGTTTCTCAATCAAAGCGCTGACAACACTGGTAAGTCGACTGTTTCTGAGTGTAGACTGAGAAAATGGTCCTGAACTGTGACGTAAGACTGATTTCATTTAACCCTTCACTTCCTGTAATGTAAGCAGACAGTGCGTCCCTGATCAGATGCCAGATTCTGCGGTGTATGATCTGGGTCTGCACTGTTTGCCAATGTCCCAAATATCCCAGTCCAGGTTTTACAGATAACCCCTCTAACACCATCAATCTGATGCCACAGCCAAAAGAATAGCAGACTATAAGAAACTGTTACCTGGATTTTGTCTAAGGCTTGGTTTGATTACATTGGTCAATGTTTGTTTGTTTGTGTTGAGGTTTTATGGTCCAGTCAACCCAATGGGGTCATGTCGAGCATAGTCAGTTTACCTAACCACACTGTTACTGGGCAGGCTTAGTCCTCTAAGTGGTTAACCAGTATACTGTGTGCACATTCTTTCGCCAGAAACTGACAACTGCCCTTCTTGAATCAGCGGAAGGAAGAGAATGACCGTAGAAAATATTTCATGATCAAGCTCCACGAAAGAATGTTGCCGACCTCGATGGGGTTCGAACCCGCGACCTCCTGGTCTCCAGTCGGACGCGCATCCAACTGAGCCACCGAGGCCGGCCATTGGTCAATGATAATCATGTGGACAAGTATCTTAAGGAAATTTTGGCGTTTGTATACGATGGCTCAATTTTAAACAATCGACCTAAAAATGTTAAATTTAAAGGAGAGAATTGAAACACAAAAGATAAACTAAGAAAGCAAACAGTTTACCTAGCTAGGCTGTGATCTAACTGGCAGGTTATCCTTTGTAGGGTATGCTCCCAAGTTAAGAGGGATATCTATAAAAATATTTGTCCTATTTTGATATGGTAGCTTATGTTTATTTTGTAAGGTGTTCGCCTCAGCAAAGGCAGTTTCATTAAGCATGAAATGTTTTCATGAACATAAAATATCAATGCTATTTTGTTTGACAAAAAAAAAGTGTTTTCTCGCCTGCAGCCTTACAACCTTATCCGAGTATCAGCACTTCTTAGGGTGGAAGAAGTGTTTTCTCTCCTGCAATGTTATCACCTATCTGAGGCTGTGATCAAGTGTACAAGGCAGACAACTCTGTACATCCCAATAACCAGAGTATCCAGATAATTCTTTTTCTGATTTCTTAATGAAAACATATGTTGTGGACTCATTGGAAGCACCTCAGTGAGGTGCTTCTAATGAGTCCACAACATATGTTTTTGTGGAGAAATAAGATAAAATATCAGTACTTTTTGGTTGAAAAAAAAAAAAAAAGAAGAGCCTTATCTGGAGCAAATATAAGTTTTCCATCTGATTACATCGCAAAAATCTTTGCATCATGTAATAGCATTATCATGAGATTAAAACAGTTCTATTTACTTTTTATCAGGAAAGTGTCTTAGGATCTTGCCAATGTTTAACCCTTCAAGACCAACCACAATAGCAGTAGAATGAAAGACAAAAACAAAATCCTGATTTCTTTCAATATAGAGTCCTTTTTCAACAATTTCCACCTTACAGATATTTTCTGTGCCACATCAATTTGTGGTATCACTTCACCCTGTTACCACTACTGCAGAAGCACTTAACTCATAACCTGATGAATTTAAACATTGTAAACAACCTTTTCTTTTTATTCCTGGATAATTTGTTATAATACATAAATCCTGACAGGGTTCTATCTTCAAATGAAGTTATTCTAGAGAAATAAGAAAATAGCAAAACACTTTGTTGTTGTGGGTACTAATTGGGGGTCCAATCAGAAGTGATTCCAATGAGTACCCACAACACGTTTTCATGGGAGAAATCAGAAAAAAATAAAAAAAAATTCTGGGTTCCCCTCTTATCTAGAGCTATAATTTAAGCAATCAGAGGACTTATTAAGGAGTAGTATTTGGCGAAAATTCGGGATAGTATTATTCTTATTTCTCCATAAAAAAACGTATGTTGTGAGTACTCATAAAAAGTTTCTTGGTGAGACACTTTTAACGAGTACCCACTACATACTTTTTTATGGAGAACTGGAGGAAATTATCCCCAAATAATCACCAAACAATCGGACTCCTTTGCAGTCTTAACATTTCAAACAAATTGTCTCCAAAGAAGAAACTTGAACAAGTCCTAAGGAGACAACCCGGCGGGCACATGACGTTTATTCAACGTCGTCTCAACGTCGATGCAACGTCATGACGTTGCATTGACGTTGAGGCAACATTGTATAGACGTCACGTGTCTGCTGGGAATTTGCATGAAATGTTCAGTCTGGTTGTCTTGATAAATTTAGCATGTCACCTGCAAATTTTGTCATCAGCAAACTAATGCTTCCCAATAATGTGTACAACTAACTCTATCTAGTGTGCAGCTAACAGACATTTTACAGTCTACTGAAAGCATCAAAACAAAAAACAATCTTTAGCACATCATCACAATAAAATGAGTGATTCATTCTTTCTTCTGTCTAGTGTATTTCAAGGTAGAAGTGATGGTCATTGGGTGTCATATGAGGCTTTGGGAAAGAAAAAAAAAACTCCTGGTGCTGTGAACTAGAAAAACAGTTTATTTAATTTTCAAGATTTGTTGAGAGTCTATATATACCACAACTGAGAAACAATCATGTCCCTTTTACTTTATTTACCAAATATGTTTCAGTTAGAAAAGCATGAGCAAACAGGTGTAGACCCAGATCAGATGCCACATTCTGCAGTATCTGATCAGAGTCTAGACTGTTTGCAATACATAAAGCAATATTTTAGACATGTCACAAGGCAGTAGAATGGACTATTTCAAATTTTAAGACAAGTATGGTAAGTAGATAAGATGTCCAAATACTTAGGGTTATTACGATAGGCAAATGGACATGTTCGAATTTTAAGATACCATATTTACCAAAAGTATTGGGTTAAGTGCCACTAAGGCCTGAGCAACGAGTGTAGACCCAGATCAGATGCTGCAGAATGCAATTTCTGATCAGGGTCTACAAGGTTTGTGAATCACCCAGCAGTTTTTAGGCACATCAACAGGTATAGTAAAATGCACTTATCCACTTTTAGGACAGGTATGGTAAGGAGTTAATGCGTCCAAATA
Source organism: Anodontia alba (assembly GCA_964016985.1). Taxonomy (NCBI): domain Eukaryota; kingdom Metazoa; phylum Mollusca; class Bivalvia; order Lucinida; family Lucinidae; genus Anodontia; species Anodontia alba. The sequence continues at coordinate 19,075,160 of OZ024824.1, forward strand.
TGTTAAATACAGTAAAAACTGAGGGGATTTTAACCCATTGTATACTGAATAAACTCTCCCACACTATATATTGGAAGAGTCCAATTTCAATTTTAGGGAGGTGAGGCTATGAGATTTACATATTCCTAGAGAAAAATGGCTAAACTATTTGCAAACAGTGGAGACCCTGATCAGACGCCGCATTCTGTGGCGTCTGATCTGGGTCTGCAATGTTTGCCAAGTACCCTTTTATGGGTCTCCCGACTACAATGGGTTAAAGGCCTACAGGATAATTATGATTTGTAATCATGTATTGTGTGGTCTAACAGCATCAAGAAAACACGCCTATATACCCACGGTCTACTTTTGAGCAGAAATAAGAAAAATATCAGAGTTTTTTATCTGAAAATTTTCAGTTTTTGGAGGTGAAGTTTCTGCATATTTGAATATTCAATAAGCGTGTTTTTGTAATGGGATTGAAGCTATCATCATCAACCATATTGGTATGAACAGCCCTGATTAAACAGTGAAGACCCAGATTAGATGCCACATTCTAGATGCCACAGATGCGGCATCTGATCCAGGTCTACACTGTTTGCCACTCATCCAGCATTTTAAGACATAAACAGGTAGTAAAAGAGACTTTCATTGTTTACCCTAAGTTTTGTTCCATTTTAGGAGAAGTATGGTAAAAAGCAAAGTAATCCCAGTATTTAGGGTAATTACAGTACCTGCCAATATTCTTGGCAGAAAAGCCAGGGCCCAGTTGTTCAAAGCTAACGATGTCGTTAGTTAACGATTCGTTAAAATTTAAATCAAGTGATACGCAAATATGCTGAAATTTTTTGCTGAAAAAATGTGAGTAGCTTTTGCAGTGCAAAAGCTACTCACATTTTTTCAGCAAAAAATATCAGAATATTGCATATTGAATCTGCTAAAACAGTTAACGAAATGACCCTTAACGAGCTCGTTAAGCTAACGATGCTTTGAACAACTGGGCCCAGTTCTATTGTATCAGTCCAATTACATCTCAATCTACATCAGAACCATAATGATGATTAATAACGATTGTCATGTCCTGTCAGAAATAATGAGCTCATACTTATGTGATGGGCAATGAAAGAAAAGGCCAATCATTGCTCTAGACATAGTCTGGCCCTTAGTAGACCCTTTCTTTATTTTATTTTCTCTCTTTTTCTTTCCTTTCTTTTTTTTTTTTTTTTGAGGGGACACAAAGCTTGTATAGCTGCCATAATGTGGGAAAGGAAGGTCCTTATCAGTTTGTATTCTTGTCACAATTCTAGATAAGGCCCCTTTTTTCAATCAAAATTCATCGATTTTTTTTTTTTCTACACAAAAATATATGCTGTGAGTACTGATTAGAAGCACTTCACTGAGATGCTTCTAGTGTGCTTTGTACCAACAAAATATATTTTCATGACTACCAGTAGGTAAGATTTTTTTATCTGGATAACTCTGTTGTAATGCTTACTTTTGTCATAGATTATATTACAATAAAAACATGAAACAATAAAACCCCGCCATTTTCATGTTGAGGGCAGATCACTGTCAAAAACTGACGAAATTTGGCCATAGCAATCCCAAACCATATCTTTACAATATCAATGCACATACCAAGTTTGGTGAAAATCTATTGAAATTTACTCAAGCTATCGTCTGGAAACGAAAATATGGACGTGTCTTGGGCATATAACTTTGTCAATACTACCACAATATTAATCTACATGCAAAAAAGTTTGGTGAAACTATTGGTATTTACTCAGTTTATCATCTGGAAACAAAAATACGGACTGACAACAGATAGACGAACAGACAGACAAACGGGCAACCAACGTAATAACATAATGTAACCCTGCCACTATCATGTGGTGGTGTATAAAAATTGGCTGTTTGTTGCAAAAAATGTTATAATGTGTCTTTATCATATTTTCTGTGATAATTTGTTTTGTTTTATACATGTTTTATTGGTAGTCAATGGTTGGCTGTGACCTGTGATTTTGTTAACCCTTGTCCTGCTGAGCCCGGATATACCCTGCCTTTGCAAACAGTGTAGATCCAGATCAGCTGGCTTCTAAGAAGCCAACTGATCTGGATCTGCACTGTTTGCCATTCAGTATGTGAATTTATATCAAAAATCTGGATCAAGTAATCTGATTGGCTGAAAATTTGAAAAGAGTGTGGCATCTTAATTTATTCAGCAGGACAAGGGTTAAACAATCTTTTAGACATATGGTGATGCTGTCTAGATGTGGCTGAGAGCTTCCTTATTGAAATATCATGCCCCGGACACAATACTGACACTGTATTCCACCCAGTCACATTATAATGACACTGGGCCGACCAGTTCTTTCTGTAATAAAACTTAGACACTATATTAAGGCAAAGGATATTTCTTATAGGTTTCTAGACCATATTTTTATGTGGCAAGATCTTTGCTCATGTGTACAAGCTCTGAATTTGACCCTCCATATGTTTCTTCTTAATACTTAACACGCTGAGTAAAAATTTCGGAAGACGATACTTTGAAATATTTTTTCTTATTATTTGCTGAAAATAGGATTTTGCATTATATGCAAATGGTCTCCTTAGGAGACGATTTGCACGAAATGTCAAATCCTATCTTCTGGATAAAAAAAAAAAGAACAATATTTCAAAATGTATTTTGTCAATTTGTTGTCTGCTGATTTTGCCCATAGCGTGCAAAAAGTGTTACTTGCTTATCTCCCAATGTGTGCAGCAGTTCTAACATGCATAGTTGTTGTATTTATTTTTTCTTCTTGTTTATTTAGTCAACAGTGCAAATAAGTTCCACCTGTCACTTTTCTGCACTTGCATGCAGCCGAATTTCCACCAGCTTGCCTTACAAAATGAAGCAAAATAATATTTCACAATTTCAGCACCAGCCTGCAACTTGTAACCAGCCCCCAACCCCCTCCCCCCCCCCCCTACACACACAGACAACACACACACACACACACAGAGGAAAAAAAACATGTATCTGTATACACTGTAGATCCAATATATCGCGGTGCTTGGGGTCCAAGTTCCGCTACCGCGATATATCCGGATCGCGATATAAGCTGGGGTGGTAGTTTGCTGAGACGCCGCTAATCAATCAACACCAAACGGCTGTCAGTAAAGCTATCGGCCACATTACATCAGTATAGTAGGTTTAGAATTACTCAATGGCAGTATTTACACTGGGAGATTATGTCTACCAATTAACTTTAATCGAGACTAGCTGATAAACGATGTTTAAAATCATTTGTTCGCGGAAATGTCAAGCGAGGACGCCATTTTGGATGAAGGGGGGCAACTCGCATATCCTAAGGATAGAATAGAAAAGAATATCACGGACTTTTGCTGAGGCAATTCGGGTTGCTTCCCTTCGCTTCTTTCGTCTGCTGCGGGCCCAAAAACTATTCTATTTATCCATCGTTGGTTGATTGAGCACTGAGAACATGTACTCAATTATGACACTGATTATGACAAGTGCGGCGATTAATATTAATTGATTGCCAATTATTATCAATCTGTGTACTGATTGACACTAATTGGATTGTTTGGTCATAATGCGTGACGCGATTTCGCGTTTGGATATGCGCGAAAAATCAATACCGCAACGAATTACAGTCATTTTTTTTTTTTTTTTTTCAAATTAAGTAAAAAAAACATTTACTTATTTTTTTTTTTTATGGTCATGGTAAATTTGGGGTCCACGGACGATTCGCGATATACTGGATATCGCGAAATAACGGACCGCGATGTATTGGATCTCCAGTGTATTCATGAGAATACATACATTTTGAGTTACCATGATTTAGCCTAATTATATAGTATTCAGATGCATTTTCAGGGATCTGATCTGAATCTACAGTGTTCGCTCAAGCCTGCCTGTCCGCATACACAGAATACAGTAGTATATCTGAATTAAAATGTATTAGAATGTTTACTGTAAAGTATATAACAAGTATTATTTTTTCAAAAACATCTTACCTTTTTCTGAATCCAGTACTTTTATTATCTAACCTCTGGAAAACATCTTTTTAAATGTGATTAGACTTGCTTGTAAATTAGTTTAAGTCTTTAAGCCTACCTTGATGACAGCCATACGGTCCTCTGCACCCTATAATTTCTTACCCCTCCCATCCCCAGCAGTCTACAAGAGATATCTTGCCCTATAATTTCATAATAAAATAATTATCTTATCCCTTACCTTCAAAAGTTAAGTGTACAAGTATTTGTCTTGTGGCATTATGCCTTATTTTTTATGGTGATAACTCTTTGCTCATCCAGTGAAGAGGTAAATCATAGCAAAAAAAACAAGATAACTGACACTATCATGGGCAAAAAGAAGAAAACTTTGTTTTTTAATCCTCTTTTCATAAAAAAAAAAAAAAAAAATGTGCAATTCTTAAATGTTTAAAAATCTGTTTTCAGGATAAGTCCATAAGTCTCTGAAAAAGTTTTCCACCTCATTTTTTTTTTTTTTTTATTTTTGTAAGATTTTTCAAAGCAAGTGGGTATGAGAATCTATTCATTCATTTTTCTCTGGCCTTATGTCAGTAAGTTCTATTTACGAGGGTCCTGCAAAACGTTTTGTCACTGGGTTCGGATTACTTCAGTGCTACTTTTTATCAAACATATTTTTATTACAAACCTTCAAAGTATTGCCCCTTTACTGATTCACATTTTTGTAACCTTTTTTACCCAGTCATGAAAAGCAGATAAATAGTCTTCTTTTGGTATCTGTTGGAGACACTGATAAATAGTGCTGCCAAGATAACTTCTAGACATATACTTATTTCCAGAAAGCATTTTCTTAAGCCTTGGAAATAAAAAGAAGTCACAGGGACTCAGGTCAGTGAATAAGGTAGATGGTTTAAAACTTTCACCTTTTTGGAAGCCAAAAAAGACTTAACAACCTCACACTTATGAGAGGAGGCCTTGTTATGTAAAAGGTGGACTGCTGACCATCCTTTGCTTGGTCCATGTTACAATGTAACAAATAAATTGGTCAGTGTATATGACTGCATCTATTTCAATTTGAAATAACTTGGTCAGTTGGAAAGCAATTTGCACAGAATAAACTGGTATTGTTAGTCATTCAACACACCATTTTAAAATATACCTGGGATAAAACTTAGGAAGCCTATTAGTGACAGAACTTTTTGCACGACCCTTGTATATGAGCTTACACATGAATTTGCTCAAACTTTAAAACAAGCACGATGAATAAGCCTGGCGTCCCTTTTGTGGGTCATAGGCAAACAGTGCAGCCCTAGATCAGATGCTACATAATGTGGCATCTGATCAAGGTCTTCACTGTTTGCTTACAGGAATTTCAATTACAAATAGAGCAAAAATGAAAAAAATACACCTGACACCCCTTAAATAGCAAATGGTCTCATCCAAGGTATGGGAAAAACCAACAGGCTTATATGGGTTAAGGTGGCCAGTATTTTCGGCTTAAATCAGGTAAGTGGTTATCCTCAACTTTTCCGGTGTGTGATCCAGAATACACAATTTGTATTGGACTGTAGATTAGTGCGACCAACTGCAACAATTATTACTTCATTTAATGAGGGGTCATTTTCAATGGAGTTATCCAAGTGAACTATCCTGGGCTTTTACCCTTCTTGAAGTAATCAGCAAGATCATTACATGAACTAGTTCTGGGTGGTACATATAATTAACCCATTTTAGTCTGGAGACCCCCAAAAAGGTAATGAGCAAACAGTGCAGACCCAGATCAGATGCTGTAGAATGCAACATCTGATCAGGTCTACACTGTTTGCATTAACTACAAGAACTTAACCCTTGTCATGCTGAATAAATTAAGATGCCACACCCACTACTAATTTTTACCCAATCAGATTGCTTGATCTGGATGGTTGCTATAAGTTCACATACTTAATGGCAAATAGTGCAGATCCAGATCAGTTGGCTACTGATCTGGATCTACAGTTTGCAAAGGGATGGGTATATCCAGGTTCAGCATGACAAGGGTTAACATTAACTCTGTTTTCTATAAAACAGAGAAATGACAGAAACTAACCAGACACCATGCTATTGGAAATATACCGGTCCAAAGGGTTGTAGTAGAAGAGTCCACTTGACATAAATGGGTTAAGCCTTAAAGCGCTAATCACAGGGGTCAACCTGGCTCAGAAATTTAGGGAGAAGTGACTTCTCCCTCCAGACAAAACAGGGAGAAGTTTTATAGGATGAAGGAGAAGTTAAGACCCAGTTAACCTATCACCTTACTGAAAACATGACACTTAAAGAGGGACCTCATTCTTCCAGGAAGAAACCTATTCTATCAAACTGACCTGTCAGATAACCAGGAGTCTACTTGCTTTACCACATTGTCTTGGGAATTAACAAAAAAGGAAACAATTTTTACTGTAGATCTGTTAATTCTTACTTCTAAACCAATTAAATGATCCACAGAAACACAGACGTGAGTAGGGCAAATGCATCATATCTGCACCCATATCTTTTTGGAAAATGATCTAGTCAGTCAAAACATCAAGATCTGATAAGCTATAAACATAATGATAAAAAGAAATTTGTTAGCTAAAATGTCTGTCAGCTTTTAAACTTAGTTTTTAGCATTTTTAATGCTGTTTCTGACCAATTTACAGCACGTAAATGGTTCATTTATGAAAAAACAGACACCCACGAAAACTAATGACATTGACGAAAAAGATCTTTTGGTCACTTAGTAGGCAAACAGTTTTCCTCCAAAACTTGTTTAACCACATTAGACTTTCATTCTGTGGCATTTCTGATACTTCTAACAACTTTTTTCAAAAGAATTTTACCTTTGCATGTTTGTTCAATTTTTACTGGATTTCTCCTAACAAAAAGTTCGTTTTGCACAAGTATTAGCTTTTTCAAAAGTTGCAAAAATCGAGGGCGAAGTTTTTGTCGCCCTCAGGGCTTCCCAGGGCGACTTAGAGCCCTCAAGGGCGACTATTTCGCCCCAGTCGCCCTGTAGCCTGACCCCTGTAATCACAACTGGAGAAGACAACATTTTGAGTTTGTTTTTTATATAAATATATTTTTCAGAGAAAATAAAGCTTGACATTTCAATTTATATGAAATGCCAAATCTTATTCCCTGTGAAAAAAAAAATCTTTTTTAAAAAAAATTAGACTGTTACACCACCACAATTTTGCTTAGCCCTTTAAAGGTGGTTAGCTTATATCTCATCAAACAAGCTCTAGGAAAAGCCATCAACCCCTCCCCCACCCATCCAAACCAAAAAGTGTTGTTATTTTACTTATTTCTCCACAAATACATGTTGTGGACCTTCATTAACCCTTTCCATGCTGAATAAATTAAGATGCCACTACCACTTCTAATTTTCAGCCATCAGAATACTTGATCCAGGTTGTTGACACACATTCACATACTCAATGACAAACAGTGCAGATCTAGATCAGTTGGCTTCTTAGAAGCCAACTGATTTGCATCTACACTGTTAGCAAAGGCAGTGTATATCTTGATTGAGCAGGACAAGGATTAAAAGTGGCTCAGTGATGCAGGTATTTATTAGATTTGCTCCACACTGTGGTTTCTAATGAGTACCCACAATATATGCTTTTGTGGAAAAATAAGATGGCTGCAGCAAGTCATGTCCAGCCCATAGGTGCTTGCCAGTAACTAGTGATCCCACTTTGAGGTATATGAAACATCTGATCTGGAGTTCTAAGAGTCTCAACTGTATGCTGGTGCCAACTGCAGCTGATATTGGCAAACAAGCCACTGTAATTGTCACATTTCTCAATGCCGGGACTCCTGAGATAATTATTATTCTCCGCAACAAGCATTCATCAAAGTAGATCTGCCTTAAAGCAATTTAATATGTATTTGCTCACACAAAATATCCATTAGGTACTTTGTCGTCAAGAGCAAACTCACTAAACAATCCCATCTCCTATTAACCTGTTTTAGTCTGGAGACCCCAAAAGGGTAAACGGCAAACAGTGCAGTCCCAGATCAGAACATGGTGTCTGATCAGGGTCTACACTATATGCATTAAATACAGGAACTTCTATAAAACAAAGTAATAATAAATTGCTCTCACAGGACAGCACTGCTCACCTGAATTGCGATTGCCTTTAAAAACTCAAACATAATTATTCTCTAAGTCCATGACCTTGACATCAAGGTCACTTATGTGGGTTGGGATGATACAGCACAGAACTTCAGGCCAGTATCTAACATCAGGGCAAGTATGAACAACTTCCATCCAGGGGTTCAGGAGATATAGCCTTTTAAAAACTTTAACGGAAAACTTTAACCAACGCCGACGCAAATATTGACATGACTACTACAGCACTACCTGTACTTTCAAACAGGTGAGAGAATACAAACTAACCAGACACCCTGCCTTTGGAAATAGAACAGTCCAAAATGTTGTGGTAGCAGAGTCCACTCAATGTAAACCAGTTAAACTGTACTCTTGAAGCTACAGTGGGATCAACTTAACCTTAGCCCTGCTGAACCCGGATATGTCTTGCCTTTGCAAAAAGTGTAGATCCAGATCTGTTGGCTTAGAAGCCAACTGATCTGGATCTGCTCTGTTTGCCTTTAAGTATGTGAATTTATATCTACAATTTTGATCAAGTAATCTGATTGGATGAAAATTAGAAATGGTAGGGCATCTTAATTTATTCAGCAGGACAAGGGTTAAGATTCTATGGTAACAATAGTTTTTGTGATATTTGGTTTTGCATAAAAAATATATGCCATGGGTTCGAAATAGTCCCATTTGGAAATACCCCATAAAGATCACTCCAAGGGGTCCCCACACAATACCTTTCTGTGCAAAAACAAGAAAAAAATCTAAATTATCAGCAAAGCTGATTGTCACAAGATTTTGACGTATCTGTCCACTGGGATCAAAGCAAATAGCTATCCCTGAATTAATCAATCGGACAATTAATAATCAAGAAAGTATATATGATCGGAATAATAATGAGCAATTTTGCCCAGTTTTACTGTGTCTTGTCTTCAGAACTAACAGATGGCTGTAAACAGAAGAATTTTTAAAGTCTCATCATTATAGGAATAAATTTCATTTTTATGTACCTATCAACCAAATGCCATTAAACCATTCACCAATGGATTAACCCATTGCAGACCAAATGAACTCACCAACACTATATACTGGAAGAGTCTAATTTTGATTTTAGGTATGTCAGGCTATGTGATTTAGATATTCCTAGAGAAAATCGGTTGAACTATTTGCTAACAGTGGAGTCCCTGATCAGACACCGCATTCTGCAGCATCTAATCTGGGTCTGCACTGTTTGCCAATTACCCTTTTAGGGGTCTCCAGACTACCGGCTAAAGTCCTTTAGGTTTGTGAGTGATTCATCAATAAGCTCCACAAAAATAATATTCATGTCTTGACACTTGTCCTGCTGAACCTGGATATACCCTGTCTATGCAAACAGTGTAGATCCAGATCAGTTGGCTTCTGAAGAAGCCAACTGATCTGGATCTGCACTGTTTGCCATTAAGTATGTGAATTTATAGCAAGAATCCGGATCAAGTAATCTGATTGGCTGAAAATTAGAAGAGGGAGTGGCATCTTAATTTATTCAGCAGGACAAGGGTTATCATTCCAGCTGGATCATGTCTACATTGAAAACATGAGCTAAATATCTTATTTTAGAACTCTATACAAATTAAGGAAATGGTCCAAATTAAGGAAATGGTCCAAGAAGCCTCAAAGTTTCAATAATTTCAGAGAGATATTATGGCCAATGTTAATACATGAATAAATCATGCTTGATCATATACATTAGTAGTATAGGCTGTCGCTTACATTTGCACTATTATTACAATTTGAACTAATTATTTTCAATAAGCATTCAAAAAAAAAAAAAAAAAAAAAAAAAAGAAAACAATGGATCCTATCTAATAAGGAAAGTCTTGGGAGAGGTTTGGCACCAAATTGAATTCAATGTCATTTGGCCTGGAAAATGTCTGTTCAAAATCTCTTTTTAAAGAATCTCAACAATGGGGAAGAGCTTTAACCCTTGTCCTGCTGATTAAATTAAGATGCCATGCCCACTAATAATTTTTAGCCAATCAGATTACTTGATCTGGTTTGTTGATATAAATTCACTTACTTAATGACAAACAGCGCAGATTTAGATCAGTTGGCTTCTTCAGAAGCCAACTGATCTGGATCTACTCTGTTTGCAAAGGTAGGGTATATCCGGGTTCAGCAGGACAAGGGTTCATTGTACTTTCTATTTGGTTGATTATTGGCAACTGCATTTTCCAATCTGTTGGATCAGGTATGTTTAAATTGATCTTATTTGTTTACTACAGTCGACTCTCCTTATCTCGAATTCCAAGGGACCCTCTGAAATACTTTGAGAGAGATATCCGTACTTCGACATATCAGATCTGCAGAACTGAGGAAAAACTAATTCGATTAACAAATATATGTGTAATTGGACTCTTGAAGTTAGAGATATATTAAAAAATATTGTGGGAAATAGGAGAAATTGCTCCTTAGGGGGGTGGTAGTTTCCTATATATGTCATAGTATGGATGTGTGTGCCGAATGGCCCTTTTTTTTAGCGCTGCCAGTTATATGATTGGCCCCCTTTTTTTTCAACAAAAAGTATATGCATGACCCGATTTTTCAGGATTCCTATGTGAAAGGCCCCATTTTTTCTGACATCCTGGTATATTCACATATTTTTCGCTCAGATTTTTCGAGGCTGCTTGTTCTCTTGGTATTCAATGAATTGACTGTGATATTTGTCTGACAACCAGCAATAAATGGGTACAAAAAATCAAAGGACAGTATATGAATAGGTCAACATTTCAGACGATCTAGTATATCAATGGGTCCGTGTTTTCAAAGGCCAGGTATATGAATGGGGTAGGTTTTGAAATACTGACTCGCACACTCATACCACAATCACCCCTAAGTTCCCCCCCTACCCCCCTCCCTACACCCCCTCTCCCCCATCCCCGATTTCAAGAGGTTTTTTTGAAAAGGCTGATATGAAATTTTAATATTGTTAACATCAGTCAGAGCATGCATGTTGCTTCCAGTTTTAACTGGGCTTTCTCCGGTTCCTTGTATGGTTTAGGCCGAAAAAGAGAATTTCGCTGTTTTTCTCCAGTGTCCGAGAACCACTCTTACAGTCGCCGTAACAGCAATGTTTTGTAGTCACCATGATGGAATTTTAACTTCTGAACATTAGAAAAACTCGTGAAATTTGCAACAATATACTGGTTTTGCCTGTCAGATAACGCATTTTACACATTTCGTACAAGAGTGTTTGTCCGAAATCGATGACGTCACAGCGATGCTGCAGGATGCTAAAATTAGTAACGTCTATAAATAGTGCATTATTGGAATTCGTATAAGCTCTATTAGAAGTGGGCATAGCATCTTTATTCAGCATGGCCAGTGAGGGTTAACTTGTTGCCAAATTTTTTCCTAAAATTTCTACATCATTTTACAACACACTGATGTGTTTAAAAACAGCTATGAGTGGCAAACAGTGCAGATCCTGTACAGATGCCACATTCTGCATCATCTTAGTGGTATCTACTCTGCTTACATCTTTTTGTCCCAATACCTTGGAGAAAAAAAGAGTGAAAATCTTCTTATTGTTATTGTTGTTTTTTGTCCATAAAGCTCTTTTCGGGAATTTACAAATGGCAGGTCAAATTCCATCTCTGCACTACTGCAACTATACCACCAATGTCTGAGGACAGACTGTTGTAAAGGAAATCATGCATGTCTTTGCAATTAAGCAGAACCCACCTGTAGAGAATTACAGTCTGCTTTTTACATAGCTCCTAATACAGCTCTAGCTATTAAAAAATAATTTTTACAATATTTTTTCTTATTTCTCCATAAAAACATATGTTGTGGGTACTCATTAGAAGTGCCTCGCTGAGGTGCTTCTAATGAGTACCACAACATATGTTTTCGTGGCAAAATAAGAAAGATATCAGTATTTGTTTTGGTCGCAAAAACTGTCTTATCTAGAGTTATGTTCTAATGAATTTACCAGCAATGTTGTTTTACAGTGTTATCATTCTGCCTTGGCTAACATAATTCAATGATGTCAAACTCAATCAAAACCTGGAAGTTCAGAAGCAGTGTCAAGGTAAAGATCCAAGTACAAGGAGAGTCTCACAAAATTCTAGATCTCCCAAGAGATCACAGGAGATATCTTTCCCAATAAGGAGAGAGCAATGAACTCTTCATCAAGGCCAAAATTCTATAAGACAAACTGCTCAGCTCCATGGCGTAGTCGGTAGTGCCTCTGACTACAGATCCAGGGGTTGCAAGTTCGAATCTCAACTTGACCACATAACTTTTATGGAAATTGATCATGAAATCATTTCTACAATCATTCTCCCCCTTCCTCTGATTCAAAGAGGGTAGTTGTCAGTTTAATACTGGCGAAAGTGGGCAGAAGTACTGGTTAACTGCTCAGAGGACTAAGCCTTCCAAGGAAAAAGTGGGAGTATGTTAAGTGACTGGCTCGACATGACCTTAACATTATGGGCTGACATTATGGGATGTTCCCAAACTCAAACTTGTGGTAAAACCTGTTATGATTGAGATTTTTTGCCCATCAAGCCATCTTGATAATTTTATTTTTCAGCACTGGTTTTCAAGGGGTTTCACCATGTAACCACATCTAATGCTCTTCCCAAAATCATGCTCTCCTTATTAATAACACAGTACTCATTACAGATATTGCGCATATTTCTTTTATTTATCAGCAAAACATTGTATGCTGGTATTTTTCACAAAACCATCATCTTGACTCACAAAGGCATTCCCATTTTTCTGGGGGTTTTATGGCCCTTTCAAGAATACTTCACTTATATCGAGCCGATCGTTCATCAAAGGTGGCGAAAACCGGAGAACCCCGGGGAAAACCACCTGACCATCCGTAAGCAAAGGTATTCCCATAACAAATGTTTTCGAGGAGAAGTAAAGAAAATACAAATGTATCAATCCTTCTTGGTTGAAAAAAAGAGCATTATCCGAAGCAACAAATTCTTGCCTTGAGTAATGCTCTCTGCATATTGGGTAAAAATTTCAGCAGACAATATTTTGAAACTTTTTTCTGATTTTTTTTTCCAGAAAATAGGCTTTGACATTTCATGCAAATTGTCTCCTAAAGAGACAATTTGCATGAATTGTCAGAGCCTATTTTCTGAAAAAAAAAAAAAAAAATAAGAAAAATATCATCAATTTGTCATCCGCTGAATCTGCCCAGTGAGTAGTAAAGGTTTAAGTTAAGAGTGCATGTACCAACATGTATTTCAATGCAAAACTAATAAAAATTACCATCTCGCATCATAACTCTAGGTAAGAGGGGGTTTTCACATTTTTTTTTTTTCATATTTCTCCATGAAAACATACGTTGTGGGTACTCATTAGAAGCACCTGGGTAAGGCGCTTCTAGTAAGTACCCACAACATATGTTTTCATGGAGGAATAGAAAAATATCAGCAATTTTAGGCTGAAAAAAATGGGGGCTTATCTGGAGCTATGCATGATCTGAAGGCAGGATTAACAATAGCTGGAAAAGAGATTTCCCTGGAACCATCTGTTCTAAGATGGAATTCCATCAAAAGGCAAACAAATATCTGCTAGGCCGTTAATGGTTTTATCTGGCAGAGCTGTCAAAGTGACATTGACTAGGTGGAATAGACATCATTAACAGAAAGTCTATGAGAGGCAGCAGACATATAAAGTCTGATGAACTCAATTTAGGGGTATCTGTCTGATCTAGGAGCCAATGAAAGACCTAAATCCTTGTTTTACTTGGAAAAATTGGCTTTAGGGATGACAAGTCAATTAAGTGAGCTGAAAAAACTCACATAAATAAGCCCATTATTTCGGAAACACCATTCAAAAAGCGAAAAAACAGTACAGCAAACAACTTAAGAGGAATTGATACATTCTCAAGGCAGACACCTCTGTAAAAAAATTTTGTCCTCCTCTGAAAAAAAATCTACTTTATAAGGAAAGGATTTGCTCCCAGAGGGAGCAAATTCTTTCCTTATAAAGTAGATTTTTTTTTTTTTTTTTTTTGGAAGGGGTTTGGCATGCAGTAAAGACCAAACAGGAAGTTAAAAAAGTTGTCTTATTTGGCATAAATGGCGAAAAAACTACAAAGTGTGTTCATTCCCCTTAATGCTTAGCACTCTGGGCAAAATTTTCAGCAGACGATATTTTGAAATATTTTTTCTTATTTTTCCATGGAAACAAAATTTAACATTTCAAGCAAATTGCCTCCTGTGGAGACAATTCGCATGAAATGTCAACTCTTGTTTTCGGGGAAAAATAAGAAAAATATCATCAGTTTGTCATCTGCTGCTGAAGCCCAGCCAGTGGTAAAAGTCAAATTCATACGAGACTGCTCAAAATGAACTCTCAATTATGCACAGCTCTAGATGAACAGAGTCTGGATCAATATTTTTATCTTATTTTTTGCAAAACCACTCTAAATTTTAAGGCATCTCCAAAGAGTACTCACAACATTATGCTAATTCCTTGGTCAGTGATTGGTCCAAAAGTGTTGTGGCTTGGCAAACAGTGCTGGTCCTGGTCAAACTGCTTTTTTATGCAGTTTGATCTGGTTCTGCACTGTTTGCTCAGACATGTGTCTCCAAATAATTATGGTACATATTGTGTATCAAAGCAAGGCAAGGAAATGATCTAAAACTATTCTACAGAAAAAGAATCCAGACCACTTGCGAGTATTTGTGACAGTTTTTTTTTCTTATTTCTCCATATAAACATTTTATGTTGTGGGTACTCATTAGAAGTGCCTCCCTATACCCACAATATATGTTTTTCATGGAAAACTTGAGAAAATTACCCTAAAATTATTACCAAATATGTCTCCTTAATTGCTTTGTTCTGTTGATTTGGAGTTTAAACATTGTCATGCTGAATAAATTAAGATGCCACACCCACTTCTAACTTCCAGCCAATCAGATTACTTGATCCAAGTTTTTGGTAGAAATTCACATATTTAATGACAAACAGTGCAGATCCTGATCAGTTGGCTTCTTCAGAAGCCAACTGATCTGGATCTACACTGTTTGCTGACAGGGCATGTTGTGTTCAACAAGAGAAGGGTTAATAGTGAAGTCAATCTATTAGCATGGTCAGTGAACCTAATCACAATGTTTCTGGGCAGGTTTAGTCCTCTAAGCCGTTAACCAGTACTTGTGCAAACTCCTCCTTAACAAGTCCTCTGAGAAACAATACGATAAATCAGGGATGACATTTTATTTTGTGGTGTTTTAATCATTGCCACTTGCTGAATCTTGAAGTCCTATGGTTTCTCTGTCAGATTAAAGTAATATCAGAAGGCCATCATGAAACGAGGAATCCTATCAATACTTTCTATTTCCTAAAACTTCATAATGAAGAATTCTGATTCATTTTTTTTTTTTTTTTTTTTAATTCTCTGCTGACACATCTTTAACTTCAAGTCACTGTCACTGGGCTCCACTTTTAAACATGTGTTTTATTAGATAAAGCACTTTTTTCAAACAGAAAGTATTGATTTTTTTTCTCTTATTTCTCCATGAAAATATATATAGTTATGGTATTAATTAAAGGCCCCATGTTTTCATGCAGAAATAAGAAAAAATATTTACTAGACCCTAAATATTGGATGACCTTCATGCATTACAAATAGTTGTCCTAACAATTTGATACCTACATTTTACTATTTGCTAACCCTTAAACTGCCAATGACAACAACTGTCATCTGCTTTGTCATCTGCTTGTGATTTTAAAAGTCATTTTTGCAAACAGTGTGGACCCAGATCAGAGTGCTCCTCTAGGAGCAGTCTGATCAGGGTCCACACTATTTGCCTGTATGCAAAATAGGTTTGAAAAGTTTGCAAGAATATTCAGCAGACGACATAAACAGACGACATGAGGACATTTTCAGATGCAGGTTTTCTTGGCATTGTAAGGGTTAATGTGTCTAAAAACTGCTGAATGAGTGGCAAACAGTGCAGACTCTCATCAGACACCATGTTCTGCAGCATCTGATCCAGGTCTATACTGTTTGCTCAGGCTATTCTGTCTGTAATCATACAATTAATAAGGTACAGAAATCCTGGGCCCAGTTGTTCAAAGCTAACGATGTCCTTAGTTAACGATTGGTTAAAGTTTTAATCGAGTGATACGCAAATATGCTGAAATTTTTTGCTGAAAAAATGTGAGTAGCTTTTGCAGTGCAAAAGCTACTCACATTTTTTCAGCAAAAAATATCAGAATACTGTGTATTAAATCCGCTAGAACAGTTAACGAAATGACCCTTAACGAGCTCGTTAAGCTAACGACGCTTTGAACAACTGGGCCCTGCTGAATAATTTTACTCACCCCTGGCATTGTCTTTATATTATGTAATGCATTCTGTGCATCTAATGCTGCTTTTCTTGTGTAAAACGTCACAAAACAACAACCTGAAAAATACAGGATATACCATTCAAATAAGTACAGTCAAACCTGTCCTTAACCTATTGTAGACTGAATGAACTCACCCACACTATATATTTGGAAGAGTCCAATTTCAATTTTAGGTAGGTGATGCTATGAGATTCAGATATTCCTAGAGAAAAATGGCTGAAGTATTTGCGAACAGTGATGACTCTGATCAGTCGCCACATTCTGCGGCATCTGATCTGGGTCTGCACTGTTTGCCAATTACCCTTTTAGGGGTCTCCCGACAACAATGGGTTAAGCTAACCTCTATTATCAACCTTTACTATTCTCTGAGCAAATTAAGAATTTTTTACAGTATTTTAAACTGTCGTCCGCTGACGGTTTTACCCATCATGCGAATTATTCAGCAAAATTTCATTCATTCCATATTTTAAAGAAGCAATTGCAGTGTAAATCAACTTGCATTAAGCAAGCAATGTTAGTCTTTCTCTCTGGTGCCTGCTTAACCTTTACCACCTCCTGGGCTAATTCAGCAGACAACAAATTGGTGATATTTTTCTTATTTTTCCCAGGAAACAGGATTTGACATTTCATGCAAATTGTCTCCAATGGAAACAATTTGCCTGTAATGTCAAATCCTGTTTAATGGGGAAAAAATAAGAAAATTTTTCAATATGTTGTCTGCTGAAAACTTTACCCACAGTGCTAAGTGTTAAGCAGGTTTTTTTTTGTTTGTTTGTTTTTCCTTGTTTTGTTTTGTTTTGTTTTTTTAGCTTTTTTTTTTTTGTTTTATTTTTTAGCCCATCTTAAAGCCATAGAAATGGAATACACTTTGTTTTTCACCCAGAAAAATAGGTACAGTTGACTCTCGTTATCTCGACCTCGCTTATCTCGAATAACCGTTTATCTCGAAGTGAAAATCTGGTCCCTGCCTAAAGATGGAAATCCTATATCAGGTAACAAAATATTGCAATTTCTCCTCTTTTCCACAATATTTTCAATATATCTCAAATTTCAAGAGTCCAATTACATATACATTTGTTAAATGTGGTTGTTCGATTCATTTTTTCCTCAATTCTGCAATTCTGATATGTTGGTACGGATATCTCGAAGTATTCCAGAGAGTCCGATAACGAGAGTCGACTGTAATTCATCCTTAGAAATGTAATAATCTGCAAGAACTTGCAGGCTGATGGAAAAGGTTGCTATTAACATGCCTGATATGCCTCTCTTTTTCCTTGCAGCTTCTCTTATAATATATGGCACATTACAGGAATATCTGCACACTACATGCTAACAGTGAAGGTCACACAAGCATGCTAAGTCTAATTGGTCTTTGTAATTTGCCTTTGCATTCTAGAAATTTCCCATACAGGATAATTGAACAGTGAAGGCTCTGCTCAGACTTCACAGATGCACAGGTCAGTCAATGTTCCTCAATTCCTGCATGCAGAAGGAGAAGAATGAGATGCCTTCAAGAGTAAAAGCTTATATTATTATATGAACAAAAGCTGTCTAAGGTCGCCTTTTTCCCCCATCAAGACTCATTTCAAAGTAATGCAGACAGATTCTTTCTCAAATAGGCCACGCTGTGGAAAAAAACAACCATTCCCCATAAAAGAGCACAAATCCAGACCAGACTGCACAGCCATGCAGTACTGCCAAGTTATTTTCTTTCCAAATGTATAGAACTTAGAGACTCTAAAAACTATAAAAGCAAACAACAAAGTCCAAGGCCAGATTGCACAGACAAGCAGTCTGGCCTGGGACTTTGCTGTTTGCACATGGGAAACCCCAATTTTCCCATGCTCCCATTGAAATAATAATGCATTAACCCATTTGTTTCTATGTATTAACCTTTTCTGTCATTAGCCTTATTTACAAAGCTGTTAGCTTTTGGAACAAAGTCAACATTTTGTTGTCATTTCCAGGTCCACAGCTACTGAATAATAATGAAGATAAATGTATCGGAGAGGCGGCCACAAACCAAGATACTATACGCCACTACCCACAACCCCAACCCCATCCCCAAGCAGTGCCACAGTCAAACTGAACCTACACAGGCAGTGTATTTATTCTAATGAAAGCCTTCAGACTTAACATTTTTCTTTACTTTGGTGTACAATGTGCTATAAAATTTACTCCAAAATATTAACCCTTCTCCTGCTAAGCCCGGATAGACCCTGCCTTTGCAAACAGTGTAGATCTGAAGAAGCCAACTGATCTGGATCTGCACTATTTGCCATTCAGTTTGTGAATCTATATCAACAATCTGGATCAAGGAATCTGATTGGTTCACAAATAGAAGTAGGTGTGGCATCTTAATCTATTCAGCATGACGAGAGTTAAAGCAAATAAGGATGTGTGTGAAGTTCAGTTCTGTAAACGGCAAAATGAGCTATAAGCAGCATTTAACCTCTACCTTGGGCTAAATAAACTATCGACAGCATGTTGCAATTAACCCAATGTAGTCTGGAAACCCCGAAACAGGTAGTTGGCAAACAGTGCAGACCCAGATCAGATGCCGCAGAACGCAGCATCTTATCAGGGTCTCCACTATTTGGAAATATTTTAGCCATTCTTTCTATAGGAATATCTAAATATCATAGCCAGACCTAACTAAAATTGAAATTGGACGCTTCCAATATATAGAGATTCTATTCAGTATACAATGGGCTAATATGGACAAAGGAGCTACAGCATGTCATTCCATTTTGGGACAAAGTGACCTACAAATAGCATGTTATCTTTGTTTATGGCAAAACAATCTATCAACAGTTTACCTTTGGGGCAAAATGAGCTAAACACAGCATGCTATCTCCATTTGGTGCTAAATAACCTATCAGCATGTTATCCTAAACTAGGAGAAACTGAGCAACAGTATGTCATTTCATTTTGGGGCAAAATGAGCTACAAACAGCATTTTATATCTGTTTATTGCAAAATGGGCCATATATAACAGCATATCTCTGATTAGAGCAAAATGAGCTGAACATAGCATGTTACCTCTGTTTGGCGCTAAATAAACTATAAACAGCATGTTATCCCTAATTCGGAAAACGTGAGAAACAGCATGTCATTTTATTTTGGGGGCAAAATGAGCTTTAAACAGCATGTTACCTCCATTTGGGACTAAATAAACTACAAACACCATGTTATCCCTAATACTGAGAAAATGAGCTACAGTATGTCACATGTTTGGGGCAAAATGAGCTACAAACAGTATGACTCGAGGGTTGAGCGTAAGACTGTAGTAACTCAAACATATTTTTTAAACCCTTGTTTAGGGGCAAATTTGACCCCTTTGTAAACAATGCAAATTTAGGTGCCATTGCTCATATGAGCAATGGTACCTAAATTTTCATTGTTTACAGAAAGAAATGTTGTAATCTTCATTACGCCTTCATGGTGAGGAGAATAAGTTTGGGGAAAAACAACCATCTGACTTACGTCAGTCTTGCGCTCAACCCTTGATGTTATCTCTGTTTATGGCAAAATGGGCTATAAAAAGCCTCTCCGATTTGGGCAAAATGGGCTTAACACAGGATGTTACCTCTATTTGGGGTATATAAACTATAAAGAGCATGTTATCCCTAATTAGGAGAAAATAAGCTACAGCAAGGTGGGGCAAAATGAGCTACAAACAGCATATTAACTTTATGGCAAAATGGGGTACAAACAGCATATCTCCAATTAGGACAAAATGATCTTAATACAGCATGTTACCTCCATTTGGGCCTAAATAAACTATAAACAGCATGTTATCCCTAATTAGGAGAAAATAAGCACAGCACAATTAGGCAAAATGAGTTACAAACAGCATCTTATCTCTGGTTATGGCAAAATGGGCTGTAAACAGCAGATCTCTGAATAGGGCAAAATGAGCCACACAGCATGTTACCTCTGTTTAGGTGTAAATGAACTATGAGTATGTTATCCCGAATCAGGAGAAAATAAGCTACAGCATGTCATTTTATTTTGGGGCAAAGTGGACTATAACGGAAAGTTATCTTAAATTTGGATCAAAATACATGTATAAATAAGCAATAGTCAGCATTACACAGGAGGTCCTATGATCTGGACATTCTTGTTTTCTCCTCAGTTGGTAATGTAAGTTGTAACAACGTATCATATTAAATGCAAAATGATATGTGACAGGATGTAGGTGTCAGGGACAGAAATCTGCCCAGCAGACAATTCACATGAAATGTTGAGCATTATTTTTTTTTCTGAAAAATACAAAAAAAAAAAAAAAAAAAATGTTCTTTTCTGAAAAGTACAAAAACAAAATCAAAATATTGTTCTCCTGCAGCTGTGATTGACACTTAAAGGGTGAAGTAAAGAGCATCATCTGGAGTCAAAGGAAATAAAATCAAACAAAAAAATTGATTGTTTGATATATCTAGATCCATCAGTGTGGAAAGCAGACCTTCATATGGTAATTTACAAGCTAAAATTCAAAATAGGCCTAAAAGGTACCAGAGACTGTTGCTGAAGATTAAGGAACAACCATAAATAAAAAAAAAAAAAAAAAAAAAAATACCAGGGACCATTTATTGAAAAATACTATGAAATTTTATTAAAATTTCCTAGAAAGCTGAATTCTGCTGGATTTTTTATGACATCTCAATAAATTTTAAATGAAATCTCAATGATATTTCTCCACTGAAATTTCATTAAAATTCTATTGTGACTTGACTCTTTTTGCATGTTTATTTCAATGAAATCTGCATGATATTTTATTAAAATCTCATTGAAATCTCATTAATATTTTACTGCAATACTATCATCTTTCCACTGTTATTTTGACCATTTCTTTCAGCCAAAATTTGCTGAAATTACCATGAGAAATTTCAATGGAATATTCAGAAGATACATTTATTATTTTTACACCAAGACATTATTTTGTGAGTAGTGTACTCAATGGAATCACCTTATAAAAGCAAGTTCAACAATAGCTCACTTGTACTAATATGATTGAATTCAAACATTAGGTATCTGATCAAAGGCCAACTTCAGAATAACATGGCTCTCCCAGTAGATTCTAAACAGCCTTAACAGACAGCTTGTCTAGAATAACCATTAAAGTGCCAGTTACAATAACAACTGAAAACTTTATGCTTTTCTTTCATTTTCCAAGAAAATAAGGCTTGAAGTTTCATGCGACTCATAAACTTGGCAGACCATTCACATAAAATATCAAGCCCTATTTTCTCAGAAATACAAACACAATATAATTTAGAATGCCATTTGCTACCATTCTAAATGGCTCTTTAAGGGCTAATATTGTAGGCTTACAGGCTGCAATGTGCAATGTCTATATATCTCCAGAAAAGGCATTCTTTTTCACCAAGATGTATCAATATTTTTCTTATTTCTGCACAAAAACGTATGTTGTGAGCACTCATTTGAAGCAACATATGTTGTGGGTACACATTTGAAGGACCTCAGTGAGGTGTTTCAAATATATACCCATATATATATTTGTGGAAAAATAAGAAAAAAAAAAACATTATCTGAATTCCACTATTATCTGGCGCTATGAACCAAATCGATCATCATTAGAAATAAAGACAAGAAGACATTCCAGGCAAAACTGACAAATAACAGGACCCCAGAGAAGTCATTTGTTCCAGTAATACAAAATATAGGCACTTTTATTGCAGCTCCACAAAACACATGTTGTGGGTATATCTTACAATTGTCACACAATAGTATGTTCAACAACACATTTTTTTTTTCCTGAAGCAATAATAAAAATAGCCTTGACAAGGTGCTACTTTTTCAACAAAAAGTATGGTTATTCTTTCTTTATTCTTTCAACAAACTCTTATCTTGTGGTGTTTATGAGTACCTAAAAGAAATAAGTAAATATATCTATCTGCATACCCAGCTTATCTAGAGCCATGAAAAATGATAATCAGAAAAAAAACTTTTCTGGATATGACCTAATAAAAACACAGAAAAAGTGTTCCACATGATTTCTTCAAATATTGCTATTTTCAATGAAAACACATGTGTACCCATTTAGGCCTTCAGTTATTCAAACAGGATTAAATGTAATGTTTTCCAGAGATATCAAAATCCATTTTTGTCTCCAGAATAACATGTGGACTGGAGCCCAAATGATTACAATAATTCCTGAATAATTATATAACTGATGTGTTTTCCCAAGAGCATGCTGAAACCACTGCCAATAAAACCAGGAAGAAATATGTTGTGAATGCTGGCTGTTTTATTAACAGGGGTGCATCAACATGTCAGTAAGTTTTGGTATTTAAGTCCATGACAGTAATTGTTTCAGGTCTGTTTCATTAGAAAGGCAACAGTATTTATGTATTCTGTAAGGTATTCAGTAAATACCCTTGGCTATTGTTTGATTAATCAACAAATTGTTCCTACTGAAGTGAACAACCAGAGGACTTGTTGAGTATTAGATGATAGATAATTCTAGAATAATTTTGCTCCAATTCTCCATAAAGTATATGTTGTGGGTACGCATTAAAAGTGCATGAGTTCCCTCATATTCTCCATAAAGATGTATGTTGTGGGTACTCATAAGAAATGCCTCTGTGAGGCACTTCTAATGAGTACCAAAAACATACGTTTATAATGGAGAAAAAAAATAATAGCACCTAATACCCCTACTTCAAATGTCCTTGTTTGATTAATCAACAAACTGTTCTTACAAACTATGCACAGGACCAACTGAACAACCATTTTTGCTGAAATGTTCATGCAGTCTTCACCCTTAACGACAGGAACAGATCATAGTTCATTCATTCACCTTATTTTAATATCCGAGATCTTAATATTTTATAACATAAACTTTTCATCTGCTACCATCTTTCTTGTAAAACCGTTTAGCAAGCTATCTTTCTTTCTTACCATGACAACTGGACAAAGCCACATCAACCTCTCTTGGCATATATGTTTTATAACTGATGAAAAATTTACCTGATGGATGCTGGGTAAAAATTTACATCTGATTGTGATATCTTGGACATTGGAGGGCAGTGTTTAATGAATGTGTTTTTTTTTTTATCCCCATGCTTTTCGAAGAAAAAGCGGGCATATTGTTATACCCCCAGTCCGTTCGTACGTATGTATGTACGTCCATCTGTAATGTCACACCATTGCTCCTAAACCATTTAAGGTAGAATCTTAAAACATTCACAGGCGATAGCCCTATGTATGAGGACTGGAGGAACGCATTTGGAATTTTGATGTGCACGGAGATATGCGACGGCGCTGGCGTGGGGATATGCGATGGCTCACCATCGACTTGCTCTAGTTCCTGATTATTTCCATTTCTATTTTGCCAGAGAGAGTGCTCAATTTCTTCTTATTTAAATTAGTAAATTAGGTATCTATTTACCAAAAGTATTTGATCATGTCTACTCCTTACCACACTTGTCCTAAAATTTCAACATCCATTTTACTACCTACTGTGTCTAACAACTGTAGCTTGAAAAACCAACAGTGTAGAACCTTATCAGACACCACATTCTATGGTATCTGATCTGGGTATAAAATGGATTGCTCAAGCCTGTCTGTTTGTTTGTGTTGAGGTTTTACGGCCCAGTCAACTCAATGGGGTCATGTCAAGCGCAGTCAGTTTACCTAACCACACATTTACTGGGCAGGCTTAGTCCTCTAAGCGGTTAACCAGTATTGTGCATATTCTTTCGCCAGAAACTGAAAACTGCCCTTCTTGAATCTGCAGAAGGGAGAGAATGACCTTAGAAAATATTTCATGATCAATCTCCAAGAAAGAATGTTGCCGACCACAGCGGGGGTTGAACCCACGACCTCCTGGTCTCCAGTCGGACGGCGCATACAACTGAGCCACCGAGGCCAGTACAAGCCTGTCTGTTTGATTACTTAGGGAAAATAAGATATTCATTACTGTGAAATATCTGCCTAAAAGGAACTTAGAGTAAAAATATCAAATCACAACGGCAAGATGAAACTCTGTGAAACACTTTTACATAATCTGAATTACTGCATTTTCCAAGACCAAAATAGCTTCCAATCAACTAAATGAAAATACTTGATTAAGAATGACAGTTCCTAGTGCATTCTTCTCCACATTTTCAACTTTCCATGCAGATTGAATTAGCTGCTGTCTAAAATCAGACCAGTTGATGAGGAAACTAAACATCTAAATTGGCAAGGAAATGGTCCATTTAAAACTAGGCTTGCTTTTTTTCAGCAGGTGTTCCAAGAAGAAAGATTACTGGTAAATATTTTAATTTGATTACAGCAAGATGGCTTAGAATTAGTGGATTTATGTAACTTCTGATTCAGGGGATACACACAGTACAACCTTCCTAAAACAAGCATGAAAGTTTTACTAACCATGTCAACTTCAAAGGCAATCTAAATATTAAGTATTAGATTTTTTTTCAGTTATAACAATGCATGGCAGTAAATGTTGTACATAACTTGAATATGTAGTAAAACTAAATTTTGTACTGGTCAATGAGGTGCCCATTGGTAGCATTCCATTGTCACAACAGCAGAAGACATTTTTTAAAATATATTTTTAAGTGCAAATAAAAAAGATGAAAATGCTAGATGAGAAAAAGGCTCAAAATGTTCACTTGTTTCAAAGAAAGACAAATCCATCCTCCAAATTGTTAATAATAGGAAGGTCATTACTCTCCAAAATTTTCAAGAATTAAGACAAATAAACGTCAAAAAGATTGCATTTGGAAACAAAGAACACACTACAAATTAGAACTTATCAGACTGTGGTAATGTTCAGGAAGATCTGCTTGAAAAACCTTTTTTCTGCAAGCTACTCATATCTCAACCAGCCTCTAGGAAACCTTAGTGCATAGCATGCTGGGATAAAAGTTCAGCTGATAACATTTCAAAATATTTTTCTTATTTTTATGAGGAGAGAGTCTGCATCAACTGTAATGTCCTATTTTCTGCGAAAAATAAGAAAACATATCATCAATTTGTTGTCTGTTGAATTTGCCCAGAGCATGCTAAGTGTTAACCCTTCTCATGCTGAATAAATTAAGATGCCATGCCCACTTCTAACTTCCAGCCAATTAGATTACTTGATCCGGGTTTTTGATAGAAATTCACATATTTCAAGACAAACAGTGCAGATCCAGATCAGTTGGCTTCTTCAGAAGCCAACTGATCTGGATCTACACTGTTTGCTGACAGGGCATGACGTGTTAGGCAAGAGAAGGGTTAAAGAAAATACCATATTTACCCTTAGTATTTGGACATGCAGGGCTGAGCAAACAGCATAGATCCAGATCAGATCCACTTATCTAGTAGACTTTAGGGACATCAACTGACAGTAAAATGAATTTGTTCAAAATAAACAAGAATGATAAGGAGTTACGGGTCCCAAAATTTAAAATTGTGAGCGCAAACTTTGGAAATGTTACTTTAACCCTCAATGCGCATTCAAAATTTTAGGAGATGGCATTCTTTGTTGTTGTTTTTTTTTTGTTGTTGTTGTTGTTGTTCCTGCTGTTTGAGGAAATAAGTCTTGACAGACAATTAATATGAAATTACAGCCTTATTTACTCAGAGAAATTTAAAAAATATATATATATATTTTGAGAATGTCATCTGCTGCTGTCGTAACTGGCATTTTAAGGGTTGAAGCATTTTCCAAAAGCAACAATTTGAAGTAGAGATAATCTTGACTATAATTTTAAGTAAATTATTTTTATTCCTTTGATATCAATCTTATATTTTCTGCCTGTCAGAGTAAAGCTGTTTACTTTGGCTGCTTTAAAGAAAATCAATTTTCAAAGATATAATTGTTTTTATATTTCACCACAGGTCCAAACAGATATTCTTCAAGCTGTAATTTTGAATAAGGGGAGTGTTCAGGTGTTTTGTTTTGTTTTGTTTTTTTCATTTTTTGCCCCCCCCCCAAAAAAAACAACAAAAAAAAAAACAAAAACAAAAAACTGTTCTTGTAGGTGTAAATCCTGTAAAGAGATGATTCTAGTGCTTTGTTTGAGATTTATTTTCACTGTCAATAATCTTTCAGTCATGTTGTGATAGTGTCTGGATGTGACAGTGGGAACTGATGCCATTTTATTTTGCCACTGACTCCAATATTAACACTGCAAACTATTACTGACATCAGTAGGACCAGTCCTAGCTCTTCTTCCTACAAACAATGCTAAGCACCAATCAAAAGAGAGGCTAGTACCAATTTTAGAGTCTCTATATAAGACCAAGCTAGGGATCCATATACAGCCCACTCCCCAATCTGTAAATGGATGACAATGATACTATTCATCCTTTTAAATATGATTTAAGTCATGACAATATGAAGTAAGGGTGATAATGAAAGGCTCTTTGGAATAAAGCTCTGTATATCTGCAAGCTGAATTCTGTCTTCATTGGAATTCAAATACGGGACCTTGTGATCCAAAGTTGGGAGGGTCAAACACTTGGGTACCGCTAAGCTTCCCATCAGTGGACAATCAACCAACTGAGCAACTCTATAAGGTTAAGTAATCCAAATATTTAGGGTATGGTGTTTGTCCTAAAAGTTTGGACACTTTATTCCATACATTTTGAGCTAAATTTTGCTTTTCTATGCAGTGGTTTATCAAAATACTTTGCAGAACTGCAAATAGTGTAGACCCTTATTGGACAGCTTGTTCAGAAGCAGTCTGATCTGGGTCTCTACCATTTGCATATGGCATTCTGGCAGAAGCTTTCATTGGTGTACACAATTTTAGGACATTTATTGTAAATACGGCAAGACAAAATTTATTGTAAATATGGCAAGACAATTTGTATCTTTATACTTTCCATCATTGGTTTCCCTAATAACTCAGTGCAAGAATCAATCAATTTTCACCATCAGTCAATATTAGCCAAATAATGATGCTAATTAAAATCAGCTAAAATATGCTTCTCTGCAAGAACCACCTACCTGATACTTCTCTATTCAAAGCTTCAGATAAGGCACCTTTTCTCATCCAAAAAGTAGATGCTTTTCTTATTTCTCTACCAAAATATATGTTGTGGGTACTCAATAGAAGCGCCTCGATGAGGTGTTTCTACTGAGTACCCACAGCATATGTTTTCGTGGTCAAATAGGAAAAATATTATGTGCATACCCACTCTTATCTGGAGTAATGTCTATTTATTTACCTCCTTCAAGAAGAGTGCTGTTGATTCTGGCATCTACTCGATAGAGGCTTTTTATGAAAACATAAGCTAAGAGTCTTACATCAACAAAACTGCATCTTTCATCTTATCACCATTTTATAATCATCTCACCATTAGTGGCGCCCTCTTGTTTAACAGGCAATCTTTGAAGGGGGCTAATACTGGTAAATGGTTACCACTCTATGGGCAAAGTCAGTAGCTGACAAACTGATGATATTTTTTCTTAATTCTCCCAGAAAACAGGTTTTGGCATTTCATAAAAATTGTCTCCTTAGGAAACAATATGCATGAAATGTCAAAGCCTGTTTTCTGGGGAAAAAAAAAAATTTTCAAAATGTTGTCTGTTGAAGATTTTTTCCAGCATGCTGAGCCTTAAGGACCATAATGATGAAAGACTTAACATGATAATTACATTTTGATCATTCCCCAGCACTTCTTCCAATCATCTTAACTCTAGATAAACAGGGGTATCCATGTATATATTTTTCTTATTTCTCCAAGAAAATTATGTTGTGGGTATTCATTAGCATCGCCTAAATGGGATCATTCTAATACTTACCATGTTTTAATGGAAAATATAAAACATACAATATTTGTAAACCTGAAGACCTGTCTTCTCCAACTCTATGAATTACTGTTACATAATCTGAAGATTTTACCATCCAAATGCTTCCTATAAAAATCATCCCATTTACCCTTGTCCTGCTGAATAAATTAAGATGCCACACCCACTTCTAATTTTCAGCCAATCAGATTACTTGATCTGGATTGTTGCTATAAATTCACATACTTAATGGCAAACAGTGCAGATCCAGATCAGTTGGCTTCTTCAGAAGCCAACTGATCTGGATCTACACTGTTTGCAAAGACAGGGTATATCCGGGTTCAGCAGGACACGGGTTAACATACTGTATTTGCCCTAAATATTAGGACTCCTTATAGCTGATCAGATGCCACATTACTAATCTGTGACTTATCTACATTGTTTGCTTAGGTCCATCTGTCCCAATACTTATAGTCCCTAGCTTGAAAAGCTTGTTTTGCTGTTGTTTTTGTTTTTACCTTCAATTTTCATAACATTTGTTTATATAGCACCAGACAAGGCAATTACCATAGGATCATTTTTTGTTATTTTTGCACCAAAACATATGTTTTATGTTGTACTCATAAGAAGCAACTATGTTAGGTAAATAGAACAAACCCTTCTGAATAGAGTATTTACCTTAAGTATTCAGATACAGGCCTGAGCAAACAGACTTTTTTTTAGTTCTTGTCCCTTTCAGCCCAGCAGAGCCTTTCAGGCCAGCAGACCAAAACAGACACCTTTGCAAATAGTGTAGATCCAGATGTGGTGGGTCGTTATACTAGGTTTACATTATGTTCCCAGCAGCCACGGCAATCATGTTTCAGGCCACCATGAACAAAACTAGATGGATGTGAGACAATGCTGGGGGAAGGGATGGGCAAACTTGACAAGCTGGGATTGCTGTGGATGCCGGGCCAGACTTCTAAACTGTCAAAAAATTTGCCACAGCAGTTACGATGCTCATGAGAAACCTAGTAGGTCGCAGTAAAATGGGTTGAACGCAACAAAACGTTGAGAGTACGTACTAGGCCGTAACATAACTTGGAGGCAGTCTGTAGTACATGTATTCCCCAGCATCCCACAGTCCTTTCAAGTTTTGTCACATTCTGCTGCGTTATGGGCATGTTTTGTCACGGTTGCTGCACGTTTTGTCCTGTTTTGCTACATTTTCATCAGGCATCTCATCAGTATCTACACTGTTTTGCCGCTCATCTAGCAATTTTTAGACACAACATCAGGTAGTAAATAGTACTTGTTCAAATTTTAGAACAAGTATGGCAAGGAATTGATACAGCTCTTGATAAGATGTTGTTTTTTGGGGGTTTTTTTCAATCCAAAAGTATTGATATTTTTCTTATTGGTGAGGCGCTTCTAATACCCACAACATGTTTTCCTGGAGAAATAAGAAGAATATATACCAGATACCCACTCTTATCTAGATCTATCAAATGAGGTGTCCAGATACTTAGGGTAAATATGATATGTACTATGAAACAATAACACAACTGCAAGTAGTGAAAATGATTATTATCAGAGATCTGGAATGCATTTATTTTTCATATAGAATCATAAAAGCAATGTTACAGTCACAAGTGAATTAGTCATCATTCTGATGGCCTTCCAGAAATGCAGCTTCAGAGGTGAATGACTCCAGGTAGCATAGCTACCCAAAAGATTCAGACAGATATTATAAGTCCTGAACATCCAGTGCATCCATAGACCTAGATCAAGTGTGCCAACACATTTTCGGAACATCTTCATTTAGATATTCTCCAAATAGTCACATGGACTTGTTGGAATTTTATGTTTGTTTGTTTGTTTGAGTTGGAGTTTTTCCAGCCCAGCCAACACTTTTAAGGTCATGTCAAGCTGTCATACTCACACTCACACTTTTCCTGTGCAGTCCTCTAAGCAGTTAACCCTTGTCCTGCTGAACCTGGATATACCCTGCCTTTGCAAACAGTGTAGATCCAGATCAGTTGGCTTCTGAAGAAGCCAACTGATCTGAATCTGCACTGTTTGCCATTAAGAATGTGAATTCATCGCAACAATCTAGATAAGTAATCTGATGGGCTGAAAATTAGAAGTGGGCGTGGCATCTTAATTTATTCAGCAGGACAAGGGTTAATCAGTACTTGTGCACATACTGTTGCCGGAGACTGACAACTGTCTTTCTTGAATCAACTGAAGGGGGAGATATTGACTGTCGAAATGACTTCATGATCAATCTCGATGAAATGGGGTTTAGCTGGGTTTGGAACTTATGGCCTGTGGATCTGCAGATGGATGTACATGCTACCGACTGCTCTATGGAGCTCAGCATACTGCCAGTAAAAGAACTACGAATATTTAGCATCAACATTCTACAGATGAGATGTTTCTAATACCTCTCTTTTAAGTTTCTAATATGTACCTACAAGATTATACTGTATTCGACCTAATTACCACACTGTGAGCTTAGGTTTTTCAAAATTACTGGGAACATTTGTGGTACTAAATATGTATCTGCCTACTAAGGGTACACTTCTAAAAAAGATCAGCAAATGACTTATTTGATGATGAATATGCGATCTTTTTTTTTTTTTTATTTTCTTCATAAATGCATGTGTTGTGGGTACTCATTTGAACTGCATCGACAAGTCCATGCAATTCAAATGGGTACCCACAACAAATGTCTTTATAAAGAAGTAGACTAAAAGTACACAGGCTGTAATATAGAGACTCCGGAATTGCTTGACTGTGCGCTTAGAGGGGTATGCGCAGTAATTAGGCCGAATACGGTAATGACAAAAATTATCTTCTGAATACTGTTTTATCCAACTCTATGATATTACAAACTATGAGTACAGTTTACCATTTCTGATTTGAACTCATTTTTGAGGCCCTAGAAAATTATTTCTGTAGCTCAAGAAAACAAATATTTAGGGTTTTTTAAGAGAATTTCCTTATTTTGATTTTATCAAGAAAATATATGTTTTGTGTACTTGTTAGAATTGCCTCAGTGGGAAAATTCTAATGAGTACACTCAATGTAACATTATATTTTTATAGATTGAAAAGACACTCCCTATGGCTCTATGACTAACCCTCAGTGGCTCAAACTACCTATAAACAAATTTTTGTAGTCCCAAAGGTGTTTTATTAACAGGTTTGGGACTATAGAAATTTGTTTAGATATAGCCTTAGTCATTGAAGTTCCACAGTATGTTTCAAGGATGTTTGCTGTTTAGACACATCATATACATGTAGACAAATGGACTTGTTCAAATTTTAGAATAAAGACAGTAGATATATAAAGACAGGTTATTTAGGGTAAAATGTGATATATAAAATAAGCTGCTGTAACAAACTTTAAAACAAGCATTTAATTGTCATAGTAATAAAAATTCCCAGTACTTAAGTTAAGAAAGGGATCCAGGTAAGTACTTTCCTAAATTCTCTTAGAAACATATATTGTAACATCATGGCGAAACAGGCCCCGAGGATATAAAACTTTTTTCATGCTCAACTCAGCTGAGCATGAAATTTTCTTTGCTAATAAATATGAAAATGCCAACAGAAGTTGGCACTTTCATATTTATTAGCAGAGAAATTTTCATGCTCAGATAAGTTAAGCAAGAAAGAATTTGCAATTGTTAGTAATCTGAGATTTATTAGCATGAAAAATTTCATGCTCAGCTGAGTTGAGCACGAAAAAAGTTTTATAACCTCGGGGCCAGATCTCATTTGAAGTGTCTCAGTGAGATACTCTGATGAGATGCCATTATTTACATGTTTTCTTAGAGCAATAAGACTAATGACAACATTTTTGGTTGATAAAACTATACAGTGAAATCTGTGTAAGAGAGCCACCTTTGAGACTGATATTAAATAGAGTTGATGTGGAAAAAATTGTCTGTCTTATAAATGAACATGTCATGTAATTTTGCTAGCAAAATTACATGACATGTACCTTTATAAGACAACCATCTTTCCACATCAACCACTAAAGTCAATCTCAAAGGTGGCTTTCTTACACAGGCTTCACTGTAGTTTAACTACTAGGAAACTTGGACTTTGGTTATCCTAAACTCCTCGTATCTACGATTATAAACTTTGTACAACTAGAAGGACCTCACTGAGGCACTTCTATTGAGTACCCATAACATATATCTTCATGGAGAAATATGAAAAAAAAAAATGTTCATTTCTGAAATGGATATTCCCCCTTATCTAGAGGTACCATTATAACTTTTGTAGCTCAAGAAGGATCTCACCAAGGCACTTCTAATTATTTGTTTGTGTTGAGGTTTTACGGCCCAGTCAACCCAACAGGGTCATGTCGAGCGCGGTCAGTTTACCTAACCACACATTTACTGGGCAGGCTTAGTCCTCTAAGCGGTTAACCAGTATTGTGCACATTCTTTCGCCAGAAACTGACAACTGCCCTTCTTGACTCAGCGGAAGGGAGAGAATGACCGTAGAAAATATTTCATGATCAATCTCCACGAAAGAATGTTAACACTCGGCGGGGGTTGAACCCGCGACCTCCTGGTCTCCAGTCGGACGGCGCATCCAAATGAGCCACCGAGGCCGGCTTACACTTCTAATTATAATGAGTACCCACAACATACCTTTTCAGGATACATGAAACATTGATTATCTCTGGATGACCCTTTTACATACATGTACATGGAGAAATAAATAAGACAAAATGTTCATTTCTGGAGTGGATACCTATTACGCAAAAATAAGAAAAAACTGCTTATCTCTGGATATGGTAAATGTCCTAAAATTTCGTACACCAAAGTGGCTGACAAAACGGCAAATGCAAACAGTGCAGACCCAGATCAGAAGAAACAACTGCATTAAAAGCAAAAATTGGGCCAAAAAAGTATGGAATAATGTGTTGAAAATTGTAGGACATTTATCACACTGCTCTTATCTAGAGTTCTGATTATAAATTTTGTTACAGAGCAGCTTTATGACAGATTTCATCACTCTGACAGTAATATATGCCTGCTTACTGAATGCATAATTTAAAAGAAACCCTGAATAATTAATCTTGTTCAAATTTTCCTAACATGTACAGACATCAGAAGATATTCTCAGACAGATTTATGGTACAGGACGATAAACTTTCAAACATTGAAATAACAAACACCTTAAGTCACTGCTGAAAACAGTTTTTTTTTTGTTTTTTGTTTTTTGTTTTTAAATGAAGGCGGAGCTAATTCTCTTTCTTTAACTTTTTAAAGTAGACCCCTTTTCAGATGAGAAGCAAAAACAGTTCTGACAGTGTTAAACTTACTGCAATGTAAAGCCATGTTCTATCTATCAGAGACATTTGGTAAATTGTCTGCCAATGTTTGCAAGGAAATAACTTGTGCGACTTCCTGTTTGCTTTCTTACACTCCAAGCCCCTTCTGAAAAAAGGTTCACTCTAAAAGTAGAGTAGACCCCTTTTCATAAGGGAGGAAAAAAAAAACATTCTGATGGGTGTTGCCTCCCCTGAAAGTGCACACATTCCCCTTAACCCTTGTCATGCTGAATAAAATAAGATGCCACGCCCACTTCCGATTTTCAGCCAATCAGATTACTTATTCCAGACTGTTGATATAAATTCACATACTAAATGGCAAACAGTGCAGATCGAGATCAGTTGGCTTTTCCAGCCAACTGATCTGGATCTACACTGTTTGCAAAGGCAGGACATATCTGGGTTCGGCAGGAATAGGTTTAAAATGACATCAGTCAAGTAGGTTAATGCTTAGCATGCTGGATAAAAATATCAGCAGACCACAATCTGAAATATTTTTCTTATTTTTCCCAGGAAAAAAAACTTTAGCATTTCAAGCAAATTGTTGCATGAAATGTTAAAGCCTTTTTTTTTTTTGGAAAAATTAGAAAACTGGACCCGTGTCCGAAGTACACAAATGACCTGCCCTTTGGACCCCTAGCCAACCCCAGGGCAAAACCCAAGGGCAACTCTAATACATAGTCGAAGGTTTAGGTCTTGGTAAGTAGCATACCAAATTTCAACTTCCTAGCATAAAAGGTACCCAAGTTATGATCTCCAAGAGAAACATGGATGTAAATGTCAATGTAAATTTGAATGTAAAATTCAAACATTTGTTAGACTGGTTACAAACATGACATAACCTCATACGAACTTAACATCATGGCTAAACATTATATGTGTCCCCTGCCTTAGGCAGGCAGGGAGTATAAAAATATCATCAGTTTGTCCTCTGCTGAATTTGCCCATATCGCAGTAAAGTTTAAAGGTTAAAAGAGATCCATAGCGGAGACACTATGCATAAAATGTTAAAGCATATTTTTGAGGGGAAAAAAAATAAGAAACATATCATCATTAGGGAGCAAATTGTTTCCTTTTGGAGCAGACCCCTTTTCAGAACAAACAGAAAAAAGAATTGATACAGTTGCCTCCCTCCAAATTTGAGTTAGAGTGTTACCGCCAAGTCATCACTGTTAAGGTTATGCCAAGCGGTCAGTTAACCTTTTCACACTTTTCCTAAGCAGGCTTATCCTCTTAAGTGTCAACCAATTCTTGAATACATATATTCACCAGTAACTGACAACTGCCCTTCTTGAATAAGCAGAAGGGGGAGAATGATCATAGAAATGACTTCATGATCAATCTCAATGAAAGTTATGTGGCTATATGTGGTTATATCGTATCAGTACCCCTTAATCCATTGTATACTGAATAGACTCTCCAACACTATATATTGGAAGAGTCCAATTTCAATTTTCGGTATGTCGGGCTATGAAATTTACGTATTTCTAGAGAAAAATGACTAAACTATTTGCAAACAGTGGAGACCCTGATCAGACACTGCATTCTGCGGCATTTGATCTGGGTCTGCACTGTTTGCCAATTACCCTTTTACGGGTCTCCCAACTACAATGGGTTAAATGTCGTCTACTGCTATTCAAGGCCAGCAGTTTAAAAGTAATCAGATCTACTACTGAACTACAAGAAGCTGAACTTGTTGGATCCATTACTGACAAGAAGAAGCTGAACTTGTCGGAATGCAAAGCCATGTTCTATCTATCTATCAGAGTGTTATTAAGATAAAGATCAGACAGGTGATGATGATGCACTTGATGCTATCTTGCTGAAGAACTTGCTTCATGTACCATTAGACAGAACTTGTGGTATTACAAGGATACCAAACCTCACACTTAGAGAACCATAGATGTTCTGGGGTTTTATGGCCTTTTCAATGGTACAGTAAATGTCCTAAAATTTCGTAAACCAAATTGTCTGATGAAACAGCACATGCAAACAGTGCAGACCCTAATCAGACTGCTCCTGAAGGAGCAGTTTGATCAGGGTCCGCACTGTTTGCAATTCCTCTACATTTTTTAAGAAACAACGCATAAAAAGCAAAACTTTGGCCAAAAAAGAACATAATAAAGTGTTCCAAACTTTAGGACAATTATAAGCGGAATACAGTAATTATATGAGACTAATGATAGAGGATAGGCAGACAATGATGAGAAGGATGCAATCACATGATGTGAGTAAAAGAGGGAAGAGAGTGCGTAGCTGGAGTAAACCCATGATTGCTGCACTGCTAGACACAATTACCATACTCATCCTAAGTATTCAGAGAGTTTCTTGGTTTGAGTTATTGTTCAATAACACATAAACCCTTGTGGGTCATTTGTGTCATCTCCAAGAAAGTGGAAGGAACAGGATTAACAAGAGCTAGTAGAGAGAAGAATGTCAAAATACATGAGGGTGAAGGAAAAAGCTAAAGACAATGCAGAAACTGACAAAGTACAAATAAACCCCCTTCCTCCACCAGCTGGCTACAAGTACATCAACAGGCAGCCAAATCAATATTAACCCAGTATAATCTGGAGGCCCTCAAAAGGGTAGCTGGCAAACAGTGCAGACAAAGATCAGACACCACAGAATGCAGTGTCTGATCAGGGTTTCCAGTTTGCAAATAGTTCAGCCATTTTTCTCTAGGAATATCTAAATGAAAGCGCCTGACACACCTAGAATTGTAATGTGTTTATTCAGAATAACATGAGCAAACAAGAATGGTAAAATGAAGGTGTACAAATATTTAGGGTAAATAAGACAGCAGAAAACTGAGAATCAGCCAGAATTAACTAGCTGAAAGTCAGGGCCCAGTTGTTCAAAACTAACGATGTTGTTAGTTAACATCGTTAAAACTTTTATCATTAAATATGGCATATATGCTAATATTTTTGCTGAAAAAATGTGAGTAGCTTTTGCACTACCCACATTTTTTCAGCAAAAAATATACCTATTAATTAGATATTGTATTTACAAGAACAGTTAACATTTTAACTTACTAACAAGCTCGTTAAGCCAACAAGCCTTGAACAACTAGGCCCAGACTTTTGGACTTCACTTTTGGACCTGTGGAATTTCTGACATTTTATATTTAATGTGTCTCTTCACTGTGTTCATTTACTTCCAACTAGAATTAAAAACCACACCACAACCTCTTTATAACACTATTGTTGGGGTCCATAGCAAAAACTGTGTTAGTTAAACAACCGCGTTATATCCAAACAAAAATGTATAAATTATATTGAAAAATGACCATTTTTTCAATATAATATATACATTTTTAAGATCCATCTTTGAACCGTGTTATATTCAAAACTGTGTTATAACTAATCGTGTTATAAAGAGGGTGTAGTGCATCACTGAATGTGAGTAATATCCTTGCACCTCTGCTTTAACCTTTACCACTCTCTGATTCAGCAAATGACAATTTCATATTTTTCTCGTTTTCCCTAGAAAACAGGTTTTGACATTTCATGCAAATTGTCTTCTTTGGAGACAATTTGCATGCAATTCATCCCCTTGAAGACAATTTGCTTGAAATGTTGATGCCTACTTTCTGGGAAAAAAAAGAAAAATATTATCTAAAAATATGCCCAGAGAGTGATAAAGGTTAACCCTTGTCCTGCTGAACCCAGATATGCCCTGCCTTTGCAAACAGTATAGATCCAAATCAGTTGGCTTCTGATCTGAATTTGCACTGTTTGTCAGTTAGAAATCAGTGTGGCATCTAAATGTATTCAGCATGACAAGGGTTAAAATGATCCTTTCTGTGAAATTTTTCATTCAACAAACACATAGTTCACTCCATAAACTAACAATGGACAGATGACTCATTGACTAAGGGCAGACAAACCTGCAAAAATGAACTCAGTAAAGCAATACTACATCACACATTGCTATGTAATGCAAATCATTCCTGCCATTTTATCAAAATGAAACAAAACCTCTAGACAGAATTAAGTTGCAGAAGTTTTGCTTGAACAAAATTGAGATCATACACTGCTTCTAATACAGCAGATAATAGTGTTTTATTTGATTTTTTTTTTTTTTTTTTTTTTTTTTGAAAATTTAACAAACCCTATAGAAGTAGACTGCTTCACAATCTCATACAGACCGCTGAGCTGAACAATGGACCCACATGAAGGGTCCTGTATGGTACCCACTCTGTATGATACCATGCTGAATAAATTAAGACGCCATGTCCACAAATCAGATTACATGATCCAGGTTATTGATACAAATTCCCATACTTAATGACAGAGTAGATCCAGATCAGTTGGCTTCTTCAGAAACCAAATGCACAGAAGCCAACTGATCTAGATCTACCTTTTTTTGCAAAGGCAAGGCATATCGGAGTTCAGCAGGACTAGGGTTAAGATGATTTGCATAAGTGTGAAGACCAGTATTTTCTCCAGAAAATACCATAGCTACAGATAAGAGGTGGTATCCACATTATATTTTTCTTATTTCTCCACAAAAACATATGTTGTGGGTACTCATTAAAAGCACCTCGCTGAGGCGCTTCTAATGAGTACCCACAACATATGTTTTCGTGGAGTAATAAGAAAGATATCAGCATTTTTCGGATGAAAAAAGCGCCCTATCTGTTGCTATGAAATCCTGGAAAAGAACACTCCTTAGTCTTTAGATTTCCTTGCTAGTGCACTAAGGGATGAAAAAAACTGACAGATCTAAGATTGGTGTGAAATACTTGTGGCATGAATTACAAGATAGAAGGAAACAAGGTGGAATGTGGCAAACAAAAGCTCTACAATAATACTGCATTAACCAATATCGTCAAGTGCACATATTTTCTTAGCTGAGTAAGTGTGCAATTTTTGCAAGTTCTTGAAGAAAACTGAATGCCTTTGCATGTTTGGGCTAGCAAAATGACTTCCTACTGTGTTTATCCTGTATATTTAGATGGCCAGGTCTTGGTAAAAAGTGTACATTCAGATCAAATGGCTCCAGTTAAATTTGGGTATACAAAGCATGAATGGTAAAACCCCTGAGACCTATATTTTGAGCACTTTAAATGTGAATGCTATTGATCACATCTTTATATAAATTTAGAATCTTGGTTTAAAATGCAGCACATGACATTTTAAAAAATTGTTTTATTTGTCCAGAAAACAGGACTTGAACTGAATCCATGCACTCGTTAGGTTGATACAGTGTTGAAATGCTTCTCTTTTTTTTTTTGAATAACAAGTGCAAGTCCTGTGGTGAGCTTGAAACTTGGGTCAAGGTCACCAAAATGTCAGCAATTAAGACCATTCTAGTTATACTATATACCAAGCCTGACCAGAATTCATCAAACGTTTATGCATGCATTGAAAAGCTTGCACTGAAAAACTTTATTTTAATAACTTGTAAGTCCTGTGTCGACTTGAAATTTTGGGTCAAGGTCACAAAAATTTAATCATCTATTGAGACCATCCCTGATATAGTATATACCAAGTCTGGCCAGAATCTATCAAATGGAGATAGGGTGTTGAAAAGATTTAAGAAAAACTTTACCTTAAAAATTGGTTAAAGGTCACCAGAATACAATCAGTGATTAAGACCATCCTAGTTATACTAAATATCAAGTCTGACAAAAATCCATACTGATTATGGAGCATTGAAAAGCTTTATTTTTAGAGTCAAATTCCTGTGGTGACTTGAAAATCAGATCAAGAACACCCAATATAATCAGCCATTAAGACCATCCATGTTATACTATATATCAAGTCTGACCAGAATCCAGTATCTGGTTATGTAAACAGGGCACTGAAATGCTTTATCGAAATGTTTTATTTTCATAGTAAAGGTCCCATGGTGACCTTGAAATTGGGTCAATATCACTAAAATCTAAAAAGTTCATCAACTAGTCCCAATGATATAGCTATGCAATTTTAGTAAGAATCTGTTGACTAGTTCATGAGATATTGCCCAGACAAAAAAGTGGCATGTTGATACCAATGCTGAAGCTGACACTAATGGGATCTGCACCAAAAAACAGTATGTCCCATTCTCCTTCCGTAGAGGGATATAAACATGTTTTAACTTAAACCTTTCATCCCTGCAGATTGAAACAATGCTTTTGCAAACAGTGTCAATTGTGAAGAGACAGTTCATAATGAGCTATCTCATCAGGATCTACAATGTTTGACATCTGTTTTGATCACTGATCGAGACTCCTATTTGGAACAATGGTTCTGAGCACAGGGTTTTCAGTAAATATTTTTTAGAGGAGGCCTGAGCAGAATTTGAGGCAGCCAAAATGGATACTGCTGACATTACCGTGTTTACCATAATTATGTATTCAGACAGACAGGCTTGAGCAAACAGTGTAGACCTAGATGAGATACCACTCAATGCGGCATCTCATCAGGGTATACACTGTTCGCAAATCAGCCAGCAATTTTTAGACACAACAACGGATAGTAAATTGCACTTGTTCAAATTTTAGAACAAGCATGGTGAGGAGTTGATGTGTCCAAATACTTAGGGTAAATACAGTATTGTTATGCAACAGAAAAGGATTTTAGGTGGCCAGAAAAATCTTTGACACAGTCATTTTGGTCTTAAAGAAAGCCCTGTGACCAGATTCAAAGATGGAAGGGTCCACTTCAGAAACTAAGGAATGAGAGGGATTGAATCTGAAGAGCAGAGTGGTGAAACTAACATTTTTTGTCAATTCCCAAATTCCCTGTGTAGATTAAAAAAATCTATCACTGCTTTTGTAAAAACACTAATAGAATAAATCTGAATTGAAACTCTGAAGAATAGAGTGGTTGAGCAGTAATATTTTTTTGTCAATTCACATATTCCCTGTGTGGATCATAGCAGCAGAGAAGAGGGGGTTGCCACATAATATTTTTCATATTTTCTGCATGATAACATATGTTGTGGGTACTCATTAGAAGCGCCTCAGCTTCTTATTTCTGCACAAAAACATGTTGTGTGTACTCATTAGAAGCGCCTCACCGAGGTGCTTCTAATGAGTACCACAACATATGTTTTTGTTTAGAAATAAGAAAAATGTCAATACTTTTCGGTTGAAAAAAGTGCTTTATCTGGAGCCATGATGGTTGAAACAATCAAAACACCAGACTCTGTTGTATCATTAGGTATATACAAGGAACTGCACAGTAAATACCAACAGAAGCAAAGCTGCTATCTTGATTCAGAATCAGCCACATTGTTTCTCTTCATACTAACTCTCAAAGCGCAAAGCCAAAGTTTTTGTAGCAGACATTCTATTTTTTTTTTTTTTTTTTTTTTTTTTCAGAGAAAATAAAGACTTTAATAATTAGTCTTGACATTTCATATGAATAGTCTGCTTAATATTAACCGTTAAAGTGCCAAGCAAAGCTTGAAGCAGACAACATTCTAATTTTTTGTTTTATTTTTTTAGAGAAAATAAGTCCACTTGACATTGCACGAGACGATTAACATGAAATGTGAACTTATTTTCTTTGAAAAATAAAAAAAAGTTCAATATGTCATCTGCTGCAGATGTAACTGGTGCTTTACGGGTTAAGATAATTCAGAATAGGAAGGGAATCCAAAAATATTTTTCTTGCTTCATTAAAACAAGTTAGTGCTTGACAAAAGTGCCTCATTGAAGAGACAACAAAATAAATATGGCATAATAATTCAGGGATCAATTTTAGCACTTGCTAACTTGCTAAATGCTGGTTAATTTCCTCAAAAAGCAAGCTGCAATTTCCATCACTTGCTAATTCTAGCAAGTTGGAAAGATTCTCTTTAACTGGCAGAACCTGAGGCATTGTTGCTGAAGTTTTGCAATTTCTTTTCCAAAAGCAATGACGATATTTTTATTTTTCCCAGAAAAAAGGTTTTGACGACATTACATGCAAATTGTCTCCATAGGAGACAATTTGCATGTAATGTCAAAACCTGTTTTCTGGGAAAAATAAGAAAAATATTTTAAAATGTCTGCTGAAACTTTTACCCAGAGTGCTAAGGTTTAAAGCCACATTTAACATTGTTTATAAATGAGAAAAAGCAAGTTGGCTGAAAGGTTTAGCAAGTCAAAAATAATGCCACTTGCTAATTTTAGCAAGCTGTCAAAAAAGTTAAATTTGAACCCAGTAATTTACCACCCTTTTTGTCCCTTATCTGAAACTACTCACAAGA
The DNA here is from genome assembly GCA_964016985.1 of Anodontia alba. Lineage (NCBI taxonomy): Eukaryota > Metazoa > Mollusca > Bivalvia > Lucinida > Lucinidae > Anodontia > Anodontia alba. The sequence goes on from OZ024824.1 coordinate 19,116,895, forward strand.
AGCCCTGAGGTGATCTTAGTAAGTACCTGCAACATAAGTTTTGGTGGATAAAAAGAAAAATACTTATCTGGGTACCCTTCCAATCTGGAGCTAGAATTATCCGGCTATGGGTGTTCCAATATTTGGTGGTTTATAGGGTATGCTGTACCTTATCCGGAGATATGGGTGTCTCAATAATTTGGGGTAAATACGTTAGACCCCTAAATTACCATCCTGTTTTCTCATATCTGAATTTAGGCATAAATACAATATGTATTTATCACCCAATCTGTCTGTTATCTGAAATTATGCCCATATCTCTGGAACTCTGAGACTGATACTAACAAAGTCAACTAGATGAGATGTAACCAAGGATGACAGGGTGAGACAACAATCTCCATATTAGATCAATAGCCTCCGGTGGTCTACATGCAAAACAATTTACTGTATTTACCCTCAGTATTCAGGAGACATGCCGAGTCAACAGTGTAGACCAAGAACTCTGAGACTGCTGCTGACAGTCAACAAGATGAGATCTAAGCATGGATGACAAGGTGAGACAACAATCTCCCTCTCTGATCAATAGCTTCCGATCTACATGCTAAACAAATTACCCTATTTACCATAATTATTTTGACAGACAAGCCAGGCCCGAGGTTATAAAACTTTTTTCATGCTCAACTCAGCTGAGCATGAAATTGTCCTCTTAATAAATCTCAAATCACTAACAATTCTAAATTCTTTCTTGCTAAATATTGCTAAGCATGAAAATTTCTCTGCTAATAAATATGAAAATGCCAACTTAAGTTGGCATTTTCGTATTTATTAGCAGAGAAATTTTCATGCTCAGCTGAGTTGAGTATGAAAAAAGTTTTATAACCTCGGGACCTGAGCAAACAGTGTAGACCCAAATCAGACATCTGGTCTGGGTCTACACTGTTTGCAACTCATCCAGGAATTTTTAGACTAATTATCAATGAACTGGATGATAATGATAATGATATTATGTTTAAGTCTTTCAACATTATCTAAGACATATCGAGACAATATAAGTCTCTGTGCAGTGAAGTGCCATAGTCATTAGCTGAATTCCACATCGAGTGGGATTCGAAGGCAGGACCTTATGTACCGAAGCATAGCACTAGTTAAGGCGCTTTTGTCAATCCAAAAGTATTGATATTTTTCTTATATCTCCACAAAAACGTATGTTGTGGGTACTCATTAGAAGCGCCTCGCCGAGGCGCTTCTAATGAGTACCCACAACATATGTTTTCGTGGACAAATAAGAAAAATATTTACTGGATACCCTCCCTTATCTAGACCTATGTGAAGTCATGAACATTAACTATAACCACGTAGCCATGCTCACGAGAAATAAGAAAAATATCAATACTTTCAGTTGGAAAAAACCCATCTTATATAGAACTAGGAAGGTGTCCAAATACTTAGAAGAAATAACCCTAAGTATGGATAGAAAGGCTTGAGCGAACAATGTAGACCCAGACCAGATGCTGCAAAATGTGCTGTCTGATCAGGGTCTACACTATCACTCAACCAACAGTTTTGGAACACATCAACAAGTAGTAAAATGGACTTGTCCAAGGTTTAGAAGAATTATCGTAATGAGTTAAGGTGTCCCAATATTTAGGATAAATATGGTATATGATAATACCCTAAAGGAGATGGAAAACTGCTCCAACAGGATTTAAATCTTCACATAACCTTCCGTATTTACCCTAAGTATTCAGTCACCACAACTTCTAACCATACTTGTTATAAAATTTGAACAAGTACAATTTACTACCTGTCTAAAAATTGCTGGATGGGTGGCAAACAGTGTAGACCCTGATGAGATGCCGCATTCCGCAGCATCTCATCTGTGTCTACACTGTGTGCTCAGGCCTGTCTGTCCAAATACATAGAGTAAATATGGTATGTACAAAGGCCGAGGCCATAACAGTGAGTAACCACAGCTGTAGCTTTTTCTTATCCAAATGTTGTTTGCTGGACTTCTCCACAGACAGATAATTGAAAGCTGATCAGACTGGGCACATGTGCAGGCTGATCTGGGGGCTTTTCACAAATGGTATAAGGATCCTTTTCATGCATTTCACATCATGTATATTTTCGTCCTTAATCTTCCGACAGAAGTTCAAGTCAAAAACATGTAATTTAAGACAATGACGCCAATTTAAAGCCAACTAGTCAAACTATCAGTCTGAAGAGACAAGTTAGCGTTAACCCTTGTCCTGCTGAATAAATTAAGATGTCACACCCACTTCTAATTTTCAGCCAATCAGATTACTTGATCAGGATTGTTGCTATAAATTTACATACTTAATGGCAAACAGTGCAGATCCAGATCAGTTGGCTTCTTCAGAAGCCAACTGATCTGGATCTACACTATTTGCAAAAAAGGACATATCCGGGTTCAGCAGGACAAGGGTTAACTCCAGACAAGGTGCTTTTTTTTAACAGATATTTTTTCTTAGTTCTTTACAAAAAACATGTTGGTGGTACTCATTAGAAGTCCCTCACCCACAACATATGTGAGCGTGGAGAACTAAGAAAAATATTAACCCTTGTCCTGCTGAGCCCGGATATACCCTGCCTATGCAAACAGTGTAGATCCAGATCAGTTGGCTTCTGAAGAAGCCAACTGATCTGGATCTGCACTGTTTGCCATTCAGTATGTGACTTGGTATCAACAATCTGGATCAAGTAATCTGATTGGCTGAAAATTTGAAAAGGGCGTGGCAGCTTAATTTATTCAGCAGGAGAAGGGTTAATAGGTTACATCCCCTTATTTGGATCTATGTTTGGCAGACTGAACTTAATCATCTCTGCACCCTGAAGACAAATATCGCAGACAACAAATAAGCCATCTTTTTATTTTTAAGGAAAATTCATGCAAAAGATTAGTCAGATGAAGCGTGGAGTCCTGTTTCTGAAGAAACACGAAAAAGGCCAGAATATTTAAAATTTGTTTGCGCTTATACTTTTTCAGCATGCAACAAGTTAAAAGCAAGATTATTTTAATATGTATATGTGTCATACAAGACAAGTGATTTAACCTTTTGCTTGTCAAAGGAGATATTAGAAAACAGAGAAACATTTATTTATTTATTTTTTTTTTTTTTTTGAAGGAAAAAAAATAGGATAGTCAAGCAACATGTTGCCTCAGAAATAATTTAGGACAGGGATAGGAAAATAAAACTGTATGGTGAAACCTTAAATTACATTAACTCTTGTCCTGCTGAATAAGTTAAGATGCCACATCCATTTCTAGTTTTCAGCCAATCAAATTACTTGATCCAGATTGTTGATATAAATTCACATACTTAATGGCAAACAGTTCAGACCCAGATCAGTTGGCTCCTGAAGAAGCCAACTGATCTGGATCTGCACTGTTTGCTAAGACAGGGCAGCAAGAGAAGGATTAAAATGGTTCCTGCACCACAATGAGAACATGGTAAATCAAACCACTGAGAGTGCTGATGGGGGCAGTTGTCTGAAATATTGATTAGGATTTACACTGAAAACTTTTCGGTACCCGATAGCTTCTTTTCTGTTCTTTTTGGTGGAAAAGGTCCTTTTCAGTGTTTATTAGAATCGCGGCTTGGGTTACACTTTTTAGCTAATGCTGTGTGTTTAGCACATTTTGCTGGTGTATTCATATTCGTCTGCCGATATTGTACTCAATAATATTAAATTTTTATTAGTTCAAAAGTTTGAAGTTTTCTTTCGTTTAACGTTTGTTTATTCATTCGCTGTTTATAACCATAAAAAAGTATAAGGCTAATCTGTTTGAACGCAGAATGTAGTAGAATCAGCATTAGCAGGGAACTATTTGATAGGTAGTTATTAGGTTGGTAGTAAGAGGAGAACAGAATGTTGAAATATGGTATGTTAGATCTGGTGGCATTTTGAAAATGCCCCAAACATCACTAAAACATACCTATACAATGCTGACCCCCTTAAACCCCACTTTTATATAATAAAACTGGGGTTTACAGGGGTATACATTAAATTTATTATTTTTCTAACAAGTACCCACAATCTATGTTTTGAGCAAAAATATAAAAAAAATATCAGATTTTTTTTTACCTGAAAATTTTCATTTTTTGGTGGTAAAATTCTCAATGTATTTGAATAGGCGTGTTTTCATAATGAATATATGTACTATTCCCATGTTTTAAGGTTTAATACTCATTCTCAACCAGTATGACTAACATTAATGGGAGAAGCAATATTGATGAAGAATATGTCTGAGACAATAACCTTCATAAATCATGCATTTTGATCAACCTGCACAAAACAGAAGCAGTTAAATAGGTTTAAAGATTCCAAAATTATCATTTCATTATCAGGAGTGCTGCCATTTTGAATATTTAATGCAGTTCTAAATATTCAAAAACATTAAATAATATCTTCATTCTTCAGAATTCTGTGTGATTTTCAAGCAAAATCAATAAATGCCTCACAAAGAAGTTATAAAAAAATAAATTTTCAAGTTGAATATTGTCTGAAATATTATCTGTTTTTGGTTTTCTATATTTAATTAAGGGTTAATGATGTCATAAAGCCGCATCAAATATCAAAATAGTGGTGCCAATAAAAGCAATTTTGACATGTTCAAACCTTGATAACTTTCATGTTTTTCATCCGATCAAAATTTATGGTGTGTCAAGCTCTTGAATTCTTGAAGAATACCATATTCAACCTAATTACCGCACTGTGCGCTTAGGTTTTTCAAAAATTTTGGGAAAACTTGTGGTAAAATATGTACCTACCTATATTAAGGGTTGAATATTGTCTGAAATATTATCTGTTTTTGGTTTTCTATATTTAATTAAGGGTTAATGATGTCATAAAGCCGCATCAAATATCAAAATAGTGGTGCCAATAAAAGCAATTTTGACATGTTCAAACCTTGATAACTTTCATGTTTTTCATCCGATCAAAATTTATGGTGTGTCAAGCTCTTGAATTCTTGAAGAATACCATATTCAACCTAATTACCGCACTGTGCGCTTAGGTTTTTCAAACATTTTGGGAAAACTTGTGGTAAAATATGTACCTACCTATATTAAAGGTGCACTTTACAAAAAAACTGTGAAGACTTATCAAATGATGCTTATGCAATGTTTTTGCATGTTTTTTTTTCTGATTTTCTTTATAAAGTCATATGTTAAGGGTACTCATTTGAACTGCATCAACAAGTTGATGCAATTCAAATGGGTACCCACAACATTATGCCTTTATAAAGTAGACAAAAATACACTGGCTGTAATCTGAAGACTACAGAATTGCTTGACTATGCCCTTATATGGGTATGTGCGGTAGTTAGGTTGAATACGGATATTCTTCATAGACCTTTACCCTTAAGGCAAAAAGTTGCAATATAATAACCTAGTCTTAGGAATCTCAGAGTTAGGAATCAACCAGATATTCATAGCATTGTGATTCATAGTCGACCATCAGTTTTGTAAAATCGACTGATCATCGACTAACAGTTGACTTTTAAAAAAATAATTTTCATTCTTATTTTAGCTCTCTTCTAGGTACATATTCATGGCTCCAGATAAGATGGGGTATCCACAAAATGTTTTTCTTATTTCTCCACGAAAACAAATATTGTGGGTAATGAGCTCTTCTAATGAGTACCCACAACATATGTTTTCATAGAAAAATAATAAAAATATCTGGGCCCAGTTGTTCAAAGCATCGTAAGCTTAACGAGCTTGTTAAGGGTCATTTCCTTAACTGTTTTAGCGGATTCAATATACAATATTCTGACATTTTTTGCTGAAAAAATGTGAGTAGCTTTTGCACTGCAAACTGCAAAAGCTACTCACATTTTTTTCAGCAAAAACTTTCAGAGTATTTGCGTATCACTCGATGTAAATTTTAACGAATCGTTAACTAACGATGTCGTTAGCTTTGAACAACTGGGCCCAGAAATTTTCCACTGAAAAATTGCTTTACGTGGAGCTATGCTTATTTGACTATTTTTATCAAATTTCTTCACCTTTATTCACCACAAAAGACAACATAGTAATCCGTTTTACAACTTGCATATTAAAATAAGAAGTGAGAAAAAGTATGTTCCTGAAAATAAAATTTTCTAATGAGTCAACTACGAAATTTCTTTCTTATCATCAGTCACAAGAATCAAAAATGACTGATGATCGATTGTAATTGATCATCGGGAGAGCACTGAATAACTCACCTTTACTTTGATTAGACACTTTATCTCGTAAAACATTTAGTTGAAAGACTGAGCCATACTCTTCAAACATTTTCCGGAGATCATTTTCATCCATCGTTCTTGGTACCTGACCAACAAACATTTTTATGGCATCGGGATCAGGCTGGCGCCCATTTTCATGATTATTTTGAGGTGAGTTCATGGTTCTGAAAAAGAGGGAAAGATGGTTTAGATTGACAGTTAAAATTTAATTACAATACATAGAATCCTAAATAAGGCATTTGCTTCACCTTGGTTATGTGCTCCTAAAGTCACAAAATACCTGGCAGACTGCATGCAGGCTCCACTCCTTATGGACAAATTTCATTAATTTTTCTTTATTATAGACATTACAATAAAAAGACAAAATTAACCCTTGTCCTGCTGAATAAATAGATGCCATGCCCACTTCTAATTTTCAGCCAGTCAGATTACTTGATCCATATTGTTGATATAAATTCACATAATGGCAAACATTGCAGACCCAGATCAGTTGGCTTCAGAAGAAGCCAACTGATCTGGATCTACACTGTTTGCAAAGGCAGGGCATATCCGGGTTCAGCAGGACAAGGGTTAACATGCTAAGATTATAAAACACTGGTCACCTACACTGGTCACTAGGTGACCATTGCTTCATAATAAGTGTCTGACAAACTGGCATATGCAAACAGTGCAATCAAAAGGAGCAGTCTGATAAGGTCTACACTGTTTGCCATTCTACTAAGCATTTTAAGACACAGCTGCATAAAAAGCAAAAATTATGCCCAAAAAAAGCATGGAATATAGTGTTCGAAATTTTAGGACATTTACCGTTATAGCTTTAGTCACTAGGGACTGGAGGCAGTCTAAACTTCTTGGTTGAGAAGCCCACAACATGTTTTCCCATAGCAACAGATAAGGCACTTTTTTTATCTGAAAAATGCTGATATCTTTCTTATTTCTTAACATAAACATATGTTGTGGGTACTCATTAGAAGCGCCTCAGCGAGGCGCTTCTAATGAGTATCCACAACATATGTTTTCGTTGAGAAAAAAAAATATTACGTGGATAGCCCCTCTTATCTGTAGCTATGTTTTCCTGGAGGAATAAGAAAACATCATTCCAACTTAGATACTTTTTTCTTTTCAAAACAAAAAAGTATGGAATTATTCTTATTCTCAACAAAATCAAATCATATGTTGTGGCCTTTCAATTTGAGGATACGCATTAGACGCACCTTGCCGAGGTCCTTCTAATGAGTACCTGCAGCATATTTTTATGGAGAAATAAGAAAAATAATTTTATACTCCTCTCACCTGGAGTTACGAGAAAACAATTGCTTAGCAAGAGTGAAAATTTCAGCAGACAACATTTTATAATAGTTTTGTTTTTCCCAGTAAATAGATGTTAACATTTGTATGAAATGTGAAAGCCTATTTTCTGGAGGGGAAAAAAAAAAGAAAAATATTTTCAGTTTGTCATCTGCTGTAAAGGTTAAATGGCTACACCTCTGATCTAAAGCAGTGCACAGTTTCCAAGAATAGCCATGTAATAATTTGCTTTATTTAGCATCTACTCAAAATACATTCTGTTCTTTAACACTTTCCACAATATAGGTCCTTCAGCCACCAATAAATGAATGATACTTTTCTAACTTTTCCAGGAAACAGAGCCCAGCAATTTATGTGTATATGAAAGATCAAGTTCTGCTTTCCAAAAACAAAATAATATTTATAAGAAAACTAAAATGTCACCCGCTAATATTTTAATTAGTCATTGAACCAATCTATGAAGAGTGGACTCTTTCTGTACAAGTCTATTTGGATATGCCCATCTTTAGCTGAGGGTGTGACTGTCTACTTGAATTGTGGAATCTGATCTGGATCTTCGATGTTTGCCGGATCTTCGATGTTTGCCATTTTATGTTTGGAGATGCTAAGCAATAACGGGTTAAGAGTAAACTCCATTTATCAAACATCAAAACTTTTTAATTGCAAAAAGCACCTTATCAAGGTCTCAAAAGGATTACAGTGTAAGGTAGCATTCTGATATATGAAAGACAGTGTATGGATTGGAAACATATTAAACCTTATCCCGCTGTGTATGTCAGCACTACAAGGCGCAACTGGTGCTGATTTTTTTTTTTTTTTTTTTCCAGGATATTTTTGGCATAGTAGACCCCACAGCTGATAAAAAAAAATCGCTAAAATACTATTTTAACCTTTAACACTTTCTGGGCTAATTCAGCAGATGACATATTGAAATATTTTTCTTATTTTTATCAAAAACAGGATTTGACATTTCATGCAAATTGTCTCCATTGCATGAAATGCCAAATCCTGTCTTCTGACAAAAAAAAACGAAAAATATTTCAATAAGTTATCTGCTGAAAATTTTACCCAGAAAGTGTTAAAGATAGGCATCTAAAACTGATATAAAATTGCTTGTTAGTGTCTGCTGATTCTAGAGAAATTTTGTGAATTTGTTCTTGAAACAGGAAAACAAATAGTGAAAAAAAAACAACAAAAAATTTACATGCACCTTATGTTCCATGGCCTCATTTTTAACTCTTGTCATGCTGAATAAATTAAGAAACCACACCCATTTCTAATTTTCAGCCAATCGGATTACTTCATCTGGATTGTTGCTATAAATTCACATAATGGCAAACAGTGCAGATCCAGATCAGTTGGTTTCTTCAAAAGACAACTGATCTGGATCTACACTGTTTGCAAAGGCAGGGTATATCTGGGTTCAGCTGGACAAGGGTTAAATTATTTATTATGTATCTGGAGAAACAGTTTTGTATTTCACATTGATAATAATATATCTATGGGTACCCACAACATATGCCTTTTATAAAGAAGTAGACATTATGTTAGTACACTGGCTGTAATCTGAAGACTACAGAATTGCTTGACTGTGCGCTTATATGGGTATGTGCCGTAATGAGGTGGAATACTGTATGTCAAGAGGGTAATGAGTAACAAACAGCAGGATAAAGGTTAACATCCTTTCTCATTTTGTTCACAACTTTGTCTGGTGAAATCATATCTTCAGACAAGAGGGATATTCAGATTTATATTTTTCTAACTTTAAACATCCACAAAATATATGTTGTGGGCACTCATTAGAGGTGCCTAAATGAGGCATTTCTAATGAGTACCCACAGCATAATTTTTCACAAAGAAATAAGAAAAAATATGAATATTTTTCAGCAAAAAATGTGTTTCATCTGGAGTTTTACGAAATACCGATTTTCAAAAAACTGCCATCATCTGGCTTGCTGTTGATTTCTACAGACCATTTATCCTCTGATCAAAATGGGATTGGATGACAGTAGAAATGCCTCCCATAAATGTGCTGAAGTCCCATGACTGACACCTAATTGAATCCCCAAGATCTCATTAGACACCAAACACTTCCATGCAAACCAAATATTTGTTTCTGCAACTTTTGTTCTTATTCCACTGGCCATAATATCAAACATTAGGACTAATGATACTACAGTTCTAGATAAGAGGGGGTACCCTATTAAATATTCTTATTTCTCCATGAAAACATACATTGCGGGTACTCATTAGAAGCATCACACTGAGATGCTTCTAATGAGTACTCACAACCTATGTTTTTGTGGAGATTTAAGAAAAATATCAATTTTTCTGGTTTAAAAATGGTACCTTATCTGGAGCTATGGACATCATAAAAATTCAACTGTAAAAAAGATAAAAGATGGGTCTAAAGACTGCTGATTCCATTAACGATATTACCATACACAACTATAATGTGTTTTTATCTATATGCCACTATACTGGCTAAGGCTACAATCAAGCTACTGCTGAGTTCCACTTGAAAATCATTGTAACAACTTCTGAAATCCTTAAAGATGTTAAAACTACATTAAAATTTGCTTTTATGTGTTGCAATAATTTAGTAATGTTCTTTAAATAAACTGTTGGTAGTAGATTGCTCTTCTTATTTTTATTAGCGGCTTACTATGAGAAAAGAATCTTCATATACATCTAGGTTAAAGGTAATGGTGACTATTTTTCTAATTTATCCATGAGAATAATTATATGATGTGGGTACTCATAAGAAGTGCCTCACCAAGGTGTTTCCAATGAGTAGCCACGAGATATGTTTTAACCCCATCATAAAAATTATCTTCTGAATACTGTACAGAGTTGCTTTGGAGCCACATGCCACAGCAACTTCAATGTACCCCTGTGAAAATTTTAAGAACAGTTCAAGAAAAATTTATGTTGATTGTGTTGGGGTTTAACGACACGTCAACCCTTGAGGGTCATTTTGTGTCGTCTCCCAGAGAAAGGGAGAAAAGAGATAGAAGAGAGAGTAGAGGAGATGAAAGAGAGGGACAGGGAAGAAAGAGGAACAGGAATGAAAGTGAAGAAACAGAAGAAATAAAAACATTCCCCCTCTACCCTTACCCACTACATTTGTACAAGGATAGCAGGCCTTGCCCAACTGTAAGCCAATATCAGTTGGACGCCCCAGTGATGTAAGATACACAGCACCTTCGCACCACCCGACCACCCCCAGAAAAATTTATGTACTTTTCAAGAAGTTCTTGAACTGTACTTGAAGTGTTCTTAAAATGGTTCTTAAAATGTTCACAAACATTTCAAGCTCAGTTAAACTGGACAAATTTTAGGAACTTCTTGTTCCTGCATTGTTCTTGAAAAAAGTTCTATAACAGTTCAATAACTCAAGAACAAGAACAGTTCATTAACTGTAAATGAACTAAAGAATGCCTGTTCTTGACCTGTTCAGGCTCCCTAGCAGTCTCTCTTAAAAATAAAGGCTTTTTATAAAGGCTATTTTTGGCCAAATAAAGGTTTTTCAGGATAAATTTTGTACAAAATTGAGCATTTAATAGTTTTATTTCTTGGCAGATCCCAAGCAAAAGAACTCCTGGTCATCGCCTCTCAAGCAAAATAGGGAGAAAAATTGCAGAGGAAATCTGATAATTTCATCTTTAAATGATAATGACAATATTAACTTACATTTCTTTTAAAAAACATATGAATCTAAGTAACAGAACTATAATTTGTTGTTTCCAAATGCTACATATTTACTCCATCCTCTCTTGCATTTACAAATTGCCAAATATAAAGGTTTTCTCATCAAAATACAGGCTTTTACAGATTTTTTGGCCAAATTAAAGGTTTTGAAGGATTTCAACAAAATTAAAGGTTTTTAAAGGTTTTAAAGGGTCCCCTAGGGGCCCTGCCTGTTCTCAAACTCAAGAACTCCTATTCTTGAACAGGCCATAAACTGTTCTTGAACTATTCTTGTACCATTCTAGAACCAATCTTGCACAGTTCCAGAACAGTTCATTCAAGAACTGTTCTTGAAAATTTATGGAATAAAGGAATATGATGGTTTGTCCTACCATCAAAGGTGGGGCAAAACATTTGTTGCATCTGCAGCAGATTGGGTAAAGTCTTTTTTTTTTTTCCTTTTGTGTCCTTCCCTTTCCATCTCTTTTTAGAACATGCATGGTTTGATAAACTGTATATACCCTATGCATTAGGACAAACAGGCTGAAGCAAACAGTGTAGACCCCTAATGAGGTGTCTTAGATCTACACTGTTTGTCATTCATCCATCAATTTTTGGACACCTCATCAAGAGGTCAAATAGGCATGTTCAAATGTTGGCAACACGATTCCAATGAGTACCACAACATGTTTTCTTGAGAATTTAAAAGTAAAGAATTGTCCTGCTGACCCAGATATACCCTGCCTTTGCAAACAGTGTAGATCCAGATCAGTTGGCTTCTGAAGAAGCCAAATGATCTGGATCTGCACTGTTTGTTATCAATTGTATGAAGTTTTATCAACAACCTGGATCAAATAATCTGATTGGCTGAAACTTAGAAGTGGGTGTGGCTTCTTAATTTATTCAGCATGGCAAGGGTTAAGAAAAGTTAACATTTTTAGCTGTAAAAGCCCCTTATCTAGAACTTGATGTTGATCTTTCCTGTTCACATAAAATACTCAAAAGATCCCCTTTCTGTTTAAAAACTTGTTTGTTTCTGCACCATGTAACTTATTTTGGAGGCAACCAATATTCCTATAACCCATTTAGATGGACACTCTATGTAAAAAGGAAACCTAGTTCACTTGAAATTACACAACAAGAACACTTTATTCTACAAAAAATTTACTTTGACGTCAAGATTTGCGACTAAAGCAATCAATTTAACTTCAATTCACATTAACTGCCAAACGGAAGCGAAACCAGAGTTGAATTTTTATATTCTTAGATTAACCTCCACAGGTCAGGTATAAAGTACTTGCATGATCTGCACGCATATTTTCTCACAAAATGTGTAACTGCACGTTAACATTTGTATGTAATTTGTATGACCCATATCAAAGTCTGTTTTCAGGGAAATCAGAGACGTTCGTGCAGTAATTTTCATGCATCAGTATTATGTAAATAAATCCAAGTTAGAAATATCTATAAGAAACAGTACTGCATAATGTTCTTGAAAGCAGAAATCTAATGTGATGCCAGACCATATATTTTCATAGAGAAATAAAAGCACTGCTGACATTACATAATACTCTAACACAATGGACAACATACAAAACCCAATTTGTCAAGTTTTGTAAGGACAGATATACGTGTCCAAATTCCATTTTCAGATACATTAAGGGCAGATATATGTAATTCAAAATATGGAACAGCCAGAAGCCATTTTTGGCCACAATATGTAGCCCTATGAAATGAAAATATGGATGGATGGACAGTCATCAAATAATACTAATATAACATACATTTGACTCATAGGCCTAGATAAGAGTGGGTATCAGGTTAATATGTTTCTTATTTCTCCACGAAAACATATGTTGTAGGTACTCATTAGAAGCACCTTGGCATATTTATGTTTTCGTGGAGAAATAAGAAAAATATCAATACTTTTGGACTGAAAAAAGTGCCTTAACTGGAGCTATGTTAAAACTGTAATACTCTGCCTCTATGATATGCCTGCAGGGTATGAAAAGCTAAAGCCTCCATATTTTTTTCTTTTTTATTATTTAAATAAGACAAGACTTGTTAAGGAAAAGTCTCTGGTGATAATTCCGGGATATTTTTTTTTCTTATTTCTCCATAAATACATATGTTGTGGGTTCTCTAATGAGTATCCACAACATATGTTTTTATGGAGAACTACAGAATATAATCCCAGGATTATCATCAAATAAATGCACTTCCTTAACAACTCCTCTGAATAACTTGCCTGGAGTTTTGTAATATGAAGACATGCAGGTACATAAAAAATCCACAATCTCTTTCTTTTCAATATCCAAGATAAAACCACTAAAAAATCTTACCTGTTTGGTTAAGAAAAATTACCTAATAATCTGACTTCAGTAGGGAATTCCAGCAATTTCAACTTTCTTCCAAAGAAAATGGGCCAGGCATATGAAAACCTACTTTTTATTGTAAGCAAACAGCAAAGACCCAGACTGCAAATCTGCACAGTCTGGTTAGTGATTTCCATGTCTGCCATTTTGTAAGCAAACCATGAAGATATGAATTGATTCTTTAGATGCCAAGACTTTAAGAATCTAATCCTACATCCTCATTTTTTGCACCAACAGCAAGCTCTTTTCTCCCATACCAGGTTCACAATAAATCAAGCCAAACTCCTTTAACCTTTGATTAAAGAAAGCTTTTATAAGACTGGGTTTAACAACAGCTTTCTGGGCAGATTCAGCAGACGACAAATTAATTTTTCTTTTTAATTTTTTTTTTTCAGAAAATAGGGTGTGACATTTCAACAAAATTGTCTCATAGGAAACCCTATTTTCTTGGGAAAATAAGGAAAAAAAAAAAAAAAAAAAAAAAAATCAGAATGTTGTCTGCTGAATTCTTTTTCCAGCATGCTAAGTGTTAACTATTTCCGTCTGCATCATGATTGCTGGATATGATATCAGCTTCCTTCAATCAGCCAGCAGATGAAACATTATACTCTGTAAATGATTTTTCTATATAAGTATTTTTTTATCTATTCTTTTCTTGGTATTACAATGTGTTATTGAACTGAGTCAATGCAAATACTCCAAAAATTCCAACACAGAAGAGGGAGACCTGAATTTTTTTATCTTTCGAGATCTTGCTTAATGCAATTAGCATTCTGGGGATGGAATTTCAGCAGACAACACTTGAAATATTTTTCTTTCTTTTTTTTTCCCAAAAATAGGCTTTGACACTTCATGCAAATTATCTCCTTAGGAGACAATTTGCACGAAATGTCACAGCCTATTTTCAGGGAAAAATAAGCAAAATATCTTTGATTTGTCGTCTGCTGAATTTGCCCTGCGAGTGGTAGAGGTTAAAGATGGTAGAGGTTAAAGACACCTCAAACCTTGTGGGTCATTTTGTGTCATCTCAAAAGTTCTGTATACTCTTTATCACAGACAGCAGCACTCTATTGGTTTCTTTTAGAATTGGGTGTGTATTATTAATTTTACTATTACTATTACTATTTATTTATTTTTATTATATTGCCTTCTTTTTTTGCTCAAGTTTTTGTGGTCATGTATTTTTTATGTTCGATAGTAACACATGGAAAAGCCACCATAAATTGAGGTACCTCAGGTAGTTGCAAAATTTGACACTTATAATATGGTAAGTGCATGTATTTATGTGTAGTTTCTATTCAATTCATATTTACTTATTGAGTGAAAAACATGACAACCTTTTTATGTGTATTAGAAAGTTAGATTTTTATTCATTAACATACTTCCTGAAATTTGCAATATCAAGGAAATTCAGCATATAAAAACTGATTATACTTTTCTTTTTTTTTCTTTTTCTTTTTTCCTAAAAAAATTGGCTTTGACATTTCATGCAAATTGTCTCCTTAAGAGACAATTTGCATAAACTGTCCATGCATATTTTTAGGGAATAAATAAGAAAAAATATTTAAAATATTTACCCAGCATTCTAAGCATTAACAGGCAATTGTCTGGTATTTTATGTCATAATAGTAATAAGCTTACCTCTTTGGGCCTTCCAGAAATAAACAGACACACACACAAACACACACAGAAAATCAGCGATACAGAGAGAGTTTATAATCCAAAATTGCCTGATTAGTTGGCATTTGAAGGAAAAGTTGATTAAGGAAAACCTCATCAAAGTAATGAAGCAAGAAGATAGAACTGAACTGATATGAATCAAGACATCTCACTAATCAGAGTAAGGAACCCTGCCAGATTCTCTTCTCCACCATTACCAACAACTACCATATTAACTCTAAATACTGGGACACCTTAACTCCTTACCATACTTGTCCTTTGATTTGTAAAAAAGTGTTCCCCCACCTGCCGATGCGTTTAAAAAATTGCTGGACGAGTGGCAAACAGTGTAGACCCCGATCAGTGTGCTGCATTCGGCATCTGAACTGGGTCTACACTGTTTGCTCAGGCCTGTCTGTCCCAATACTAAGCTAGGGTTATTATGGTAGTCAAAAACATACCTCCAGATAAGCTTTTTCTTAATCAAAAAGTTGGGATATTTTTTCTTATTTCTGCACAAAAACAAGTTGTGGGTACTCATTAGAAGTGCCTTGCTGAGGCACTTCTAATGAGTACCCACAACTTGTTTTTGTGCAGAAATAAGGAAAATATTAAGTGGATACCATCTCTTATCTGGAGCTATGAATAGTTAGCTGATTCCCAGCTTATCTGGAGCTAAGCTAAAAAAAATGTTTCCATGCCAAAAATACACTGATCTGTTTTGCTTGTTAAACAGATCTGTTTTTAAAACTCATTATCCACTGCACATGTAGACTACGAACCACTTACACACTGACAGATGTCTTTGTCGACTGCCAACTGGTAAAACCTAGAGAAAGTCTTTGCTATAACAATGTTCTTTCTAATGTAATGGAGTCATAGACAGTGATCTTAATATTAGATGGCTCTTAATGCATGCATGCATGCAATGCTTGCATGTGTGCATGAATATATGCATGCATGCATCCATCCATCCATCCGTCCAGCTGTTATTTCTTTTCAACTATGGATATTTTTCTTATTTATCCACGAAAATGTGGGTACTCATTAGGAGCGCCTTACTAAGTACCCACATCATATGCTTTTACAAAGAAATAAATATTTTTTCTTATTTCTCCATCAAAACATGTTCTAAGTTCTCATTATAAGTGCCACACTAAGGTGCTTCTAAAGAGTACCCACAAAATATGCATAGCAACAGATAAGGCACTTTTTTCATCCGAAAAATGCTGATATCTTTCTTATTTTGCCACGAAAACATATGTTGTGGGTACTCATTAGAAGCGCCTTGGCGAGGCACTTCTAATGAGTACCCACAACATATATTTGGAGAAATAAGAAAAATATTATGTGGATACCCCCTCTTATCTGTAGCTGTGCATATCCATTCATGGAGAAATCTACTTTCTCCACAAAAACACAAGTTGTGGTACTCATTAGGAGAGCCTCACTGAGGCATTCCTAATGAGTACCACATGTTTTCATGCAGATATAAGAAAACTAATTATCTAGATACTCCTCATATCTGAAGCTGTTGTACAGGATAAAACTGGTTTCCACAGATACCGTATTCAACCTAATTACCGCAATGTGCGCTTAGATTTTTCAAAAATACTGGAAAAACCTTGTGGTAAAATATGTACCTACCTATATGAAGGGTACACTTTAAGAAAAAAAGATTGGCAAAGGACTTATCAATGACACTTATGCGATGTTTTTTTGTTGTTGTTTTTTTTTTTCTGTTTTTTTTTTTTTTTTTTCTTTCTGATTTTCTTTATGACAACATATGTTGTGGGTACTCATTTGAATTGCATTTGACAAGTTGATGCAATTCAAATGGGTATCCACAACATATATATTTATAAAGAAGTAGACAAAAACTACACTCGCTGTAAGCTGAACACTATGGAATTGCTGGACTGTGAGTTTATAGGGGTATGTGCAGTAATTAGGTCAAATACGGTATTTTTTCTGAATCCTCTACACAAACTTTTGATAAGGGTACTCGTCAGAAACATCTCAGCAAGGCTCTTCTAATGATTACAATACAAGGCACCACATTCTTCTGAATTGTCTGCCTAATGAGTCACAGGTGGTGCTGTGCCTAAGTATCTCCACAAATATATATATATATATATATATATATATATATGTTTTAGAATGACATCTGCTGCATATCTGTGACTGGTTTATCCAACTTCATCAATGCAAGAAAGTGAAACAACTTAATTTGCAAAGGATGGCAACTAAATTCCAACTCCTTGTTGTTTCTTTCGTGTTCAAGTTGATCAAACTGGTTGTATTAACCCTTGACCCTCAAAGTGCTACTCATAACATGGCACTAGTTAAGGCGCTTTTTTCAATCCAAAAGTATTGGTATTTTTCTTATTTCCCCATGAATACATATGCTGTGGGCACTCATTAGAAGTGCCTCACCGAGGCACTTCTAATGAGTACCCACAACATAGGTTTTGTGGAGAAATAAGAAAAATATTTACCGAATACCCTCCTTATCTAGACCTATGTTGACATAACTACAGCACGCAACACTTTGAAATTTGCTTTTTTGATTTTCTGAGAAAATAAGACTTGGCATTTTATGTAAATCATCTGCCTAGGCATACTTTCATTGAAAAATAATAAAAAAAAAAAAAGATTTAGAATGTGGCCTACTAGAATTTTGCTTAGGGCTTTAAGAGTTAACTCTTGTATTTGATTTCATCTTTAACATCGATCAAGAACTCTTATGAATAATCACCAACAAGCTATCCTTCAAGCCAGAAAATTATTCCAACAGATGTCAAAATAATTCACCAAGCAGACTTAATGCATATGTCTGCATCACACTCCAGACAAGTGGAATAGTCTGTATCAGACAAGTGGAATAGTCCACTCCAGACATGTGGAATAGTCCACTCCAGACAAGTGGAACAGTCTGCTCCAGACAAGTGGAACAGTCCAGACAAGTGAAACAGTCCAACAAATATCCTAACTTTTCCAAGAAAATCACATTCCGAGATCTCATACTCTATGTATCGTATTAACTCTAAATATCGACCTAATTACTGCACATACTCCTATAAGTGCACAGTCAAACAATTTCCGAGACTTTAGATTACAGCCCATGTACTTTTATCCACTTCTTTATAAAATCATTTGATGTTTATCGAATCCATTTCTTTATAAAATCATATGTTGTTTATCCACTTCTTAATAAAATCATATGTTGTGGATCTCATTTGAATTGCTCCAACAATTCAAGGTAATTCCAATGAGTTCGAACAACATATGATTTTAAATAGGAAATCAGAAAGTACCGTATTCAACCTAATTACTGCACTGTGCGCTTAGATTTTTCAAAATTACTGGAAAAACTTGTAGTAAAATATCTACCTAATAAGGGCACACTTGGAAGAAAGATCAGCAGAGAACTTCATGAGGAGTGTATTTAATAATGCTTATACAATATTATTTTCTGATTTTCTTTAGAAAAGCATATGTTGTGGGTACTCATTTGAATTGCCTCAACTTGTTGAGGCAATTCAAACAAGACCCCACAACATATGCTTTTATAAAGAAGTAGACTTTAATCTAAAGACTACTAAATTGCTTCACTGTGCACTTATAGGAGCATGTGCGGTAATAAGGTCGATTACGGTATATCATTAAATACAACCTTCATCCAGTCCTTTGCTGAGCTTTCTTTTAAGTGTGCCCTAATTAGGTAAATTTTTCACCACACTTTTTTCCAATAATTTTGAAAAGCCTAAGTGCACAGTGTGGTAATAAGGTTGAATATGGTACTGGAACACATTAACCGATTACCATACTTGTCCTAAAATTTTAATAAACCATACTTGTCCTAAAATTTGAATAAGCCATACTTGTCCTAAAATTTGAATACGCCATACTTGTCCTAAAATTTGAATACGCCCATTTTACTACCTGTTGGTCAATCTAACAATTGATGGACTGAGTGGTAAATAGTGTAGACCCTTATCAGATGTCATGTTCTGCATTGTCTGATCAGGGTCCACAATATTTCTTCAGACTTGTCTGTCCCAGTACGAAGGGTTTTACAGTACTCCTGATACCAGGACACCTTAATGCTTAGCATGCTGGGTATAAATATTTCAGCAGACGACAATTTGGAACATTTTTTCTCATTTTTTCCAGAAAACAAGCTTTGCTGTTTCATGCAATTATCTACCCTCCCCCCTCCCCCCTCCCCCCTCCCCCCCCCCCCACCCCCTCAGGAGACAATTTGCATGAAATGTCAAAACCTATTTTCTGGGAAAAATCTGAAAAATATCATGAATTTGTCATCTGGGGAATTTGCCCAGAATAACTCCTTTAAATATCAACCTGTCCTAAAATTTTTAACAAGTCCCTTTTATTACTTGCTGATGTGTCCAAAAATTGTTGGATGAGTGGCAAACAAAGTAGTTCCTGATCAGATGCCACATTTAGTGGCATCTGATATATATCTGGGTCTACACTGTTTGCTCAAGCCTGTCTGTCCCTATATTTAGAATTATTACAGTATTTTTTCTCTCTCATATGAATCTGGTCAGGATTTATATTGAAAGCCACAGACTGATAAGGACCTCCAGTTTGCCAAGACTTACCTGCCCCAATATTTAGAGTGTAAATGAAACTGAGGCTCCGCTCCTTCTGCCCGAATAGTAATAAGAGTCTCATTGACACTGTAGCTCCAATTTTCATTCTTTTATGTGTTGGGTGTTTCCAAGGGCAAACTTTATAAATTTTTATTTAACCCTTGTCCTGCTGAATAAATTAAGATGCCATGCCTACTAATTTTCAGCCAATCAGATTACTTGATCTAGACTGTTGCTATAAATTCACATACTTAATGGCAAACAGTGCAGATCCAGATCAGTTGGCTTCTTCAGAAGCCAACTGATCTGGATCTACACTGTTTGCAAAGGAAGGGTATATCTGGATTCAGCAGGACAAGGGTTAATATAGTTATTACAGTATTTTTCTCTCCCTCATAGAAATGTTGTTTTTTTTCTTCTCTCTATTCTAGTACCATAATAAACCTATAATTAGACTGACAGGCTTGAGCAAACAGTATAGACCCAGATCAAACGCCGCAAAATGCGGCGTCTGATCTGGGTCTACACTGTTTGCCACTCATACAGCAGTTTTCTGATACACCAGCCTGTAGCCAAACAGACTAAAAATATTCAATTTTAGGATAAGTACATAAGAGGTCAAGGTGTCCCAATATGGCAGGGTAAATACGGTAGGTTTCCAGAACACAGGAAGAAGAAAAGCTTATGAATTTTTTTTTTCCAATATAACACAGGTTTTGTGAAAACTGCAAATACTTTAAACCTCCCAAAAAAAGCAATTTACCTCCATGAAGTGCATAATTAATGACGGTAGTTTTAGCAGACAGCAAAGTTTACCATGTATTATTTCCCTTTTTTTTTTTTTTTTTTTTTGTTGTTGTTTTTTCTTTGCATAAAAACAGGGCTTAGTAATGATATTTCATCTAAATTGTCTCCAGACAATTTAAATGAAAAGTCAAGCCCCATTTTCACAAAAATTAAGAAAAATAAATAAAATTTGTCTGCTAATACTTCCATTCAGCGGGCAAATGTTATATATAACGCTTAGCATGGTAAATAAATTTTCCAGCAGACTGCATACTGAAATATCTTACTTATTTTTCCCAGAAAACAGATTTTGACATTTCATGCAGCAAACTGTCTCCAGTAAAAAAAATTTGCATGAAAATGTCCATTATTGTTTTCTGGGAAAAAAACGAAAAATATCAGTTTGCTGTCCACTGAATTTGCCAAGAGAGTGGTAAAGGTTAAAACTGCATTCAAAGCAAATCATGCTGAAAAATCAACAAAATCTGCAACAGCAATCACTGAAGGGTTGTACATTACATAACCAGTCCCCTGGTTATGCTAAAAATCTGAGACCCATTATATTCTTATTTCTCCATGAAAATAGTACTATCTGGGATCTCATTGGAATCCAAACAGAAAGATAAATACTGAGATCCCAGATTGTGATATATTCACAGAGAAATAAGGAAATAATACTATTCTAATATCTTCATAAATCACTAGTTTGAAGCTCTGTGGACAGCAGCCTAATGGGTATAAAGCAGGTGTGATGACTAAGGTTATTAAGTACTCTATGGTAGCTACCTTTCAAATTTTATAGCTTTCACTGTGCATTCTTATCTGGAGCTATGTTAAATCATATTGGAAAGAGGAATAAAAATGGAAAATCATGACACACCGCCATTATCATGTCGTGGGTGGATAACTCTGTCAAAAATTGATGAAATTAGCCAATGAGCAATCCCAAACCAGATCTCCACAATATCAACGCACATATCAAATTTGGTGAAAAACCATTGAGTGATATATATTTATTGTTCTGAAACTAAAATACGGATGTGTTGCGGCCAGATAACTCTGTCAAAAAATGACGAAATTTGCCCATTAGCAACCCAAAAGCAGATCTCCATAATATTAATGCACATACCAAGTTTGGTGAAAATCCACTGATATTTACTAGCATTATCGCCTGGTAATGAAAATAGCAGATGACTGTCAAAAATTGACAAAATTTGCCCATTAGCAATCCCAAACCTGATCTCTACAATATCAATGTACACACCAAGTTTGGTGAAAATCCATTTATATTTACTCAAGTTATCATACGGAAACAAAAATACGTACTGACATCTGACAGATGGATGGACGGACAGACACATGGACAACCAATGTGATACCATAATACCCCACCACTATCAAGTGTATACAGCTTTGGATGCAACCCATCCAAAAGCATAGAGGCAGATATAAATCTATTTATAAATGACAGCTAAAGAACATATAACAAAGCCAAATTAAGTCACATATAACAGGCCAAATTAAGTACCGTATTTATTCTCATATATGCCCCAGAGTGTTGCAATTCATTACTGCTAAAATAACAGTACTGAGTCAAAATCTGGGCCAAAAACAAGATATTTTGATGGTCTAAATTAAATTTTGCATGCCTTTGGTTATGATTTTCTAAAATACCTATAAAATTCCAAATGGCCATGGTGAGTAAGAAGTATGAACCATGTTTATTTGAATAACAAGATGTAACAAAACAACTGCAATATTACTGAGGGTAACTGCGAATCAACACAATAACTGTTGCAGTTAAACCAATCAAATCATTTAAATATCCAATTAAGGAGATTTGATACAGCTGGCAGACTTTCTGCCTTTTTTTAACAGGGAGACAATATTTGTGACTTCCTACTTGCTCTCCTGTACACCAACTCCCTTCTGAAAACGGGTAACTCTAAATTTGTTTGTGTTGAGGTTTTACAGCCCAGTCAACCCAATGGGGTCATGTCAAGCATGGTCAGTTTACCTAAACCACACTTTTACTGGGCAGGCTAAGTCCTCTAAGCAGTTAACCAGTAGTGTGCACATTCTTTTCGCCAGAAACTGACAACTGCCCTTCTTGACTCAGCAGAAGGGAGAGAATGACCGTAGAAAATATTTTATGATCAATCTCCACACACGTTGCAGACCCGCTGGAGGTCCAACCGGCAACCTCCTGATCAACAGTCAGATGCACATCCAACTAAGCCATTGAGGCCTTACAGGTCAGCTCTAAAGGAATTTGCTCCCCTTGGGAGCAATTTCTTTCCTTTTAGAGTAGACTCCTTTTAAGAAGGTAGGTAAAATAGATTTGACAGAGCTGCATCCCCTCTGGTAGTGTATTTTGATTAAATCTTATAATTGATCAGGAAAACTTGCAACAGCAACATTTTCCACACTGGCATAGCTACAGATAAGAGAGGGTATCAGGGAAATATATAAATTTTCCTATTTTTCCATAAAAACATGTGTTGTGGGTACTCATGAGAAGTGCCTTGGCATGGCACATCTAATGAGCACCCAAGTTTTGAAACTCTCAGAGAAACAAGAAATATATCAACATTTTCAGATTAAAGACTGATGATGATTTTGGTGTTTTACATCCCTGTCAACATTATTTAGGTCATATTGAGATGATGAAAGGGTTATAATGAAAGGTTCTGAGCAATGAAGCGCAGTACAGTCATGAACTGAATTCCACCTTGTGCTCCAAAGTTGGGAGCGCTAACCAATCATCCACCCTGACGCCCCGCCCCCAGGTTGAAGAAATACTAATAATATAAACACTTACTGAAAATCTGATAAACTTAACATTTATTACTCTCTGGGCTCATTCAGCAGGCAATGTTTTAAAATATTTTTATTTTTATTTTTTTTCCCAGAAAACAGGTTTGACATTTCATGCAAATTGTCTCCAATGGAGACAATTTGCATGTAATGTCAAAACCTGTTTTCTGGGAAAAATAAGAAAATATTTTAAAATGAAGTCTCAGTGCTGTAATTTTTACCCAGAGTGCTAAGCGTTAAGGCTGAATGGCAACAATGTCAATCACATATATTTTGTTGATGTTCATGTTATTCCCAGTGAGCCTGGGGCATCAATCAACTCTCTCAGAAGTTAATAATAAATCAATATGTATATTATTGCAGTTTTCTTTTTTAGGTCTCAGACACCAGACAGTTTTTAATGGTACAATAAAATGAATGATAAGATAGGATTACTATTTATTTACTATTTCCCTGCAGAACACATCAAGGATTCAAGTAATACAAGAAGAGAATCCAGAAAAATCTTTTTTCTTATTTCACGACTATATAAAAAAATAATCTTTTTATTTTAACCCATTCGACCCTCAGACCAACACAGGTGTCTATGCAAACAGTGTAGATCAAGATCGTAACAAGCCGTCTGATCTGGATCTGCACTGTTTGCCATTCTGTTTTCTGACTGAAACTCCTAATTACAACAATGGACTTGTCCAAAGTCAAATACTGAAGAGACCGCTTCAGGAACTCTGAGGTGAAAGGGTTAATATGCCCTCTTTCAATATTTAATACTGGGTAACAGAGCTGTGGAAATAAAATGCCCGTCATGTCCAACTTGTCCCTGATGACAAGTAATTTCAATTCACTTGTCATGGGACAAGTAACTCATAACTCATGCTAAGAAGAGTATCCAGATTGTAAGATATATATTTTTCTTATTTCTCAAAGAAAACATATGTTGTGGGTACTCATTAGAAGTGCCTCACTGAGGCACTTCTAATGAATACCCATATTATATGTTTTCTTCAAGAAATAAGAAAAAAATGTCAATTTTCGAGCAAGTAAATCTTGGTTGGACAAGTGGATTTTGACCATTTGGACAAGTATTCAGATGGGAAGTAAAACCAATTTTGACACAGTTGCACCCCCCCCCCCACCCCCCATCCCATCACCCTCCCCACACACACCCCTGAAAGTGTATTTCATTCTTCTCAAGGCCTAGTTCTTGAATATCTTCATTTCCCCCTTAACCATTCACACATTCTGGACAAATCCAGCAGACAACCGACTAGTACTATTTTTCCTAGAAAATAGGGTTTAACCATTGTCCTGCTGAACACTGCCTTTGCAAACAGTGTAGATCCAGATTGGCTTCTGAAGAAGCCAACTAATCTGGATCTGCACTGTTTGTCATTAAGTATGTGAATTTATATCAACAACCTGGATCAAGTAATCTGATTGGCTGACTATTAGAAGTGAGGCATGGCATATTAATTTATTCAGCATGACAAGGGTTAATGTTTCAAGCAAGCTGTCTACTAAGTAGAAAGTTTGCACAAAATGCCAAAACTTATTTTCTGGGAAAAATAAGAAAAATTACACAGGACTTGTTAAGGAGTATTTGGTGATAATTCTGGGATAACTATTCTTGTTTCTCCACAAAAGCATATGTTGTGGGTACTCTTTAGAAGCGCCTCACTGACACGCATCTAATGATTACCCACAACATATGTTTTTATGGAGAACTGGAAAAAATTATCCCAGAATTATCACCAAATACTCCTCCTTAACAAGTCCTCTGAATTATTTCTGCTGAAATGTTTACCCAGACAGGGAACCAAAATATTTCTACAGTTACAAATCGAGGGTTGAGCGCAAGACTATAGTAACTCAAACATATTTTTGAAACCCTTGTTTAGGGGCAACTTGGACCCCTTTGTAAACAATGCAAATTTAGGTGCCATTGCTCATACAATGGCACCTAAACTTTCATTGTTTACAGAAAGAAATGTTGTAATCTTCATAATGCCTTCATGGTGAGGAGATTAGGTTTGGGGAAAAACAACCATCTGACTTACGCCAGTCTTGCGCTCAACCCTCGAAATAAGCCATAACATAAGCCCGAAATGTGTGCCCAATGAAGAGGCTTAGACTCAAATCAGCCTGTGCATCTCCACAGTTTGATCAGTCTTCATTCTCTGAATGCAGACACTTTGCATCCTTGGGTATCCAAAATGTGCCCTGTGAAGTCTGATCAGACTGATGAAAAGCCAAGACTGATCTGAATCTTCACTGGGTGCAAGTGTGAAGATACATTTTCCGACATTGAGGTTTTATGCAGTTGTTTCTAATACAGTCAACCCTCTTTATACCGACACTCAATAGAACAACAAAATTCGTTATAATGACAATTTGAATGTCATCATGAAACCTTCGCTCAAGAGGAGACGGTTAATGAGAAATTATGCATATCTTCAAGCAACATATGTTTTGGATATTTGTTAGAATCGCCTCAGAGAGGCGATTCTAACAAATATCCAAAACATATGTTCTATGAGGAAATAAGAATAAAACAAGGCATTTCTTACATATTATCGACATTCTGTCCATTAAGGATTCTTTAAAACAGCAAATTCATTATAATGGCAACATTTTTGGGCACAAATGCTGTCGTTGTAACGAGGGTTCACTGTAAAATACTTAGTGGATTGCAAAGAGTGTAGACGCTGATCAGACTGCTCCTTCAGAGGCAGTCTGATCTGGGTCTGCACTGTTTGCATCTGCTATTAGTCTGAAACTTTTATGTAAGAACTTTTAGGACGTTTACCGCAGACTTCTTTCACTAATAGTACAGATGAACATCTGTCATAAAAAAAAAAAAGTTAAACTATAAAAAATACCCCGCCATTATCCTGTCGCAGGCAGATAACTCTGTCAAACATTGGTGAAATTTGCCCATTAGCAATTCAAAACCAGATCTCCTTCATATCAATGCATGTACCAAGTTTGGTTAAAATCCCTTGACATTTACACAAGTTAGTGTCCAGAAACAAAAATATGGGCATGTCTCGTACAGATAACTTTTGAAATTTGCCCATCAGCAATCCCAAATCAGATCTCCATAATATCAATGCGCAAACCAAATTTGGTGAAAATCCATTGATGTTTACTCAAGTTATCGTCCGGAAATGAAATACGGACGGACGGATGTACAACTGACGGACAGATGGACAGACAGATAGACACACAGCCCTCCAACGTGAAACCATAAAACCATAATACCCCGCCACTATTGTGTGGTGGGGTATAAAAAGTATACCATACAACAATTTTCTCTATAAAAACGTGTGTCCCATTTAGATGCCACAAAACATGCAGATACAAAAAAAACAAAAAAAAAAAAAAAAAACAATTTTTTTAGATAAAATGTCTATGGAAAATATCTATTTTATGAGTACAAAAGCATCATATTTGAAGTCTTGAATGCAAGGAACTTTTTTTGCTGTCAAGGAATCGGAATCCAAGACAATGAGACACTGTAATTATCACCAAGACGGAGGTTAATCAATAGGCAGAAATGACCGATTGGCTGATCTAAATGACACCATTATGTGATGCCATGCAGAGAATGACGAATTATTTCTTTTCCTATTACTTCTTTCTACTTCTTTCTAGGCTAGGGTCAATGCAAGCAAGGGCTGCTAGCAAAAAGTATTGTATTAAATGATGAAATGTCAAATAGGTGGAATGACAAAGAAACTGCTGAATGAGCAGCAGACAGTGAAGACCCTGATTGGATGCAACATTCTGTGACATCTGATCTATTTGGTCTACACTGTTTGCCTAGGCCTGTCTGTTTCAATACTTAGGGTTATTATGGTACGGTAAATGTCCTAAAAATTCGAACACTAAAGCGGCTGACAAAATGACATATGCAAACAGTGTAGACCCTGATCAGACTACTCCTGAAGGAGCAGTCTGATCAGGGTCTACACTGTTTGCCATTCCACTAAATATTTAAAGAAACTGCTCCATAAAAAGCAAAATTTAAGCCAAAAGAGTATGGACTGATTGGGTTGGGGTTTAACGACATGTCAACCCTTGTGGGTCATTTTGTGTCGTCTCCCAGAGAAAGGGAGAAAAAAGATAGAAGAGATAGTAGAGGAGATGAAAGAGAGGGACAGGGAAGAAAGAGGAACAGGAATGAAAGTGAAGAAACAGAAGAAATAAAAACATCCCCCTCTACCCTTACCTGCTACAAGGATAGCAGGCCTTGCCCAGCTGTAAGCCAACATCAGTTGGGCGCCCCAGTGACGTAAGATAAAGGACACCTTCGCACCACCCAACCACCCCTATAAAAAAAAAAAAAAAAGAGTATGGAATAAAGTGTTCAAAATTTTAGGAAATTTACCGTAATAATAGTTATCTATCAGCTTGCATGAATGCTTTTGTTCTAAAGATCAAGAAAACTGCAACTTCTTTTAAAATATCATCAGAAGCACTGACTTAAAAGCAACTCATTAACAGACTTTGCTTATTCTGAAATAATGGAAACCACAAATAAAACATATAAACTGATGAAGTATCTGAAATCAAGATACTCAAGTATCCCGGCTTCTAATAGATACCTTCTCTCCTTTCTTTCCTCTTTTTTTTGTTTTTTTTTGTGTGTCTTAGAAAAAAAATGTATACCATATTTACCATAAGTATTTGGACAGACGTGAGCAAAGAGAGTAGACATTATCAGTCACTGAATGTTACATCTGATCAAGGTCTACACTCGTCCAACAGCAGCAGGTACTAAAATGGACTTCTTTAAATGTTAGGACAAGTACCGTATTTAGGGTACGGATTTGGACAGACTGGCTTGAGCAAATAGAGTAGATCCAGATGAGATGCCGCATTCTGCGGCATCTCATCTGGATCTACACTGTTTGCCCTCATCCGGCAATTTTTAGACACAACACTGGGAAGTAAATAATGTACTTGTTCAAAATTTTAAAACAAGTATGGTAAGGAGGTTGATGTGTCCGAATACTTAGGGAAAAAAACGGTATGGTAAGAATTAAGATGTCTGAAAGGGTAAATATGGTACAAAATTTATTTAAGATTTACTGCTATTAAAAACTAGAAATGTGTCCAAAGGAAAGTGAAAAATTTACATGCAAACTGGTAATGCCTGAAAAACATAAACGCAAACTTGGATGCGGAAGGAGATGGACAGACAGGGGTAACACTATATGCCCTTTTCACCATAGTTCAAATGGCAGAGGCATGAAAAATCTGACATAGAGAAATAAGAAAAATATATCTTCATATGGTAAATGTCCAAAAATTTCTAAATTTGGTCTAAATTTTGCTTTTTATGCAGTTGTTTCTTACAATATTTAGTGAAATAGCAAACAGTACAGACCCTGATCAGTCTGCACTGTTTGCATATGCTGTTTTGTCAGAAACTTTGATGTACGAAATCTTAGGACATTTACGGTAAATGTCCTAAAAATTTGAACACTAAAGCGTCTGACGAAATGACATATACAAACAGTGTAGACCCTGATCAGACTGCTCCTGAAGGAGCAGTCTGATTAGGGTCTACACTGTTTGCTATTCCATTAAATATTTAAAGAAACTGCTGCATAAAAAGCAAAATTTAAGCCAAAAGAGTATGGAATAAAGTGTTCAAAATTTTAGGAAATTTACCGTACTGTACTCAGTTTAATACTTTGAAAGTATGCTGCCTAAAAATTTGAGCAGATGATCTTTTGTTTGTTTGTTTGTGTTGAGGTTTTACTGCTCAGTCAACCCAATATGGTCATGTCGAGTGTGGTCAGTTTACCTAACCACACTTTTTACTGGGCAGGCTAAGTCCTCTAAGCGGTTTAAACCAGAATTGTGCACATTCTTTCGCCAGAAACAAATGCCCTTCTTGAATCAGCGGAAGGGAGAGAATGGCCGTAGAAAATATTTCATAACAAATCTCCATGGAAGAATGTTGCCGACCCGTTGGGGGGTCAAACCCGCAACCTTCTGATCACCAGTCGGACACGCAGCCAACTGAGTCACTGAGGCCAGCAGATGATATTTTGAAATATTCTTTCTTAATTATTTTTTCCCATAAAATAGGGTTTGACATTTCATGTAGACTATATCAAACCCTATCTTCTGCAGTAAATGGGAAAAGTTACCAAAAGTTTGTTGCCTGCTGTGTGAGAGCTAATGAAATGTAGAGAACGGAAGGAACTGGTTCTAAGTAAATATAAACTGCCATTCTTGTATTGATGCAAATTAATTACAAAATGTTATTGACTCTAACACCTGCACAGGATGGCATAACTTGGCATGAAGCAGGGCTCCTCACAAAACAGGTTCCATATCTGCTCTAAATATTCAGACAATTTTCCTGCGTAAACAATGTAGACCAGGATGTAAAACTGCTCTCAGAAGCAGTCTGATCAGAGCTTATATGGTTTGCCACTCAGCCAGCTCTTTGTGGGCACAACACCTGGTAGCCACCTGGAAGAGGTTAGTCTACTGATATAATATAATAAATAGTTGTTAACCCTTGTCCTGCTGAATAAATTAAGATGCCACGCCCACTTCTAATTTTCAGCCAAACAGATTACTTGATCCAGATTGTTGATATAAACTCACATTCTTAATTGCAAACAGTGCAGATACAAATCAGTTGGCTTCTTCAGAAGCCAACTGATCTGGAACTATACTATTTGCAAAGACAGGATATATCCGGGTTCAGCAAGACGAGAGTGAAATACAAAATTCATTAAGCATGTCAAAATTCCCTCTTAGTCATTATTCTGTAAATATCTTAATTTCCATACTGCAGTTTAAAGGGTTCAGAATAGAAAATTCAATCAGAAAAGGACAGATTTAAAAGGTGATTATTCTGGGATAATTTACTTACATCCATAGGATACTTAGTAGGAGTGCTTCAACAAGGCGCTTCTAATGAGAACCATAACAACTATTTTTATGGAGAATCGTAGAAAATTATTCCAGAATTATCTCCAAATAGTCTTTTGTAAAGTATATAAAGTTCTCTCTAATGTTATTTAGTAGAAGTACCTCCTTTTCTATATTGACAAGTTTTATCCTAATGATCTAAAAGGTTTCAAGCTACCATATTTAACCCTTCTCTTGCTGAACACGACATGCCTTGTCCTAGCAAACAGTGTAGATCCAGATCAGTTGGCTTCTGAAGAAGCCAATTGATCTGGATCTGCACTGTTTGTCATTAAATATATGAATTTCTATCAATAACCCGGATCAAGTAATCTGATTGGCTGGAAATTAGAAATGGGCATGGCTTCTTAATTTATTCAGCATGACAAGGGTTAAGTATTGGGACACCATGGCTCCTTACCATACTTGTCCTAAAATTTGAAAAAAAAAACTATTTTACTACCTGCTGATGTGTCTAAAATAGTGCTGAATGAGTGGCAAACAATGTAGACCCTGATCAGATGCTGCATTCTGCGGCATCAGATCTGGGTCTAACACTGTTTGCTCAGGCCTGCCTGTCCTAATATTTAGGGTTATTACCGTATGCAGTGGAAAGAAGTTTTCTTTTTTGTTCCTACACAGAGAACCTCTAGTAACCCTTGTCCTGTGCACAGTGCTTGCTATTCAGTATTTGAATTTCTATCAGCAACTTGGATTAAGTAATCTGATTAGCTGAAAATTTGAAAAGGGCGTGGCATCTTGATTTTATTCAGCAGGACAAGTGTTAACATGGAACATGGTTCATTTTGAGACTTGATACACTCCATAGATTTTCCATCATTTTATACAAGGAAAACAAGTTGTGACTTCCTCTTTTCTGTTCCCTAAATCCCTAGTGAAAAGGGGTCTACTCTAAAAGGTAAGACTATGCTCCCTAGGGAGAATAGGCTCTGTTTCAGGATAGCCAAAACCATTTTGAAAGAGTTGTTGCCCTTGAAAGTGTATCCATCAAGGCTTTGTATTATATGGTTCAAAGCTGGACTTACAAATGTTGCAGCCAAACAAAACTGTTCAGATTATATTGAAAAATAATCATTTATGGTCATTCTTTTTTTTTTTTTTTTTTGTAAGCTATACATTTTTGTTTGGTTTAGCCAATACTGATTTTGCTTAACCCTTGTCATGCTGAATAAATTAAGATGCCACACTTACTTCCAACTGTCAGCCAATGAGATTACTTGATCCAGGTTGTTGATATAAATTCACATACTGAATGACAAACATTATCCAGATCCAGTCCAGTTGGCTTCAGGATCTACACTGTTTGCAAAGGCAGGGTATATCCAGGTTCAGCAGGACAAGGGTTAAGATCCAGTAATAGTATCATTATAACCCTTGTCATGCTGAATAAATCAAGAGGCCACACCCATTTCTAGTTTTCAGCCAATCAGATAACTTGATCCATATTGTTGATACAAATTCAAACAGTGAATGGCAAACAGTGCAGATCCAGATCAGTTGGCTTCATCAGAAGCCAACTGATCTGGATCTACACTGTTTGCAAAGGCAGGGCATATCCGGGTTCAGCAGGACAAGGGTTAAGAGGTTAAGATGTATTAACTGTTTTCAAACAAGAAAGCTCTTGGGTCTGGGTGGTACTTTATGAACCTGTTACCACTATCTGAGGTACATTGATGGCTGTTATCATGAAAGCTGCCTCTGATCTCAGCAGGGGAACAAAAACCTGGCATAAACAACTGCGCATAGAAATATTATCAACTTCAAAAATATCATCCCTATTTTGTTAAACAGAAGCTATGAAAACTATTTGTGGAGTTTTACATATTTATACACCTGAACAGAGTTGAACTACATCGCCCAATTTTGGATATCGGCAATCCTGCCAAAAAGTCAGCCTTATTTCAACTGACACCCACCTTCAACACTACCTAAACTGACTCTCCGCAACCATCTCCGGATGATCTCCTTACGATTTTTTAACAACACGGTGTTGCTCGTGTGGAGATAAGCAGCCGTATATGTTCCCTGCCCCAAACCTCCAAATCCAGCCCTTTTTCAGATGTTAGCAGGTAGTAAAATGGACTTTATAACCCTTGTCCTGCTGAACCCGGATATACCCTGCCTTTGCAAACAGTGTAGATCCAGATCAGTTGGCTTCTGAAGAAGCCAACTGATCTGGATCTGCACTGTTTTCAGTCAGTATGTGAATTTATACCAACAACCTAGATCAAGTAATCTGGTTGGTTGAAAATTAGAAGTGGGTCTGGCATCTTAATTTATTCAGCAGGACAAGGGTTAAAGTTTAGGACAAGTGTAGTATGGCAAGGAGTTACAGTATTCAAATATATATGGTATTTTTTTTTTTATTCAGCAATATTTACATTATCATTTTAAGACTCTTAGAGAAACCTATAGAATCCAGTGTATTCCATTCCTTTATGAATGCAATGGATCATGCAAAGTGATGTGACGTCAAAACAACTGACGCTTTCGGAGATTTGATTGGACGCTGCTACTGTTGTGATGACGTCCCCGCTCTTAAGCTATCCAAATATAATCTGCCTGCCCTTAATGCAGCCTGTAATGTGAAGTTTTCTCCAAGGTATGCAAGTAAAAATAATGTAAATATAAGTAATGAACTTGATTTTTTCTGAAAATTATTGAGGTATTACTGCAGTGGGTCGCGTGCAAAGTGAATGAACCCAGAACCGCAGTGGGTCGCGTGCAAAGTGAATGAACCACTTCGGTCATACCTCAATGAACTTCGCAAAAAATAAAATTCATTTCTTAAATATACCTGTATTCTCTTTATTACTGAAAAGGAAATTAGCTAGCATCATCTGCCATCTGAACTGTATTGTCACAGCTGCAAAGCTATGTTGCATATCCTATCTTTCAGGTTTCTACATTGATAAAATACAAACATATATTACAAATGTCTGCTGATCTGGTAATGTTGACTTACATAAATTTGATTCTACCAATGTAACTGGAAGTTTTGGGGTCTTTATAGCAAGAAAAGATTTTTTAATTCAAATTTATATTTCTATTTTATCAGATTACAACAGATATTACCGAGAAATCAGTTTGGGTATTTTCAGCCTCGTTTTTCAAATGCATATTCTGTTTGGCTATTTTAGATAGGATTTCACAGCCATTGAAGGCAGTGAAATCCTATCTTCTAATAGGAAAATCAATGTGCCACACATTTTAAAAGGTTTTATGTATACAGTTATTGTGTAATTAACTCATAATCCACAGCTGATCATGGTACCACCAAGGTTGTATTAGAAAAAAGGATAGTAAATGGGCGTGCGCGCATGCGCAGGCACGCACACACACACAGACACACACACACACAGACACACACACAAAGCAGCCTTGTAAGGTTTAAAAGTTATACAAATCTGTAGTAAATCCTACTAACATTGACTTAACTTGGCAGAAGAACCGCAAAGTTCTGACTTAACCTGCTTTACTAGGACACCATGACAGAAGTATGGGCCACCATGACAGAAACTCCACACACACAAAAATAAAGTTTAAATCTATACAAGCCATGTAAACAAGCTCTTAAAATACCAAGATTTAACTCCAGTATGCAGCAGGCAAAATCAGCATATCTAACGAGTAACACTGTTTGATTTGTTCTAAAAGCAGACTTGAAATTACATCCCGATGTTCTCAAAAGGAGAAGAAAGACAATATTTTGGCCAAAATTTCAGGTCTATTTTCTGGATATTTTGACACTTTTTTTAAATATCTGCTAAAATGAAAATTTAGATGACAGGTCAAATATAATCCCTGATGTGCAACAAGTAAGTTTAATCCATGGTAAAGCTGATTAACAGACTGAAGAGCATTTTGTTAGTAAATCTGTCCAACTATCAATACCAAATCTGGGTTAAGCTACTTATTTCTACTATTTTTTCTGTATAGACTCCCTGATGTGCAATCATTCCATAGGAGAACTGTCCTTTTAACCATTAACATAGTTCAAGATTTGACTGATTGTGTTGGGGTTTAATGACACATCAACCCTTGTGGGTCATTTTGTGTCATCTCCCAGAGAAAGGAAGAGAGATAGTAGAGGAGACAAAAGAGAGGGACAGGGAAGAAAGAGGAACAGGAATGAAAGTGAAGAAACAGAAGAAATAAAAACATTCCCCCCTCTACCCTTACCTGCTACAAGGATAGCAGGCCTTGCCCAACTGTAAGCCAATATCGGTTGGACACCCCAGTGACATAAGATACACAATGATCACCTTTGCCACACCCGACTACTCTCCCCCCACCCACTACCCCCTCCCTTCCTCCCTCAAGTTCTAGA
Organism: Anodontia alba; assembly: GCA_964016985.1. Lineage (NCBI taxonomy): Eukaryota > Metazoa > Mollusca > Bivalvia > Lucinida > Lucinidae > Anodontia > Anodontia alba. The sequence continues at coordinate 19,151,671 of OZ024824.1, forward strand.
TAAGAAGGGGTCTCTGGTAAATATTTCTCAAAAAAAAAATGTATGTTGTGAGTACTCATTAGAAGCATCTCACTGAGACACTTCTAATGAGTACTCACAACATACATTTTTGTGGAGAAATAACAAAAATATCAAAACTTTTCGCTAGCGAAAAGTGCCTTAACTGAAGCTATGCATTAAAGAGCCCATCCTGGTTATTTTGAAAATCGAATATGGCTTAAGCCGGCGCTAGGGGGCGTATGCAGCCTCGCAAACTAAAACTACAGTGTTGCATATGAAGAGACTCAATCGGGCGTATGCAGCCTCGCAAACTAAAACTACAGTGTTGCATATGAAGAGACTCAATCAAACAGAGTCTCCAATTTTCGTGATTTTGTGTGTTTTACTTTTATTCTACATGTAGAAATAAGAACAATATTTGTAACACATTGAATTATACTAGCTGTTTGCCACTCCTGACTCAAATACAGAAATTAATCTTTAACTATTGAAAAGGACACAAGAGTCAATTCATGACAATCTTCAACTATAAAACAGGTCAAGTCACCACCGAAGAGCCATTTCAAGCTTTTGTTCAACAGTTAATCCTTAAAGCGCCAATCACAACTGCAGCAGACGACAATCTTTTATTTTATTTTTTTTCCGAGAAAACAAGTCTTGACATTTCATGTGAATCGTCTGCCAAGCAGATGATTCACATGAAATGTCAAGACTTGTTTTCTCTGAAAAATAAAAAAAATTTTTTTTGAATGTCGTCTGATACAAATTTTGCTTGGTGCTTTAAGGGTTAACAACTGAATTCATGATACTCTTCAACTATTTACTTTCAACCAGAGGACTTTTGTTAATGGGACTGGGATGGGTAGGGGTTGATGATAATCATGTTTGCTTTTTTTTCTTTTCTTTTTTTTTTCTCCTTAAAAGCATATACTGTGGGTAATCATTGTTGAGGTGCTTCTAACAAGTACCCACAATGTATGTTTTTTTAAGGAGAGCTGGAGAGAATTATCCAAGAAAAAAATATCATCAAATACTCCTCCATACCGAATCCTCTGCAACCTTGAACTATTAAACAGAACACCTACCACTCCAGATTAAATTCAACATCATCAATTGTTAATAGGACACCTGGCACTTCATAGGTCTCATTTCATAACACCTTACATTGTTGAACAGGATCAATTCAGGACACCATCAACAAACAAACACAATACTACTTTTCAACCATCAATGGTGAAGGAGTCGAAGCCGGTATAGGGGATAGGATATTGTGCGTGAACTGTTTTTTTCCTACTTACTTATTGTGTGTACATGCATGTACATGTGTAACGACACACATGTATATGTGTGTATGTATGTATGTGTGTGAACAGTATGTGATGTGTACAATGTTTATTTGTAAACTTTGTCACTTGCTTTGTTCATTATTATGTAGTTGTTTTTATTATTTTTCTTCAAACACCACCCCCCCCCCCCCCCCACCCACCCCCCACCCCTCCTTCTCTTACGCCTCCTGCGTGTGGCCTCAGAAGTAGTAAGTTTTATAAAGTTCTGTTCTGTTCTGCAATTATAAAATCATGTGTGCCAGCAAGATCGACTTCATAATGCTCTGTAATTCAAAACTCAGTCAAACATAAAGCAAACCAACTGAAAATGAACATGTCCATCAGCAATGTGCCAATCACAACACATCCAGACTTGTTTTTAGCCAAACTTCAACCACAAGACATAGCATACAAATCCTGAGAGAGTTCACGCCAAGTTTCAACCATTTTAAGGGGACTGAACACACTTGGTAAATTTTCTGCTATTTCATACAAGGGAGACAACTTCTGTGACTTCCTGTTTGCTTTCATGCTTACCGAGCCCCTTCTGAAAAGGGGTCTACTCTATAAGGAAAGAATTTGCTCCCATGGGGAGCAAATTCTTTCCTTATAAAGTAGACCCCTTTTCAGAAGGGAGACAAAATCAATTTTGAAGAGTTTACTCCCCTGAAAGTGTATCCATTACCCTTAAAAAGAACTCTTGATGGGATGCTGTTTTCAGGAGGAGAAAATTAATGAGATACTCAAGTTTATCGATTTAACTTTTAACATACTCTTAGCAAAAATTAGCAGGAAACAAACAGAAGGTACTTTTCTTATTCCCCCACTCCTACCCATCATCTCTATGTGCGCACACAAAAAGGTCTTGATATTTTATGCCAATGCATAACTGGAAATCACTTTTAGTAAAATCTAAAAACAAGAATTGAAAACATCACTAGCCAATATTCAAACTCAGCAGGTTTATGGTTAAAAAACCAATTAATGCTAATGTAAGGCTATTTGAAGCACCTGAAAAATGCATTCCAGAACTAAAATAATTTAAAAACAGATATTGGCCTGTTATATTTCAAAACTCTGTTGGATAGAAAGAATTAAGAAGATTTCAGCATCCGTTTACCAAAATCAGTTACATCTACATACACATAAACCTAAAGCCTAAAGATTACATTTGGCATAGCAGAAAAGCAGATCTCAGCTCACAAAGTCCATAGGCTGTACTCATGGGTTGGACCCATGGACTAGGCTTTACAGTTTGTGGGCTTGGCTTATCTCTCTTTGGGCTTGGATAAATATGGGGTTGGGTAGGAGAACACAACTTGGTTAGTACAGACATCTATTATTTTGTGCATACTCAGTGGAAATACCTCATGAGGCTATTCCAATCACTACCTGTTAGCTATGGTTTCATTCAGCCTCTTAAAAAAGGGTGGTTTTCCCGCGCGATATAGGTGGTCGGTAAGACAAATAGTATATACAAGTCCAAGTGTATAATCAAATGACTTACCCTGACTATCCTGCCGAGAAGCCGCAACATAAAATTTTCATGGAGAAACAGCATACGATTTCATAGAAAAATAAGAAAATATTTATCATTATACCTCTTTTATATTCAGTCTTGCGAGAGTAATCATAAACTGTCTGGATCCCTATCTGTTCTGTAAATATGACACCCATTACTCAATAATTCATAACACCAGATAACGGCAAAATCTGATTAATTTTTTTTCTTATTTCTCCATGAAAACTTATGTTGTGGATACCCATTAGAAGTGCCTTGGCAAGGCGCTTCTAATGAGTACCAACAACACATGTTTTTATGGAGAAATAAAGAAATATACAACAATTTGGTCAAAGACAGCCAGTTGTTTGGGACTATGTAAGTGCTGCAATCCAAGTCCCTGGGTGGCAGTCATTCTTATTAAACACTATATCATGAAAAGACAAAAAAGTGACAATTCTGAGAAATAACGACAGCGAATATGTGATTACCTAATACTCGGAGGAATTTCAGACATTGGAGAACAAACCTTATTATGGGAGCAAGCAGGGAATATTAAGTGGAGTGCATTTATTGGATTTCCATCTATCAACATCATTGTCTAGCTCGGACACCGTTCAACCTCTGGACCCAAATCAACCAGACATAATAATGGAATGTCCACATGAGAAGACTGTCAAGGCTGGCCACCAGATGATATATGTGGCTCTAGATAAGGCCAAATATAAAATAGTTTGACTCTCAGACAGCTCAGCATCTGCCCAAATGGTATGATAAATGTCATAAATTTGGAACATTTTATACCATACTGTTTTGGCCGAAATCTTGCTTTTTATACAGTTGTTTCTTAAAATACTTAGTGGAACGGCAAACAGTGTAGACCCTGACCTGAAAGAGCAGTCTGATCTGGGTCTGCACTGTTTGCACATACCATTTTGTTGGGAACTTTTGGTGTACAAAATTTTAGGACATTTACCGTATACAATTTTTTTTTTTTTTTTTTTTTAGTTTTATTCAACCCACAAAAATAAAAGACACTGGAGTTTTCTCTTTTAACTGAGAATTAGTTTTAACCCGATAGCGATCAAGACCACAAATGTATGGTATTCTTATACTCCTTTGCAAAGAAAATCGGTAAATTACCACTGTATATGTTGTTTGAGACTGTAATCTTGAATTTCAAAAACTTTCTGTAAAGGAATTGCCATTTTGTTTTGCAAACAAAAAAAAAAACAAAAAACAAATGTCCAAGAATGCGCCCAAATGTGGCACTTCTAATGAGGACCCACTTCATATGTTTTTGTGGAGAAGTTAAAAATGCCCAAATAAGGCACTTATAATGAGAACCCACTTCATATGTTTTTGTGGAGAAGTTAAAAAAAATATCATCTTGATAACCCCTCTTAATCTGGAGCTACGAGTCTAGTGCCGCCATTAGCAGTATGAATAATCTCAGGAAGAAAATGCCAAAATTTCAGACTAACATCGAATGTCATTTACAAGTAGAACGAACATTAGGCAGTACATAAAACTACTCAAAACAGCTTCCACGTAAATCAATCGACTTCATATTGCCTAAGTGGTTGTGAAGTAGGTTCGAATAGCTTTTACCATTTCAGCTACAACATACAAAATAGGGCCCTACTGTATCTACCCCAAGTATTTAGACACCTTAATTCCTTACTATATTTGTCCTGAAAGTTTGAACAAGGCCAGTTTATTCCCAGTTGATGTGTCTGAAATACTGCTGAATGTGGCATCTGGCCCCTGAGGTTATAAAACTTTTTTCATGCTCAACTGAGTTGAGCATGAAATTTTTCCTGCTAATAAATCTCAAATTACTAACAACTGCAAATTCTTACTTGCTAAACATAGCTGAGCATGAAAATTTCTCTGCTAATAAATATATTTATTAGCAGAGAAAATTTCATGCTCAGCTGAGTTGAGCATGCAAAAAGTTTTATAACCTAAGGGCCTGATCTGGGTCTACACAGTTTGCTAAGGGCTCTCTGTCTAATTGTTAAGGGTAAATATGATACTTAATACAATATTCAAATTGCAAAGCCCCAGATAGGTATGTACATGTGACATCCATAGCTCTAGATGAGAAAATATTTATTTTTCCATGAAGAGAGAGAGACACACAGAGACAGACAGAAAGAAAAATCTTGCTTCAAGTGAGGCAACCCTCATCTTGCTTCAAGCGAGGCAACCCTCATAATGCTTCAAGGGAGGCAAACCTGATCTTGCTTCAAGGACGGCAAATCTGATCTTGCTTCAAGGGAGACAATCCTGATCTTGCTTCAAATGAGCAACCCAGATCTTGCTTCAAGTGAGGCAAACCTGATCTTGCTTCAAGTGAGGCAACCAAGATCTTGCTTCAAGTGAGGCAACACTCATCTTGCTTAAAGGACGGCAACCCTGATCTTGCTTCAAGTAAGGCAACCCTGACCTTGCTTCAAGTGAGGCAATCCTGATCATGCTTCAAATGAAGCAACCCTGATCTTGCTTCAAGGGAGGCAAACCTGATCTTGCTTCAAGGGAGACAATCCTGATCTTGCTTCAAATGAGCAACCCAGATCTTGCTTCAAGTGAGGCAAATCTGATCTTGCTTCAAGTGAGGCAACCCTGATCTTGTTTCAAGTGAAGCAACCTTGATCTTGCTTCAAAAGAGGCAACCCTCATCTTGCTACAAGTGAGGCAACCCTCATCTTGCTTCAAGTGAGGCAATTCTTATCCTGCTTCAAGTGAAGCAACCCTGATCTTGCTCTATGTGAGGCAACCCTGATCTTTCTTCAAATGAGGCAACCCTCATCTTGCTTCAAGGGAGGCAACCCTCATCTTGCTTCAAGGGAGGCAACCCTCATGCTTCAAGTTAGGCAACCCTCATCTTGCTTTAAGTGAGGCAAACCTGATCTTACTTTAAGTGAGGAAGCCCTGATCTTCCTCAAGTGAGGCAACCCTGATCTTGCTTCAAGTGAGATAATCCTGATCATGCTTCAAATGAAGCAACCCTGATCTTGCTTCAAGAGAGGCAATCCTGACCTTGCTTCAAGTGAAAACCCAGATCTTGCTTCAAGTGAGGCAACCCTGACCTTGCTTTAAGTGAGGTAGCCCTTACCATGCTTCAAATAAGGCAACCCTGATCTTGCTTCAAGTGAGGTTACCCTGATCTTACTTCACATGAGGCAACCCCTATCTTGCTTCAAGGGAGGCAACCTTGATCTTGCTTCTCAAGAAGCCAACTGATCTGGATCTGCACTGTGTGCCATTCAGTATGTGAATTTGTAGCAACAATCCATATCAAGTAACTTGATTAGCTGAAAATTAGAAGTGGACCTGGCATCTCAATTTATTCAGCATGAAATGGGTTGAGGTACCCCAATGAATAGGGAAATACGGTATATTATTTGCTTGCAGAATATGTCTGATTTTACCTTTCAGTCCATTAATGTCAAGCCACATGATTATTTTCCAATCTATATAATAAATTCAATTGGCTATCTATTCCCTCCACACTACCATTAGCCTAATATGTAAACTTTACAGTCTGCTTTAACGGCTTACCATAACTACCCTACCTATTGGGACACCTTATCTGCATATCACACTTGTCCTAAAATTTGAAATAGTCCATTTTACTACCTGTTGATGTGTCTAAAATATTGCTGGATGAGTAGCAAACAGTGTAGACCTATCAGACACCACATTCTGTGATGTCTGGTCTGGGTCAACACTGTTTGCATAGGTCTGTCTGTCCTGATACTTAGGGTTATTACATTATTACAACTGCATTCTTGTCACATCCAAGCCTGTTTGGCAAATACGGCCAATTTTTCTCAATTATTGCTAATTTGGTCATTGATTATACAATGTAACCAGAAGCATATTGATCAGTCAGTCCGTCTCAGTAAGGAAAATACAGGGTGGAAAAATAATCATGTCATATCGTTTCCTTAACCATCTCTCATCTTGCAGAAGGATTTAACATTTAGCTCCTTCTGGGCAAATTCGAGTAGGACTTGTTCTAATTTCATGCAAACTGTCTCCTTTGCAATTTATTACAGTAAGAAAACTACCATTCAGTTGTTGTCTTAACCTTACCCTTGTCATGCTGAATAAATTAAGATGCCACGCCCATTTCTAATTTTTAACCAATCAGATTACTTGATCCAGATTGTTGATATAAATTCACATACTTAATTGCAAACAGTGCTGATCCATATCAGTTGCTTCTTCAGAAGCCAACTGATCTGGATCTACACTGTTTGCAAAGGCAGGACATATCTGGGGTTCAGCAGAACTAGGGCAAATATAGGTTAAAGAAATAAAAGTTAGTCATATTTTACCTATTAGAAAAACACAAAATGATTCCAACTTGACTCATTTAGATATTCAAGTACTAACTTAAAATATCATAAAAAAAAAAAACAACACAAGGTAACCACCAAAGGTCCTGATAATGAGAGAGTATTAAGAATTTTTGCACCCAAACATACCATGTGAGTACTCATTGGAATTGCCTCACAAAGGCAATTTCAATAAGTATTCACAAGGTATGTTCTGGTGCAAAAAATGACAAAAATATCCAAAATAATCACTTCAAATTATCACCTTATCCTGAGTTATGTCTTATAAAAAGAAAAGTATTTATTATTGCACAGTTCAATAGTTATTTCAACAATGAAAGATTTATAAAGGGTATGAAGACATAGACTATCAAATGTCAACTTACATTTCAAATGAACCATAAAGACTTATAACTTAATACCTGATTTAAGTTTCCAAACATTTCCATTTCCTTTCATTGTGCTTTAAAGCCTTTCTTATTGGTAGTAATGAAGATATATGGGCCCAGTTGTTCAAAGCATCGTTAGCTTAACGAGCTCGTTAAGGGTAATTTCGTTAACTGTTTTAGGGAATCAATATACAATATTCTGATATTTTTTGCTGAAAAAATGTGAGTAGCTTTTGCACTGCAAAAGCTACTCACATTTTTTCAGCAAAAAATTTCAGCTTATTTGCGTATCACTCAATGTAAATTTTAAAGAATCGTTAACTAACGACGTCGTTAGCTTTGAACAACTGGGCCATGGTGTTTTATATAAAAAAAATGATTTCCATAATGGTTCTACAGTCAGTGAGCTCTAGAAGCCATATTTGTTACAAAAGCAAGTTGAAATACTGTTGTATGTATTTGAAATACTGTTGTATTTATTTGTCTGTGTTGAGGTTTTACGGCCAGTCAACCCAATGGGGTCATGACCAGCGCGGTCAGTTTACCTAACCATACGTTTTCTGGGCAGACTTTGTCCTCTAAGCGGTTAACCAGTATTGTGCACATTCTTTCACCAGAAACTAACAACTGCCCTTCTTGAATCAGTGGAAGGGAGAGAATGACCGTAGAAAATATTTCATGATCAATCTCCACGAAAGAATGTTGCCGACCACAGCGGGGGTTGAACCCGCGACCTCCTAGTCTCCAGTCGGACGGCGCATCCAATTGAGCCACCGAGGACGGCATTGTATGTATGTTCTTAACCTTGCAGAAGACACATGGAATTTTTAAGACATAGAATTTTTTTTTTTTTTTTTTTTTTTTCCAGAGAAAAGAAGGCTTAGCAGATGAATCACATAAAATGTTGCCTTATTCTCTCTGAAAAATAACAAATAAGTTTAGAATGGTATCTGCTACAAATTTGCTTAGCGCTATAACGCTTTTGTGAAGAAACAGAAATCTATCAAATTTTGGATAGGCAAGCAAATTCCATTTGGACGAGTGGATTTTTGTCCAACAGACAAGTAATAAATTTTGATATATCCACAACCCATGATGATATACTTTTTCAACCAAAGGGTTCAAAGCCATGGAAATTTAACTTATTTCTTCATGAAATATATTGTGGATACTCATTAGAAGTGTCTCATGGAGGTACCCACAATACGTTTCCATGGAGAAATTCTGGATACACCTCTTATCTGGCTGTATGGTCAAACCGACAAGTCTCATTACGAAAACATGCCTGTTCAAATGTATAGAAAATTTCACTTCCAAAAACTGGAAATTTTCGGATAAAAAAACTCTGATATTTTTCATATTTCTGCTCGAAACATAGATTGTGGGTACTCGTTAGAACCGCCTTGGCGAGGTGGTTCTAACGAGTACCCACAATCTATGTTTTGAGCAGAAATAAGGAAAATAATGTATACCCTTGTAAACACCAGTTTTGCCATATAAAAGTGCGGTTCAAGGGGGTCAAAATAATATAGGTATGTTTTCGTGATGTAAAATTTCATCTTAAGGGGAGTCCAAATAATTTTTTAGGAAATTTCAGTAGGTCTTAACAAAATTTTGTATTTTAGTCCAAAAACCTTGGTCAGCACTGTTTGCCAATTACCCTTTTCGGGGTCTCCAGACTAAAATATGTTAAGCTCAGAATGGTCTGGGTCAGTGCATTTAACAAGTGATAATGTACCTTCTTGCCTAGTTTCTTAAAAGTTGGTTTAGAAATGTTTGTTTGTTTGTTTGTGTTGAGGTTTTATGGCCCAGTCAACCCAATGGGGTCATGTCGAGCGCGGTCAGTTTACCTAACCACACATTTACTGGGCAGGCTTAGTCCTCTAAGCGGTTAACCAGTATTGTGCACATTCTTTTGCCAGAAACTGACAACTGCCCTTCTTGAATCAGCGGAAGGGACTTTGAAGCTATGGCATGCGAAAAAGGTCTTACCAAAATATCCAATCAAATAAAATTTAGATTAACCAAAAAATCCCATCTAACCATGCCATTTATTAGCATTTTTACTGTACCTATTGATTCTGTAAGCAGAGTATGAAGTCCCTGATCAGACTTTGTATATGCATAGTCTGATCAGTGCCTTCACTGTCTGCGTAATATGGGCTGCAGAATTTTTTTGCCATTTCTTTCATGGCCCGAATCCTTTTTATTCCCTCCACTGGATAAGGTAATTTATTCTACAATTCAAGCAATTCAATCTGATTTGTAAGATCTCAATTGAAAAAAATATATATATTTCATGTTGCATATTTCAGTATCTGAAAGGATGAAAAAACAAGATAAACCCATTTCAGTTATTTATTGAAAAAAAAAAAAAGACACTATCACATTCAAACCCATAGGATGCTGAATTTAAATATCAGAAGATAACTGCTCCTAATTACAGAAATATTTTTCTTTTTCCCCCAACAATAGGGCTTGGTAGTTTACACAAAAACAATTCACATTAGAATGCCATACCACATTTCTGGAAAAAGAAAAATCTCTAATCCCAGGAGTCAGCATTCTACTTAAATCTATATCGTGGTAGCTGACGGGCCGATGACGGCTCGATGTAGATTTACGTAGAATGCTAGCTGGGATTTGCCATGTTTACCATTATTATTATTATTGCTGTTATTATTATTATTATTATTACTATCATTATCGTTTTGTTTCAATTTTGTGAGTTTGAATTTTTCTTTCACAGCATGTGTCCGCTGATTGCATGTGCCTTCTACAGCCTCCAGGCTATATCTAAAGAGTGATATACGAGAACCCTTTCCATTCTGGAAGGATGTTTTGGCTGATCTTTACTGGTTCCTGAGGGCACAACAAAAACTACAACAAGAGGCCCAAGGGCCAATTCGCTCACCTGAGTGACATAGCCACTGCAGACATGCAGATGTTATGCAACATTTTTCCAATCCTATCATCGCAACTAATGAAAATATCATTATTGAGCAGTTCTTAGTTTTGAAGAAGAATATATGAGCCTGACAGTCAATGGAGCATGATCATTTGAATAAATTATTAATCACATTTCAACAGAAGGATCAATGTGAAATTTGGTGGAAATTGGCTAAGTGGTTTCTGAAGAATCATGATTTTGTACATGTAAACAGCACAGTGGCAGGGAAATATTATAAATATAAATCAGATGATGGCCATCTTAGATTTCCAATCAGAACAATTTTAACTACTGTTGATCTAAAGTCACTTCGATACTTTCAATATAAATGTATATGGCCCATACAAATAGGGAAGCAAATTTGACCTTGGAGGTAAAAAGGTCAAATGTCAACAAAGAACCATCATTTTAGCAATTTTGGTAGATCTCCTGTCCCCCGTAATTTGTGCACAGATTAGGACCCAGGGCTTATTTGGTTATGGAGAAGAAGATTTTTAAAGGTTTTTACCATATACGGGTATGGCAGCCATTTTGATCAATGGACCATACCCATTTTAGCAATCTTTCATTCTCCTGCCCACGGAGGCGACGCATGAAATTTGAGCAACACTGGCCCAGAGACTTCAGAGGAAAAGCCATTTGAAATTATCAACATTTTTTCCATACAAATGTATGGGGCCCATACAAATGCATACAGAAGTAAACTTGACCTCGTCGTAAAAAGGTTAAATGTCAATGTATGACAATTATTTTAGCAACTTTCATAGATCGCCTGTTCCAGATGATATATGCAAAGATTCAGCCACAAGCCATCCTCGATTTTGGAGAATAAGATTTTTAAATGTTTTTTCCCATACAAATGCATAAGGAAGCAAACTTGACCTTGCCGTAAAAAGGTCAAATGTCAATGTATGACTATTATTTTAGCAATTTTGGTAGACCCCCTGTCCCCGATGATTTATGCAAACATTCAACCCCAAAGCATCCTCGGTTCTAGAGAAGAAGATTTTTAAAGGTTTTTACCATATATGGGCATGGTGGCCATCTTGGTCAATGAACCGTGACCATTTTAGCAATCTTTTGTTCCCCCTACCTAAGGAGGCTCCAAATGAAATTTGAGCAAAATTGGCCCAGAGGCTCTAGAGGAGAAGTTGTTTGAAATTCTGAACATTTTTCCCATACAAATGCATAAGGAAGCAAAATTGACCTTACCGTAAAAAGGTCAAATGTCAATGTACGACCATTATTTTAGCAATTTTGGTAGCCCTCCTGTTCCCGAAGATATATGCAAAGATTCAGCCACAAGGCATGCTCGGTTTTGGAGAAGAAGATTTTTAAAGGTTTTTCCCATACAAATGCACAGGGAAGCAAACTTGACCTTGCCGTAAAAAGGTCAAACGTCAACGTACGAAAATTCTTTTAGCAATTTTGGTAGACCTCCCGTCCCCGATGATTCCTTCAAAGGTTCAGCCCCAAGGCATTCTCGGTTCTGGAGAAGAAGCTCTTTAAAGGTTTTTACGATATATGGGCGTGGCGGCCATTTTGGTCAACGGACCGCGACCATTTTATCAATTTTTCGTTCCCCCACCCTAAGGAGGCTCCATATGAAATTTGAGCAAAATTGGCTCAGTGGCTTCAGAGGAGAAGTCATTTGAAAATGTTAATGGACGGACACACGGATGGACGGATGACGGACGAAAAGTGGTCACAATAGCTCCTCCTGAGCAGAGCTAACAAGACGTACATTGTACGTCTTGTTGTAGTTTTTGTTGCGCCCTCAGGCTGGTATAGTAAAATGCACTACATTCAAATGCTAGGTGTAAAAGGAGGGTGAAAAATTCACCCACTTCCTGAAATCTCACTGCACTCACTTTGACAGACATGAATAAAATTTTCTTGACAATTTTCCCCTGTAACTGCAGCAGTTGTTTCATTTACAAGCCATCCATTATTCTTTTTGAGATCCCATGACATGCAAGGCTAAAACATAAATTATTTATACAACTTAATTTAACCTTAATGTTTAGCATGCTGGGTAAAAAGTTCATATGCCATTTTAAAATATTTTTCTATTTTCCGAGAAAATAGGCCTTGAAACGTCTAATCCTATTTTCTAAGAAAAAAAATGCAAAATATCATCAATTTGTTGTCTGCTGAATTAGCCCAGAGAGTGATAAAGGATAAAGTCAAAATGGTAACAGACAACACTCTAAAATACTTGTTTCCATTTTATTTTTTTTTTTATTCATTTTTTTTTTATTTACTTTTTTTGTGAAATGTCATGTGAATTTTCTGTTAGGTAGATGTCATAAAATGTCAAGAATTAAATTTTCAGGAAAAACAAATAGGTCGTCTACTAATGTCATGACTGGCAGTTTAACCTGAGTGTATTTAGCAGACAACAAATTGATTTTTTTTTTTCATTCCGCTCCCCCCCCCCCCCCCCCCCCAAACACACACACACACACACACACACACAAAAATAGGGCTTTGGCATTTTATGCAAACTGTCTCCATAGGAGACAATTTATATAAAATGTCAAATCACATTTTCTAAAAAAAAATAAGAAAATATTTTCAAAATGTCATCTGCTGATATTTTACTTAGAGTGCCAAGTGTGAAGTTATGTCTCCAGAATAGGTTAGTCTGGATCAAGAAAATGTTTCAATAAAACATACATTGTTAATGTTAATGGCAACATGATGCTTTTGCTTTTTTTTTTTTTTTTACATCAAAACATAATCTTGTGGGTACTCACTGATATTGCCAGAATCACTTTTTTCGGAATTGCATGGTAGTCAACAATAAAACAATGGAATATTATATAACTATCTTGTCATCAATAAAACCCTTCAGGATTTTTTGCTTACAGCTTGACCTAGTTTTTTTTTTTTTTTTTAAATGCTTAGCAGATCACAAACTGATGATACTTTTCTTATTTTCTCAGATAAAGCTGTGTCTAACATTTCATGTGAACTGTCTTCTAACATATGCCTATTGTGATGCCTCCTTAGACAGATTGCAAGACATGTCAATTTCTCTACTTTCGGTGAAAAATAAGAAAAAAAATATCATCAATTTATCCTCTGTTGAATTAGCTCAGAGCATGTTAAGCGTTAAATATTAAATTATCATGAAATATGCATCCCATCTTCTGCCTGCAGGCTTTCAATAATCACTTCATTCTGTCGTCAGCTTTCAAGAAAATTTATGTAACAAGCATATAGCATTATTCCCAACATCCCTAAATTACCATTTAGAGAGAAACTTGCCTTAAAAAGTGAAACAGCTTCAATCACATGAAACCAGTAACCTCTCCTACTGAGTTTATTCACAACTGTGGACAATCTAAATGAGCTCCAATCACATGAATTTTACCAAATCTACCTTAATCATCAACCACACACATGAAACTTGATCCAGCTTAGTGAGCTTCAAATACATCAAACCTGCCTTTCCTGCAGACTTTCAACCACATGAAATCTAGTCTGTCTTTCTATTACTTTCAGTCATATGAGATTCTCCATGGGCTTCAATCTATGAAACCTTAGTTTCAGTTTCATGATAGCTGCTCATAAATCTTCAATCACATGAAATCTGACCCAGCTCAATGCGCTTCAATCACATAAACCTGGTATGTCCTAGTACATCAATCCTGGTCTGTCCTAGAGAGCTTCAATCACATGAAATCTGTCCTGTATTTCTGACTTTCAGTCACATGAAATCTAATCTACTGTACTGTGCTTCTGTCTATATTCCATCCCATGAAATTTGGACTATCTTGTTGGGCTTAAATCACATGAAAACCTGGTCTGTCTTACTGAGTTTCAATAACACAAAACCTGGTCTGTCTTACTGAGCTTCAATAACACAAAACCTGTTATGTCATACTGAGCTTCAATAACACAAAACCTGGTCTGTCTTACTGAGCTTCAATAACATAAAACCTGGTCTGTCTTACTGAGCTTCAATAACACAAAACCTTGTCTGTCTTATTGAGCTTCAATAACACAAAACTTGATATGTCTTACTGAGCTTCAATAACACAAAACCTGGTCTGTCTTACTAAGTTTCAGTAACACAAACCTGATCTGGTTTGTCTTACTGAGTATCAGTAACACAAAACCTGATCTATCTTACTGAGCTTCAATAACACAAAACCTGGTCTGTCTTACTGAGCTTCAATAACACAAAACCTGATCTGGTCTGTCTTACTGAGCTTCAGTAACACAAAACCTGATCTGTCTTACTGAGCTTCAATAACACAAAACCTGGTCTGTCTTACTGAGCTTCAGTAACACAAAACCTGATCTGGTCTGTCTTACTGACCTTCAATAACATAAAACCTGTCTGTCTTACTGAGCTTCAATAACACAAAACCTGTTATGTCATACTGAGCTTCAATAAGACAAAACCTGATCTGTCTTTCTGTGCTTCAATAAGACAAAACCTGGTCTGTCTTACTGAGCTTCAGTAATGCAAAACCTGATTCTGGTCTGTCTTACTGAGATTCAGTAACATAAAACCAGGTCTGTCTTACTGAGCTTCAATAACACAAAAACTGGTTTGCTTTACCAAGTTTCAATAACACAAAACCTGGCCTGTCTTACTAAGTTTCAATAACATAAAACCTGATCCCTCTTACTGAGCTTCAATAACACAAAAACTGGTTTGCTTTACCAAGTTTCAATAACACAAAACCTGGCCTGTCTTACTAAGTTTCAGTAACACAAAACCTTGTTTGTCTTACTGAGTTTCAATAACATAAAACCTGGTATGTCTTACTGAGCTTCAATAAAATAAAACCTGGTCCGTCTTAATGAGCGTCAATAACACAAAACCTAATCTGTCTTATCGAGCTTTAATAACACAAAACCAGGTCTGTCTTACTTAGCTTCAGTAACAAAACCTGATCTGTTTTACTGAGCTTCAATAACACAAAACCTGATCCGTCTTACAGAGCTTAAATAACACATAACTTGGTCTGTCTTACTGAGCTTCAATAACACAAATCCTGATCTGTCTTTGTTTGTGTTGAGGTTTTACGGCCCAGTAAACCCAATGGGGTCATGTCGAGTGCGGTCAGTTTAACTAACCACAAATTTTCTGGGCAGGCTTCGTCCTCTAAGCGGTTAACCAGTATTGTACACATTCTTTTGCCAGAAACTGACAACTGCCCTTCTTAGATCTGCGGAATATTTCATGATAAATCCCCACTAAAGAATGTTGCCGACCTTGGCGGGGCTTGAACCCGCGACCTCCTGGTCTCCAGTCAGACGGCCCATCCAAATGAGCCACCGAGGCCGGCCCTGATCTGTCTTACTAAGCTTCAATAACACAAAACCTGATCTGTCTTGAGCTTCAATTACACAAAACCTGACCTGTCTTACTGAGCTGAAGACAGATCAGGTATTGTGTTATTGAAGCTGGTCATAACACAAAACCTGGTCTGTCTTACTGAGCTTTCATAACACAAAACCTGGTCTGTCTTATTGAGCATCAAATTAATGCCATTAAACACAGTTGACACTGATACTGCATCACATTTTGCTCATGCCTGTCTGTTCGAATGTTTAGGGTAAATACTGTACCAATACAGCTCCAGAAAAGAGTAGCATTCAGAAGATAGGTTTTGTAATTGTTGCATCAAAACATATCTTGTGATTGTTTACTGACTGGAAATGCATTCCAGAGGGAATTCCAATGACCATATGTTTTAGTGTAAAAGTATCCCTGTATTTTGGGGAAAAATAAGAGAAAATATCATCGTCATCTGCTGAACTAGCCAGACTCAGTGGTAAAGGTTAAGTTAACCCTGGTCCTGCAGAGCCCAGACAGGCCCTGCCTTTGAAAACAGTGTAGATTCAGAGATCAGTTGGCTTCTGAAGAAGCCAACAGATCGGATCTGCACTGTTTGTCATTTACTTAAAATGTGAATTTATATCAATAATCTGGATTAAGTAATCTGATTTGCTGACAATTAAAAGTGTGTGAGGCATCCTAATTTATTCAGAATGACAAAGGTTAAACTATGATATGACACTGGTGACCCAAACATTTCTAGTGGTGTAGGTTTCACTGAGCTTTTAATCATACTTCCAAATATTGGAAGAGTGTACAGAAGTCAGAGGTATTACAAAAGGGTTTACAACTTTTAAAAATAAACATTATCAAGTTCACTCCTGTAAACATACCATAAAAATTCTAACTACCGTATTTACCATATGTATTCGGACACCTCAACTCCTTACCATATATGTTCTAAAATTTGAACCGGTACAATTCACTACCTGATGTTGTATCTAAAAATTGCTGGATGAGTGGCAAACAGTGTAGACCCAGATGAGACGCCGCGTTCTGCGGCGTCTCATCTGGGTCTGTACTGTTTGCTCAGGCCTGTCTGTCCGAATACATATGGTAAATCAGTAATACCCATGTTTTAATAAACATTCATCCCCCATTTCTGACATGAAAAAAATGGCTGTTTTTAATCAACTATAATAACCCAAAGTATTGGGATACACAGGTCAGATCAGAATGTGCCATCAGGTCATGATCTACTCAGTTTGCCACTCATGCAGCAGTATTTCAGTCACATTAATAGGTGGCACATCAAACACACCCTGCCTCCTCCCTTCCCCAACTAAAACCCACAAACTCACTCTTTCTGCTTGGTACATCACTCCACCACCCCGACCACCTTCACCCTAAATATATCAAACCCACTGAGAAGTACACATTGTAGATCCAGCCACAGCACATCACCATATTTACCCCAACACCTGATCTGGGTCTACAGTTTGCTCAAAGCCTGTCCCTCAGAATAAATGATAAAAATGGGGTAATTGCAGGGATGGCTGAGAACACTTTTGTTCTCTTTACATGGAAATATCACAGCTCTTGATTAAATGCTTTTTTCAATCCAATGGTACAGATATTTTTCTTATTTCTCCAAGAAACATATGTTGTGTGTACTCATTAGAAGCACCATGGCAAGGTGCTTCTAATGAGTACCCTTAACATGTTTTCGTGGAGAAATAAAAAAAATATTTACCTGATACCCACTCTTATCTAAACCTATGAAATATATCTTGTGGGTACTCACTCTAGTCACAATGCTGAGGCAATTCTAATGGGTACCTCCTCAAGGTATGTTGGGATGCTTTTGAGTTGGAGCCCAGTCAACACTGTTAAGGTCATGTCAAGCTAGTCAGCTAGCCTACTCACACTTTTTCTGGGTAGGCTTAGTCCTCTAAGCTGGTAACCAGTACTTGTGTACATACTTTCGTCAGTAACTGAAAACCACCCTTCTTGAAAAATTACTGTAGAAATTATTTCATGCTCAACCTCCACGCAAGTTACATGGCCAAGCTGGAATTAGAATTAGCGACCCCTAGATGCTACCAAATGCAATATGCAGCCTGGACGTTGTGATGCAAAATAACAAAAATGTCTTCTGAATAATCCCCTTATCTGGAGCTACATATTAGCCTGTCTGATTATGGTCTTTCATCAAACACCCCTTATCAAAATAATGAACTTGTCCAAATTCAAAAACTGGAAGTATAGGAACAAAATAGGGTAAATAAAACATTTACCTCAGTGCCAAAGCTTCAGGATCCATGTATACTTTATGATGTAACTGTAAATGGAATTCCAGTTCAGCGAGAATACCTTCCTACTCAGTTATCTACAATATGACAGTTTATATTTCAAAGATGAAACAGTTTCCTCATCGAATACACTCACAATTGCATAAAAACAGCCAGAGAGCTCTAAAAACACTGCTAAGTGGATTTAAAACAGCTAAAACTGTTAGATCATGTAAACCTACTGAACTGCACCAGATATATTGGAAGTATAAATCCTGCCGCCAGTTCCTCTCTGCTAATCTAGTCTCTATTCAATTATCCAAATTACAAATGTGTTAAATATTAAATGTTAAATATCTATATAACAAGTTAACATTTCTTTGTTCCGTATATAAAATCTTTCAATAAGATACCTTTATCGCTCTAATCCGAGTAATTAATTCATAGCTCCAGATAAGATGGGGTATCCACATGATATTTTTCTTATTTCTCCATAAAAACATATGTTGTGGGTACTCATTAGAAACACCTTGGTGAGGCACTTCTAATGAGTATCCACAACATATGTTTTCGTAGAAAAATAAGAAAATACCAGTACTTTTCGGCTAAAAAAAGTGCCTTATCTCGAGCTATGATTAATTGTATTCCTCGCCACCGGTCATACATAATTATAAACAATACATTAACTAAATATCTGATTTAGTACCATTCAAGCATGCAACCTGGGAATTCATCAAAACATATTCCTTCAATGCCACACCATATTTCAATATCTAATCTTAATTTCCATCTAATAACCAGCGATCTGTCTTCAATACTAAATATTTCTCAATAGAATCTATTTATCCATCTAATAACTAGGCAATCAGTGCACAATATTTATCCAGTTCCTTCAACAATAGTATCCCTCAGTATGAAACAACAGTTTGCAATTATCAGTGAACATGAGAAATAGTTAGGTTTGTTTACACCTTGTGTTTCTATTAATCAATAAAGGAACTCAGCAAACTCAGCCAATACTTTTTCAGACTCCCTACAAATCAGTGTTTCAATACCATGTCATACAGCAGCAAGCTTTTCAACACGGCTCCAGTTAAGTCAGGTATTATTGGGTAAATATTTTTCTTATTTCTCCGTGAAAACATATGTTGTCTGTACTCATTAGAAGTGCCTCTGCGAGGCACTTCTATGAGTACCCACATCATATGTTTTTGTGGAGAAATAAGAAAGTTATCAATATTTTTTGGTCGAAAAACTCTTACCTGGAGCAATGCAGCTTTCAGTATTCTCCAGATAAGCAAGCCTTAGTTGTTGTCAGTTCTTAGCCAACAGGATTTCTGCTTTCAGGAGCCAGACTTACCTATTAGATAATTCCAAGTAGTGCTTTGTATGGCTACGCATGAGCGGCCCATCAAAACAGATTAATACATTAGCCACTGACAGAGCTATTATTTCTAGTATATCTTCAGTGGCAATGAGTTTGCCATTAAGGTATTTCAGGAAGCTGCATTGCTCATTTTTTGATCGGGGTGATGTGGCTCTAGATAATGTGTTCTTTTTTTTTGTTTCTGTTGTTTGTTTTTGTTTTTTCTTAAACCTAAGAGTACAAGAGTACTGATATTTTTCTTATAAACAATTTGCCTGAAATGTCAAAGCCTATTTTCTAGAAAAAATAGGCTTTGACATCTCATGCAAACTGTCTCCAAAGGAGAAAATAGGCTTGACATTTCATGCAAATTGTCTCCAAACAAGCTGCATGAAATGTCAAAGCCTATTTTCTGGAAAATAAAACAAGAAAAAATGTCATCAGCTGAAATTATTACCCAGAGTGCTAACCGTTAACCCATTGTAGTCGTGAGACCTGTTTGTTTGTTTGTGTTGAGGTTTTACGGCCCAGTCAACCCAATGAGGTCATGTCGAGCGCGGTCAGTTTACCTAACCACACGTTTACTGGGCAGGCTTAGTCCTCTAAGCGATTAACCAGTATTGTGCACATTCTTTCGCCAGAAACTGACAACTGCCCTTCTTGAATCAGCGGAAGGGAGAGAATGGCCGTAGAAAATATTTCATGATCAATCTCCACGAAAGAATGTTGCCGACCTCGGCGGGGGTTGAACCCGCGACCTCCTGGTCTCCAGTCGGACGGCGCATCCAACTGAGCCACTGAGGCCGGCTAAAAGGGTAATTGGCAAATAGTGCTGACCCAGATCAGACGCCACAGAATGCGGCATCTGATCAGGGTCTCAACCGTTTGCAAATTTGTTTAGCCATTTTTCTCAAAAAAATTGTTAATCTCATAGCCGGACATACCTAAAATTGAAATTGGATTCTTCCAATATATAGTGTGGGAGAGTCTATTCAGTATACAGTGGGTTAAGAAAGAAAAAAAAACATTTGTATCTGCATTTTTCTAGCACCCCTGATGAGTACATACAGAACTTCAGATAAAGAAGGTATCCAGATTATGTTTGTTTCTTATTCGTACAAGAAAAGTATGTTGTGTATGTATGGAGATGGGGTAGGGGTGTATTCATTCCCAGCATCCCACCTTTGTGCTTCTAATGAGTACCCACAGCATGTTTTCATCCAGAAATAAGAAAATATTCTCTGAATATCATTGCTCCAAACAAGGAGATCAAGCTAAACATTTCTCTTATTTCTCCATGAAAAAGTATGTCTTGGGTTCTCATTATAAGCGCCTCGATGGGGCGTTCTAATGATTACCCTCAACATATGTTTTTGCGGAGAAATAAGACAAAATATTCATACTCTCTGGTTGAAAAAAAAACTCTTACATGGACCTTTATGGACATACTGCATTATAAAGAGCCCCAGATTAGAGGGTATCCAGAACATATGTTCATAGGCCTAGATAAGAGTGGGTATCAGGTTCATATTTTTCTTATTTCTCCAAGAAAACATATGTTGTGGTACTCATTAGAAATGCCTCGGCGAGGCGCTTCTAATGAGTACCCACAACATATGTTTTCATGGAGAAATAAGAAAAAATATCAATAATTTTGGAGTGAAAAAAGCGCCTTAACTAGAGCTATGATATGTTTCTTATTCATCCAAAAAAAAACATATGTTTTGGGCATTCATCAGGACCTCAGTGAGGTGCTTCTAAAGAGTACCCACAACTATGTTTTCATGGAGAAATAAGAAAAATATCAACACCTTTTGGCTGACAAAAGCATCTTAACTGGGGAGCAATGGTTAAAGATGACTTCTGGGCTTTCTGTTAGACTACAAACCACAAATAATAAAACACGACTTGTTTAGTTTAAGTTAACCTTTAACAATCTCTGGACAAACTCAGCAGACAATCCCACCCACCCCTCCTTAAAAAAATAGGATTTAATATTTCTTACAAATTGTCTCCTTAGCAGACAATCTATATGACATATCAAACCCTATTTTCCTGGACAAACTAAAAAAATATTTCAGAATGTTGTCTGTTGATTTTTTTTGCCTAGAATGCTAAACATAAAAACATCATTTCATTAAAAAAAAAAAAAAAAAAAAAAAGACAGACAGACAAATACAAATGTGTGTAATTACTTAAAAGTAAATGATGCTGTATTACTATGACATCTGGATACAGGACACGCTCTGATTTTGCAGACGTCACATGACACACTCAATTTCACTGGTAACTTGGTAGTTTTACTGCGAGACAAGAATTTTGTGGAATTTTACCTCTCCCCAGCCAGTGCATCTGTCTTCCTTTTTTTTTCTTTTTATTTTATTAACCCTTAAAACCCTTAGCAAAATTGTAGCGACGACATTCTAATTTTTTTTATCACTTTTCTGAGAAAATAAGACTTGGCATTTCTTATGAATCGTTTGCAAGCCTACTTTTCTCGGAAAAATAATTAGAACTAGAAGTGTTTTCGGTGGAAACCCACCAGTTTGAACAGACATATTGTTAAAATAGATTGTATCAATAATAAACTCAAGGTCACAATATACCTATATGTAAGTTTGGTCAAAATTCATCCATTCCTCAATGAGATAGGGTGCTGACAAGCCATTTTCTAAAATCATAGCCCTTGTGTAACATTGAAAATGAGATCAAGGTCATAAAAAATCTAATCAGTTCTTGTTTCTGTCTCAACAATATAGCTGTGCAAGTTTGGTCAAAATCCATCCATTCATTCAGCAGATAGCGTGCAGACAAGCCATTATCCAACAATCTGAGTCCTCCTGCGACCTTGAAAATGGGGTCAAGGTCACCAAAATAAAGTTAGTTATTTTCCATGCCACAACAATTTGGCTGTGCAAGTTTAGTTAAAGTCCATCCATTCCTTCAAGAGATACAGTGCAGACAAGCCATTTTCCAACAATCTAAGCCCTAGTGTGACCTTGAAAATGGGGTCAAGGTCACCAAAATCTAATCAGTTCTTTTCCATGTCACAACAATATAGATGTACAAGTTTGGTCAAAATCAATCCATTCCTTTAGGAGATAGGGTGCAGAAAAGCCATTTACCAAAAATCTAAGCCCTAGTCTGACCTTGAAAATGGGGTGAAGGTCACCAAAATATCATCATTTCTGATGCATGTCACAGAAATATAGCTGTGCAAGTCTGGTCGAAATCTACACATTCCTTCAGGAGACAAGGTGCAGACAAGCCATTTTCCACCAATCTAAGGCTTAGTGTTTGTTTGTGTTGAGGTTTTACGGCCCAGTAAACCCAATGGGGTCATGTCGAGCGCTGTCAGTTTACATAACCACATGTTTACTGGGCAGGCTTAGTCCTCTAAGCGGTTAACCAGTATTGTGTACATTCTTTCACTGACAACTGCCGGACGGCGCATCCAACTGAGCCACCGAGGCCGGTGTGACCTTGAAAATGGGGTCAAGGTCGTCAAAACCTAATCGGTTCTTTTCCATGTCTCAACAATTAAGATGTAGAAGTTTGGTCCAAATCCATTCTTTAATTTAGGAGATAGGGTGCAGACAAGCAATTTTCCAACAATATACGCCTTACTGTGACCTTGAGAATGGGGTCAAGTTCACCAAAATCTAATCAGTTCTTTTTCCTGTCTCAACAATATAGCTGTACAAGTTTGGTCAAAATCTGTTCATTCATTCAGGAGATAGGGTGCATACAAACCATTTTCCAACAAATCTAAGTCCTCCCCTGATCTTGAAAATGGGGTCAAGGTTACCAAAATCTAATCAGTTCTTTTACATGTCCCAGCATTGTAGATGTGCAAGTTTGGTCAAAATCTATTCATTCTTACAAGAGATAGGGTGCGGACAAGCTATTTTCCAATAATCTAAACCCTCCTGTGACCTTGAAAATGGGGTCAAGGTCACCAAATAATCAGTTCTTTTACATGTCCCAGCAATATAGATGTGCAAGTTTGGTTAAAATCTATTCATTCCTTCAAGAGATAGAATGCCGACAAGCCTTTTTCCAACAATCTATGCCCTCCTGTGACCTTGAAAATGTGGTCAAGGTCACCAAAATCTAATCAGCAATTTTCCCCCTCCCAATGATACATTTGTGTAAGTTTGGCTAAAATGTGTTTATTCAATAAGGAAATAAAGTGCAGACAAGTGGCTATGCCCCATTTTCCAACAATCTAAGCCCTCCTGTGACCTTGAAAATGGGGTCAAGGTCACCAAAATCTAATC
This sequence comes from Anodontia alba, assembly GCA_964016985.1. Classification (NCBI taxonomy): domain Eukaryota; kingdom Metazoa; phylum Mollusca; class Bivalvia; order Lucinida; family Lucinidae; genus Anodontia; species Anodontia alba. The sequence continues at coordinate 19,175,424 of OZ024824.1, forward strand.
AGTTATTTTACATGTCTCAGCAATATAGATGTGCAAGTTTGGTTAAAATCTATTCATTCCTTAAAGAGATAGGATGCAGACAAGCCATTTTCCAACAATCTAAGCCCTCTTGTGTCCTTGAAAATGGGGTCAAGGTCAGCAAAATCTAATCATCATTTTTCCCCAACCCAATGACATATTTGTTTAAGTTTGGCTAAAATCTGTCCATTCAATAAGGAGATGGAGTGCAGACAAGAGGCTACGCCCCATTTTCCAACAATCTAAGCCCTCCTGTGACCTTGAAAATGGGGTCAAGGTCACCAAAATCTAATCAGCATTTTTTCCTCTCCCAATGATATATTTGTATAAGTTTGGCTAAAATCTGTCCATTCAGTAAGGAGATAGGGTGCGGACAAGAGGCTACGCCCCATTTTCCAACACTCTAAGCCCTCCTGTGACCTTGAAAATGGGGTCAAGGTCACCAAAATCTAATCAGCATTTTTCCCCCTCCCAATGATATATTTGTATAAGTTTGGCCAAAATCTGTCCATTCAATAAGAAGATTGAGTGCAGACAAGTGGCTACGCCGATGGGATTCGCATTAAAAACAATATGTCCCCCCCAATGGTGGGGGGACATAGATATTTAGAATATCATCTGTTACAATTTTGATTTGCGCTTTAAGGGACCACCTATTGGAACTGACAAAACTGGCCTCTTAAGACAGGACCCCTTAATACAGGATGAAGGCTATGTCATAGCTCCAGCTAAGCAGAGGTAACCACATAATATTTTTCTTATTTCTACACGAAAGCATATGTTGTTGGTACCCATTAGAAGCGCCTCAGTGAGGCCAGGGATTTTTCTAGGTCGACTTTGGGGCTGAAATCTGGACCCGTTCCCAATGCCAATACTTTTTTCTCAATTTTCGAGTTATTTTTCCCAAAAACATGGCTCAGAATTCCCAGTAAAGGCATTGAAGATATACTGAAACTTAATTAAAGCACATTTTAATCGATACTTTCTTGAATATAAATAAGAAATTAAACTAACAATTAAGTCAAATTTCCGAACCTGGTCCCAAAAGAAACTCCAAAACAATCAAGTCTGTATTGCTGATGACGTTCGTTTTAAAAATAGAACTGGAAACCCCAGAAGTTGATTGTTGATACTGTGACACCGGCGTTAACCAGAAACGGCGTTGGGGTAGAAATATCAATTCAATAAAACACAGTATCGGTAATAAGTATACTATTTGTGGCAACATTCAAAGACCTGAATCTGAATATCTGGTATCAACAGTAGTACATTCATTTATCAGATCTTTTCATCAAGAAGTTTAGATTAACAAATAATATCTATATATTTTTTGCAAAGTTTGACATTTCTGTCTCCACCATAAGACTACCGACTGCAAACCTTTTGATGGTAATCAGTTGCTGACTTCAGCTACAGTACCGCACAATATCAACTTGTGGGGTTTCCGATTTTATTCTAAAAATGAACATCATATTCTAAAAATGAACATCATCTAAATAACCAACCATCTATTCTGCTCCTTAACCCATTGTAGTTGGGAGACCCGTAAAAGGGTACTTGGCAAACAGTGCAGCCCCAGATCAGATGCCGCAGAATGCATCAGGGTCTCCACTGTTTGCAAATAGTTTAGCCATTTTTCTCTAGGAATATGTAGATCTCATAGCCGGACGTATCCCAAATTGAAATTGGACCCTTCCAATATATAGTGTGGGCGAGTCTATTCCATCTACAATGAGTTAAGCACTTGCTGCTGTAATTTTTCTGTGTGATTTTTCTTTCAAGATGACTATGATAATTTCAAATGTGATCCATGTATGATCAACATAGTCATTTACAGTGGCCAATTAAAATGAATTATTTTACAGCATTTTACAGTAGCTTTAAGAAAATTGATATCCATTTTTGTTCTTGTTCTGATAAAAGTTAAATAAATTTTAGTGGTTAACCTTCTCTTTAACCACCCAGTGTACAGCTGTTAAATAATTAGAAGGGTGACCAGTGACGTCATTTTTCCTAGTTTCAGACTTCAATCGATAAAATATTCCCAATCAAATAGGACCCTGGACCTGTTTCAAAAATGGCTGAAAAATCCCTGGAGGCGCTTCTAATGGGTACCCACAACATATGTTTTCATGGAGAAATAATTTTTGCTTTTAAGAAAAGTGTATCTGGAGATATGCAATGTCTGGAATACAGACCAAGTCCAAAGACAAGAACTTTGCAGTTTATAATTGGCCTTGACTAGAATATTTGGCAGTCACCCACTGAAGTAAGGGAGTTAAAGGTTTATTCTGCAAACTGCAGGTTTCCTCCAAAATGCAACTTTGAGATGTTATAAAATATGAAAGTGTTCTGGATTTTAACCTTTACCATCACAAATTTAGCAGATGACAAATCCATGGTATTTTTCTTACTTTTCCTCAGGCTTGTCACTTCATGCAAATTGTCTCCTAGTGAGGAGTCAACAATGTTAAGGTCATGCAGAACCAGTCAGTTAACCCTTGTCCTGCTGAACCCGGATATACGCTGCCATTGCAAACAGTGAAGAAGCCAACTGATCTGGATCTGCACTGTTTGCCATTAAGTATGTGAATTTATAGCAACAATCCAGATCAAGTAATCTGATTGGCTGAAAATTAGAAGTGGGTGTGGCATCTTAATTTATTCAGCATGACAAGGGTTAACCTACTCACAATTTTTCCTAGGCAGGCTTAGTCTTCTTAGCGGCTAACAAGTACTTGTGCACATACTTTTGCAGTACCTAACAACTGCCCTTCCTGAAATTTCAGCAGAAGGGGAAGAATGACCCTAGATATAAAGTTATGATCACTCTTCACTAGTTGTGTGGCCAAGCTGGGGGATAGAACTTGTGACCCCTAGAAATGCAGTCAGCCATGCTTTTTACTGCACTATGGAGTCCAGCCCCTCTTATCTAGACCTGGAGCCCAGCCCCTTTTATCTAGACCTATGTGTAATTTTTTTGTGTATGTATGTTTTTTGTTTCTTGACACAATCCATTTATGCCACAGTTCCCATTTGCAAGCACAGACTTATTTTAAAGCAGATCTGAAAACACAGCATGTTCTCCCACTGTAACACCTGTGCCAAGTTAACCCTTGTCCTGCTGATCCCGGATATACCCTGCCTTTGCAAACAGTGTAGATCCAGATCAGTTGGTGGCCAACTGATCTGGATCTGCACTGTTTGCCTTTAAGAATGTGAATTTATATCAACAATCTGGATCAAGCAATCTCATTGGCTGAAAATAAGAAGTGGGTGTGGCATCTTAATTTATTCAGCAAGGCAAGGGTTAATCTTTTGTTTTTACAACATCAATTTTCAGTTTTTCTCTCAATCATCAAGGACTCCTGTTACTGTAAAATAACACTGAACTCTACAGCCTGATGGGGAATATTCAGAAATTGTTTTCTGAACAAATGATTTCATACCCTTCCTTGATGCCAACAAAAATCATGCTTCTTATGAGTATCTACAGTGTATAATAATTTAGTGTTTTACATGTTTGTTTGTGTTTTACAGCCCAGTCAACTTTATCAGGTAATGTTGAGCGTGGTCAGTTTACCTAACCATACTTTTATTGGGCAGGCTTATACTCTAAGCTGTTAACCAGTATTTTGCACATTCTTTCATCAGAAACTGACAACCGCCCTTCTTGAATCAGCAGATGGGAGAGAATGACCGTAGAAAATATTTCATGATCAATCTCCACGAAAGAATGACCTGGCGGGGGTCGAACACCAAACCTCCTGATCACAAGTCAGACACCCATCCAACTGAGCCACCAAGGTCGGCCTTGGTATTTTACATCTCTTTCAACATTATTTAATCATATCGAGATAATAAAGAGGTAATAATGAAAGGCTTTATGTCAAGAGTTGAATTCTGCCTCTAGCAAGATTTTAACCTTGAACCTCAATATCCAAAGTCAGGAGCACTGACCATGCAGCCGTATGAACGCTTCCCCAATAGTTTATGGTAAATGTCCTAAAATTTGGAACACTTTATTCTATACCTTTTTTGGCTTAAATTTTGCTTTTTATGCAGTTATTTCTTAAAATACTTGGTGGAATGGCAAACAGTGTAGACCCTGATCAGACTGCTCCTTCAGGAGCAGTCTGATCTGGGTCTACACTGTTTACATATGCTATTTTTTAAAAACTTTTGGTGCACAAAATTTTAGGACATTTACCATGTATTTTTAATGGCAAAATAAAAAACTATAAATTTCCCTGAATTAACATCCAATACTCTTTAACGGGACTTGATACCTTCAGATGACTTTCTGTATCCTTTTCCCTTTCAATATTATTTAAGTCATAATGAAACAAATGGAAGATTGATAATGAAAGGCTCTGTGCAATGAAACCCCATACCGTCACGAGCTGAATTCCGCCTCCAGCGTGATAAAGTAGTACCGTATTCAATCTAATTGCTGCACTGTGCGCTTAGGTTTTTCAAAAATACTGAAAAAAACAACTTGTAGTAAAATAACCACCTAATAAGGAGCATGTTACAGAAAAAAAAATCAGCTGAATATTTCATGAGAGGATTATTTTAAGATTATTATACAGTATTTTCTGATTAATTTCTAAAAGCATATGTTGTTGGTACCCATTTGAATTGCCTCGACAAGTCGAGGCAACTCAAATGAGTACCAACAACATATGCTTTTAGACAGAAGTAGATAAGCTCGTGGGCTGTAATTGCTGGACTGTGCGCTTATAGGGGTATGTGCTGTAATTAGATCGAATCTTTCTGAATTACTACCTTAAGATTACATATATTATTAAATGTGAAAAAGCAGAAAATAAGTTACACAGACAAAAAAGCAACAAACCAGAGACAGCAGCTATTAGCATAAAACATTACCGTGATAAGTATTGGGACAGATAGGCCTTTGCAAACAGTGTAGACCCAGATCAGATGTTGCAGAATGGGGTGTCTGATCAGTCTACACTGTTTGCCATTACATACAGCAATATTTCAAACACATCAACATGTAGTAGAAAGGACTATTTCAAATTTTAGGACAAGTATGGAAAGTAGATAAGGTGTCCCAGAACTTAGGGTAAATACGGTAATTGAGCAAACCGCGAAAACAATGCCTAATATACAAATAACAGCAAAAACAATATGCACTCTGGGTAAAATTTTCAGCAGAAGACATTTTGAAATATATTTCTGGAGACAGTTTGCATGAAATGTCAAATCTTGTTTACTGGGAAACCTAAGAAAAACACAATCTATTAGTCGTCTGCTGAATTAGCCAAACCAAACAAGCTGACAAAAGTAAAATCAAAACAGACCCAAAAGATTTATCAAGTCCATAGCTCTAGTTAAGACGCTTTTTTCAATCCAGAAGTATTGATATTTTTCTTATTTGTCCACGAAAACATATATTGTGGTTACTCATTAAAAGCACCTCACCGAGGCGCTTCTAATGAGTACCCACAACATATGTTTTCGTTGACAAATAAGAAAAATACTGACCTGATATCCACTCTTATCTAGACCTATAAAGTTATTATAACCTTACTTCAGCAGGAACTGCACTTTTGCACTATCAGCAGATACATCCAAAACTCCCAATAACTTAGTACTTTTATAAATCTTCCATACTATAAAGTGTTTAACCCTTGTCATGCTGAATCAATTAAGATGCCACACCCACTTGCTATTTTCAGCCAATCAGATTACTTGATCCAGATTGTTGCTATAAATTCACAAACCTAATGTCAAACAGTGCAGATCCAGATCAGTTGGCTTCTTCAGAAGCCAACTGATCTGGATATACACTATTTGCAAAGATAGGGTATATCATGGTTCAGCAGGACAACCTTTGCCACTTTCTGGGCAAATTCAGCAGACAACAACTTGATACTACTGGAGACAATTTGCATATAACACCAAATCCTGTTTCCTGGGAAAAATAAGAAAAAGATTTCAAAGTGTCATCTGCTGAAAATTTTACCGTCAGTGCTAAACCCATTTCAACTGCAAACCAACATATTTTTCCACCATGTTTCTGCTTTCCTTGTGATGAGATTCACTTCCAGTTCATTTCAGACATTCTAAAGCAATTTTATTTCAAGCCAATTGTTTTCATCTTATCAGCATTGGTAACATTTGAAGAAAAGGGAGTGGGGATATGTGGGTTAGGGTGGGAGCTAAAACCTAAGTGTATGGATTAAAAACAAATCATTTAGCAACAACAAGCCGGAGTTCCTTATACATGTATAACTCATTCAATACCAACTTAACGTTTTTAAGGTGTTGCAACTTTTCATGGCGAAACAAGATGCCAATCATTTAACCCCTTTCCTCCCCCTCCCCCACAAAAGACATTCAAAGCATCCCATCTATAGTCATGTAACCAAAGCAGCAGCAACACATACCAATCATGTTAATGCTTAAGCACTGTGTGTAATATTTTCAGCAGAAGGCATACTAAAATATGTCTTATTTTTCCAAGAAAACAGGCTTTGACTTTTCATGCAAATTATCTCCAATGGAGATAATTTGCATGAAATGCCAAATCCTGTTTTCTGGGAAAAAGAAGAAAAATACCAATTTGTCAATTGCTGAATTAGCCCAGAGAGAGTGGTAATGGTTAATGCCATAAAAAGCAAAAGGCAGTACACAATATCCTAAAGCTAATATTAAAGGCAAAAACACAAGCTACACAATTACAAGATGCCAACCTTAGATTATGATATGACATCACTAATGGCTCTCACAACCTGCAAAAGACGGAAGAACAACAAATGTAGCTGTGCGCTTCTGTACTATAAAAAATGATCTGATACCTGCAGCTGACAACTGGCAGCTGACAACTACTGTTACATTCTACAGCAATCAAGCTTGTATTACATATAGCAGCCTGGTTAAACTCTAGTCCTGCTGAACGTGGATATGCCCTGCCTTTGCAAACAGTGTAGATCCAGATCAGTTTGCTTCTAAGAAACCAACTGATCTGGATCTGCACTGTTTGCCATTATTAAGTGAATTCGTATCAACAACATAGATCAAATAATAATCTGATTGGCTGAAAATTAGAAGTGGGCGTCAATTTATTCAGCATGGCAAGAGTTAAGACTGCTCTAACTGGGTTTATATAGTACTTTAACCTTTTATAATTGTCTGGGAAAATGCACTGACAAAACTGATATTTTTCTTATTTTTCCCAGAAATGAGGACTTGAAATTTCATGATATTGCTTCTGTGTGATTCTGTAATATCGAAAATGATCTGATACTAGCAACTGACAACCTGCAACTGACAACTATTGTTCTGTTCCGAAGCAGTCAAAGTTACATATAATAGACTGGTTTAAGACTGATCTGAGTTTAGCTCTCCATGAAAATGCAACAGATGACAAACTATTAACCCTTGTCCTGCTGAATAAATTAAGATGTCACGCCCACTTCTAATTTCCAGCCAATCAGGTTTTTGATAGAAATTCACATATTTAATGACAAACAGTGCAGCTCCAGATCAGTTGACTTCTTCAGAAGCCAACTGATCTGGATCTGCACTGTTTGTTAATACAGGGCCTGTCGAGTTCAGCAAGAGAAGGGTTCATAAAGTTTTGTTTTTTTTATTTTTCCCAGAATATAGGGTGGCATGTCATGCAATTTGAATTTTTTTTAAACCTAAGGAAAACATAATGTTGTTCTCCTTAGGTCCAAAAAAATTTCAAACCCTGTTTAAACAGCATTCAAGCACTAACATCCTCTTCAACAGATCACATTCTCACTGGACAGAAAGGTCTGAGCAAAGCCTGTAGATCCAGAGCAAACAGATCAGAATTTGGTATCTGATCAAGATCAAACACTTATCGAGCAGTTTCAAGTCCATCAGGCAGTGAAACTGACTTATTTAAGCTCAAGTACAGGTCAATTTTAGGACAAGTATGGTAAGGAATTAAACTCTTGTCTTGCTGAATAAATTAAGATGCCACGCCCATTTCCAATTTTCCGCCAATCAGATTACTTGATCCAGGTTGTTGATACAAATTCACATACTTAACGGCAAACACTGCAGATCCAGATCAGTTGGCTTCTTCAGAAGCCAACTGATCTGGATCTTCACTATTTGCAAAGGCAGGGCATATCCAGATTCAGCAGGACCAGGGTTTAAGGCATCCCAATCTTTATGGTTAATATGATACTCTAAAAGCCAGATTCCTAAAACAGCAGAAATTCTTAATGAAGTGAGACTATGTCAGAGCACTCCAAGTACATAATAAAAGATAGGTCCAGATTAGACAGGATATCCAAATAATATTTCTCTTATTTTTCCACAAAAACATATGTTGTGGGTACTCATTAGAAGCACCTCGCCGAGGCGCTTCTAATGAGTACCCACAACGTATGTTTTCATGGAATAAGAAAATAAGAAAAATATGAGTACTTTTCGTTTGAAAAACATGCCTTATCTGGGGCTATAATAAGGTACAGCTGGAAAGAGCACTCTTACAGATCACTCTTCTGTATTTACCCTAAGTACTTGGAAATCTTTACTTCTTACCATATTTGCTCTACTAGATAAACATAATCCATTTTACCACCCTTTTGAACAAAAAATGCTGGATAAGTGGCAGACAGTGTATAATCTGCATTCTGTAGCATCTGATCTAAGTCTGTTTGCACAGGACTGTCTGTCGTGATACTTAAGGCAGTGTTTTCCTTTGAAGTCCCCATATTAAATAATATTTTGGAGACATTTTGTCCACATCAAAATTTGTTTGTGTTGAGGTTTTACGGCCCAGTCAACCCAATGGGGTCATGTCGAGCGCGGTCAGTTTACCTAACCACACGTTTAGTGGGCAGGCTTAGTCCTCAAAGCGGTTAACCAGTATTGTGCACATTCTTTCGCCAGAAACTGACAACTGCCCTTCTTGAATCAGCGGAAGGCCACATCAAAATACAAATCTATAAAGATCCTAATATTTTATGGAGACAAATTTCAAAACTTTGGATCAAAATGACCATTTTTACGTGCTAGGAAAACCTAGGGTAAATACGGTAACTTAATTCGTCAAGAGATAGGGATGGATGATTCCAATAACTAATGATCTTCTTTCGCTTTTCTCTTGGAAAGTTCTGCGTACTTTCTGTACCAATGTCAAGGCATTTTCCGTTCTGCAGAAAAAAAATCTCCTTTATTATGGCACCAAAACAGATTCTGTCAAAAAAGAGAACCCAAAATGCCAGGAAACTGAAGTGCATATTAACCCTAGTCCTGCTGAACCTGGATATGTCCTGCCTTTGCAAACAGTGTAGATCCAGATCAGTTGGCTTCTGAAGAAGCCAACTGATCTGGATCTGCACTGTTTGACATTAAGTATGTGAATTTATATTGTATCAACAATACAGATCAAGTAATCTGAAAATTAGAAATGGGTGTTGTATCTTAATTTATTCAGCAGGATAAGGGTCAAGTGCATACCACAATTATTTTAATGCTCAGCATGCTGGTGACATTTTTTAAATATTTTTTTCTTATTTTTTCAAGAAAAGAGGTTTTGACATTTCATGCAAATTGTCTCCTAAGTACATTGTAGTACCCCAATAAGTGTTTTCGTGGAAAAACTGGAAAAAAATTATCCAACGTCCCTCTGAAACTATAAACAGTAAAATTCCGCTATTAAGACCACTCAAGACCACTCCACTATCAGCTTTTGCCTGTCCAAAATGGTTTCTTCTCTATTAAAAATTAACCCTTGTCCTGCTGAACCCGGATATGCCCTGCCTTTGCAAACAGTGTAGATCCAGATCAGTTGGCATCTGAAGAAGCCAACTGATCTGGATCTGCACTGTTTGCAATTAAGTATGTGAATTTATAGCAACAATACAGCTCAAGTAATCTGATTGGCTGAAAATTAGAAGTGGGTGTGGCATCTTAATATATTCAGCAGGACAAGGGTTAAGACCATCCCACTAATAAGACCATTTTAGACAGTCCCAGCACAAATTTACAGTACATGCAACACTGCAAGCAGGTGCAAATCCTGATAGCAATCTGTTTCTTCCTATATAACTAGCGAAACAAACAGTGAGTAATTATCAATCATGTACCTCACTATCTCCCATCTTATCTAGTCTTTAAGAACAGGTGATTTTAATTAGATCTCCAATTTACATATAGAGCAGGAAAAGAAATAAAGATCAAAGGAACATTCCTCCTAAAGTTCCAGAGAAATGTCTTGGATAGAGATATCTGTACAGAAAACCTGGTTCCTTGGCGTTAATGGCAGCAAAGGTTTCCTTCAATTTCCTCATAAAAGTTTTTATTGCTTTTGTATGTCTTTTATTTTACTTATTTATCTACTTTATATTTTTTTTTCTATTTGAAATCCATCACCCTTGACATGTGACATGACATTCTATCAGATGTCATGGTTTATTTGCTCTGAAAAAAAGATACAAATGAGAATATGGCCTGTAACAATGTGGAATCACCATAACATATCTTTAGAAGAAATTAAGAACTACAGTATAACCTCAATGGCTCGAACCTGGATGGCTCGTTTACCCTGGATGATTCAAACTCTTTTCAGTCCCTACAAAATCCTTCCAATAGCTCAAGAAAACAAATATTTAGGGATTTTTTTCTCATTTTATCATGGAATTGTATGTTGTGTGTAGTCATTCGAATCACTTCATTGAGGCGATTCTAATGAGTACACACTCAACATACAATCATTGTGTAGAAAATCGAAAAGATTTCCCTAAATTATCGCTATTTGCTTCCTGAACTGGTGCCATGATTAACCCTCAGTGGCTTGAACTACCTATGTCTCGAACAATTTTCTATGGTCCCAAAGATGTTCGAGTCACTGAAGTTCGACTGTACATTGTTTGTTTGATCTGCGGTTTAACACACAGCCCAGTCAACTCATAAGGTCATGTCAAGTGCGTTCAATTAACCTACTCACACTGTTCCTGGGCAGGCTAAATCCTCTAAGCGGTTAACCAGTACTTGTGCACATACTTTCATCAGTAATTGACAACTGCCTTTCTTGAATCAGCGAAAGGGGGAGAATGGCCGTAGAAATTGTTTCACGATCAATCTGCATGAAAGTTAAGTGGTCAAGCTGGGGTTCGAACCTGCTACCCCTGGATTGGCAGTCAGATGCACTACCGGCTGTGTGAAGCCCGGCTAGAAACGCATCGTAATTGCTTCGTTTGAAAAAATGCTACTTTCTGCAACTTTTTCTGTTTCGCCATTAAAACGTGTGCAAGGCAACTTAACACTTACCACGTTACAAGGCAGATTCAGCAGATGACAAACTGATGATATTTTTTCTTATTTTTCCTAAAAAAATAGGATCTAGGAGACCACTTGCATGAAGTGTCAGATCCTATTTTTTAGGAAAAATAAGATAACTATTTAATTACCCAGCATGCAAAGTTTTAATGGGTACTCACAACATAATTATGTATTGGTGGAGAAATAAGAAAATTTATTAATCTGGTTATTCTCTTATCTGGAACAATGACAAACTAGGCCTCTTGCAATCATTAGATTGGTGATATAAATTCAATATATTAGCAAATATTGTATTTACCAAGTGGTTACCAAGCACTCAAAGGCCATCTGTTGCCAGACACATCCATCTGCTTCAGAACAAATAAATATCTTATATACAGGTGAAAACCCTGGATATTACATACAGTAAAACCTCAATGACTTGAACATCATGGCTTGTTTACCATGGCTGATTGAAAACAAATATTGAGGGATATTTTTGGAATTTTTTCTTATTTTACCATGAAAATGTATATTGTGTTTAGTCACTAAAATTGCCTCATGAGGTGATTCTAATGAGTACACTTTACACTTAGCATACTATTATTTTACAGAAGCTTGAAAAGACATCCCTAAATTATCCCCATCTGCCTATAGACCTGGCATTTTGATTAGCCCTCAAAGGCTCAAACTACCTAAATCTAGAACAAATTTCCATTGCCCAAAAGATGTTTAACCTTTACCACTCTCTGGGCATATTTGTGTTTGTTTGTGTTGAGGTTTTATGGCCCAGTCAACCCAATGGGGTCATGTCGAGCGCGGTCAGTTTACCTAACCACACGTTTACTGGGCAGGCTTAGTCCTCTAAGCGGTTAACCAGTATTGTGCACATTCTTTCGCCAGAAACTGACAACTACCCTTCTTGAATCAGCGGAAGGGAGAGAATGACCGTAGAAAATATTTCATGATCAATCTCCACGAAAGAAGGTTGCCAACCTCAGCAGGGGTTGAACCCGCGACCTCCTGGTCTCCAGTCGGACGGCACATCCAACTGACACACCGAGGCTGGCCTCTCTGGGCATATTCAGTAGACGGCAAATTGATAATATTTTTGTTATTTTTCCCAGAAAACAGGCTTTGACATTTCATGCAAATTGTCTCCAAAGGAGACAATTTGCATGAAATGTCAAAGCCAATTTTCTGAAGAAAAAAAAATAAGAAAAATATTTCAAAATGCCATCTGTTGAATTTTTTACCCAGAGTGCTAAGCGTTAAGCCATTGAAGTTTTCCTGTATTTAAACTAAATATTCGGACACCATTTCTCCTTACCAACCATATGCAGACTGGGAATAAAGTCAATGAAATACTCTACTCTGTCTGACTGGCATATTTTCAACAGACACTTGAAGTAGTGGTTTTGTACAGACAACATGAAAAGTATTTCAGAACTTGCATCTTTATTTTACAGTTCAACAGGTTTATCTATTATGTCTTTGTATCTTTGTCTTCTCAAGAACCTTCTTACTTACTCTTCAGATCAATCATTTTGCTTCTTGTTCAACTCAAGACTGTATTTCCTATGTCTCTTTTCAAGCTTTTCAAAAACTTAGATTAACCTTTTACCACCTTCTCCGCAAATTCAGCAGATAACTAATTGATGATAGTTTTCTTCTTTTTCCCATAAAATAGGCTCTGACATCTCATGCAAATTGTCTCCTAGGAGACAATTTGCATGAGATGTCAAAAGCCTATTTTCTGGGGAAAATAAGAAAATTGTTCAAACTGCCATCTGCTGAAATTTCTACCCAGCACGCTAAGTGTTAACTTTATGATATCTAATTTAAATATTGACACGTTAATGCACAGAATATCAGCACCATTCTGTTTTTATTGCACACTTAAGAGCAATTTCTGTGAACTGTTTTTGTTTTTTGTTGTTGTTGTTTTTTTGTTGTTGTTTTTTTGTTGCTGTTTTACTGTTGCTTTTTTGTTGTTGTTGTTTCTGTTGTTGTTATTGTTTTTTTTTGTCTGTTTGTTATTGTTTTGTTGTTGTTGTTTTTGTTGTTTTTGTATTTTTTATTTAACAAAACTGCTTTGGTGAATTTATTTCCACAGAAATTGGTGATATTCATATTTTTTGTCATTACCCTATATACCCCACAAAAAGTTCAGACAACTTTACTGCACCATACTCCTTCCAAAAGTTTGACAAGTCCACCTCAGTACCTCTTGATGCTTCTAAACCTTGCTGGATGAGCAGGAAACAGTACAGACACTGATCAAAGCAGTTCTAGTCTGTCTATCTGAAAACTTAGGGTAAATATGGTATCCTTCTGCACCTTAAAATTGATGCGCAAAAATTCTAAACACTTTATTTAACCCTCGTCCTGCTGAACCCGGATATGTTCTACCTTAACAAATAGTTTAGATCCAGATCAGTTGGCTTCTGAGGAAGCCAACTGATCTGGATCTACACTATCATTAAGAATGTGAATTAAAAACCTGGATCAAGTAATCCGACTGGCTGAAAATTAGAAGTGGGAGTGGCATCTTAAATTATTCAGCATGACAAGTGTAAATATATTTTAGGTTTAAAGTTTTATTCGAGCTTTACATCACTTTCAACAATCTTTCTGTCATATTGCGACGGTGTCTGGATGTGGCAGGGAGCTCAATGCTCACTTTTAGAGTGCTATCTCACTGAAATATCAAGCCCCAGACACTTGACATGATATCCCACCCTGTCACATTATACTGACACTGAGCTGACCAGTTCTGATTCCTAGCTCTACTTTCTTAATGCTGAACGCCAAGGGAAAGAGCAGCTAGTATCATTTTTAAAGTCTTTGGTATGACCTGGCCAGTGATGCTGTATATGCAATTGTTTCTTTCAACACTTAGTGGAATGGCAAACAGTGTAGCCCTTAATCAGACTGCTCCTTCAGCTGGGTCTGCAGTCTGCATATGCCATTTTTTCACAAACTTTAGTGTACGAAATTTTAGAACATTTACCATATTTATCATAAATATTCTGCAGCAACTGATCTGGGTCTGCACTGTTTACCAATTACCCTTTTGGAGGTCTCCAGACTAAAATGGGTTAATAACAACACATAAAATCAATAATTTTAGCTCCAAAATCATAATCTGCAGCTCTGATTAGCAGCTGCTTGGAGCAGATTAAAATTGTTACCAACTAGCAGCAAGAGCAATGTAAACACAACACCATTTTCATTTAAGTCCTCTTACAAGAAAAGCCAACTTATCACACTTCCCTACATTGTTTGCTCAGGCCTACCTGTCAGAATATTTAAAGTAAATACAGAAGGTACAAAAACTGAAGACCCAGTAGGACTTTTCAAAGCAGTCCGTCTTTGCCTTGTGCTTAATTTAAAATAATGCAAACATCTGACAGATTTTGCCCCCAATTTGCAAAGGGAGGCAAATTTTGCAGACAAGAAGTTGTTTCCCTAGTATTTGAAAACACAACCCGAACCCATGATCCCCGATTGGTTTTCATGCTTAAGAGCAGAATCGGAGAACCTAACACTCAAGGCCCTGACCTGAGCCTGAGCTGAGATGTTTGCACAAGCCAAAACATAGCAAGGAAACAAGAGCTCCGCCAAGCGGGGCATTATACGCCCGTGGCAAGTAATAAGATGTAGCACATAAACTGGCTCCTGCATAATTCTGTGCTCCGGATATAAACTGTAAGTTGAATTACAAAAAAAAAAATTTTTTTTAAAATTTCATTGGGGCATATCTCTGCTGATATTTAGTGAACTGTAACCTAAGCGACCAAGCTGGCCCAGGAATTAAGAAAGAAGTGACTTCTCCCTCCTGGGAAAATAGGGAGAAGTTTGCTGCTTCTAGGGAGAAGTGCTTTCTGACAGAGGACACACCACAGAAGCATGGCTATATTATAAGCTCATATGAGCTGATTTGTTTTTCCTATACTTCAATATCGGACCAAACAATAACAAAACAAAAATAAACAACCAAAAAAAAAAAAAAATGCTGCAAGAAATTTTTTTGTAAACCTTTAACTTGTTTAATACTGATTTTATTTTTGTTCCTCAAGGGAGCCAAATCAGAAGAGTATTAAAAAAAAAAAAAAAAAAAAGAAAAATCAAAAAGTATTTAAAAAGATTTAAAAATGACAACCTTTCCTTGCAAGTCTAATAAAAGATGTTAAAGAAAAACAAAATCAATACCTTGCCCATATGACCAAAACTTTAGTTATTTGCAAAAAATACACCTATTATATAATAAAGTTTGCACACTATTACCTCTAAACAACATGCTGCGAAAAGTTTACAAAAACTTTCAAAGGGGCATAGATCTGCAAATATTTGATGCACTGTAATCTCGAAATAATATGTGCTAATCCCCACATCATCGTGGAACTATTTATGAAGTTTCAGCTTGATCGGATGTAAACTGTAGGAGGATTTAGCCGAAAACAAAACAAATTAATAGAAATTTTCAAAGGGGTTTAACTCTGCTAATATTTGGTGGACTGTAACCTTCAAACAATATGCATGCACTGCTCCACATCATGGTCTAACTAAAAATTAAGTTTCAGCTTGATAGGATGAAAACTGTAGGAGGATTTAGCCGGAAACGAAAAGTTTACTGAAATTTTCAAAGGGGCGTAACTCTGCTAATATTTGGTGGACTGTAACCTCGAAATAATATGCGCTGCTCCACATCATGGTCTACCTGCACATGAAGTTTCAGCTTGATTGGATGTAAACTGTAGGAGGATTTAGCCAGAAACGAAAAATTAATAGAAATTTTCAAAGGGGTATAACTCTGCTAATATTTGGTGGACTGTAACCTCGAAACAATATGTGCTGCTCCACATCATGTTCTAACTATATATTAAGTTTCAGCTTGATCGGATGTAAAATGTAGGAGGAGTTAACTGGTAATGAAAAGTTTACAGAAATTTTCTAAGGGGCATAACTCTGCAAACATTTGGTGGACTGTAACCTAGAAACAATATGTGCTGTGCCACATCATGGTTTAACTATATACCAAATTTCAGCTTGATCGGATGTAAACTGTAGGAGGAGTTAGCCGGAAACGAAAAGTTTACAGAAATTTTCAAAGGGGAATAACTCTGCAAACATTTGGTGGACTGTAACCTCGAAACAATATGCGCTGCGCCACATCATGGTCTAACTATATGCCAAGTTTCAGCTTGATCGGATGTAAACTGTAGGAGGAGTTAGCCTTACGAAAAAGTTTACGGACGGACAGACGGACGCCATACCCCGTAACATAATACGTCCCGTTTTTCAAACGGGCGTATAAAAAGCTGGGAAAAATTTGTACTCACCAATCTAACCCTTGTCATGCTGAATAAATCAAGATGCCACGCCTACTTCCAATTTTCAGCCAATTAGATTACTTGATCCAGGCTGTTGATATAATTTCACATACTGAATGACACACAGTGCAGATCCAGATTGATCTGGAGCTACACTGTTTGCAAAGGCAGGGTATCTGCGGGTTCAGCAGGACAAGGGTTAACAAGTTGGATTTAAAAGTCACTCACCAAACTAAGTTTACACTCGATCACATGCTAAGTGAATATTTCAAAAATCAAGCAAGTCCATATCAGACCCATCTGGAGGCTGGGCCCAGTTGTTCAAAACTAACGATGTCGTTAGTTAACGATTCGTTAAAATTTTAATCGAGTGATATGCAAATATGCTGAAATTTTTTGCTGAAAAAATGTGAGTAGCTTTTGCACATTTTTTCAGCAAAAAATATCAGAATATTGTACATTGAATCCGCTAAAACAGTTAACAAAACGACCCTTAACAAGCTTGTTAAGCTAACGACGCTTTGAACAACTGGGCCCCAATTTTTTGTTTCATTTGAGATAGGTTTGAAAGAAAATGTACAGTTTTCATCTTTGTACTGCATACAATAAGCCTAACAAAACTAATGTCCCTTCTATTGATGCTTGCCAACTTTGGTGAGTGATTCTGGATTTTCACTCAACAAGACAATTTTTGACCCTGCTTTGTTAAGTGTTACTATAATCTTTCCCTGCACAAGCCTTAGAAATATTATTTTATAAACAATGTTATATTGATAAAATGTTCCTTTCCGTGTAATAAGCAGATAAATCGGCACAAAGTAAGAAAACTATATTTCAAAGAAATTAAATGGAAAAAACCCTTAAGTACCTATTACTAAGCCTTAGGCCATAACAGTGATGAGCACAAATCAGTGCAGAAAGGGAAGCTAAAATAAGAAACTTTGAAGCTGCTGGAGAGATTAACTGAGCTTGAAAGTAATCAGAATGTCAAACCTTTCAATAAAACTGATAAAAACATAAAACCTAGTATATTGTGGAGCACAGATATATTTAATAAATAGTAAAGCATAGCTCCAGATAAGTTGCTTTTTTCAACCAAAAAGTATGTACATTTTTCTTATTTCTGCACGAAAGCATATGTTGTGGGTACTTATTAGAAGCGCCTCAGGCGCTTCTAATGAGTACCCACCATATGCTTTCATGCAGAATTAAGACAAATATTCACCTGATATCCCATCTTATAAGGAGCTATGGTAAAATATATTGTGGAAAGCAAATTTGAAAGATAATAATTATACCGTATTTACCATGTTGGATTTTTTTTTTTTTTTGGGGGGGGGGGGTTACGGCCCTTTCAAGAATATTTCACCTTTATTGAGCCGATCGTTCATCAATGGTGGGGGAAAACTGGAGAATCCGGGGGAAAAACTCCTGACCAATCATTAGCAGAACTTGGTTTTCCCGCATGACCGGAGCGAGGCTCGAACCACAGCGGTGAGAAACCTAATGGATTAAGAGTCAACTCTCCTATCCACTAGGCTACAGGGGCCCTGCACCATATTGGAATAGACAGATCTATGAACAAACAGTGTAGATCCAGATCAGATGCCGCAGAATGCACTGTGTGCCACTGATCCAGCTGTTTTCAGACAAATCAACTAGTAGGATAATGGACTGGTGCAAATTTTAGGACAAGCAAGCAAAAGTTTTGATTAGGACTATTAACCCTTGCCTTGCTGAATAAATTAAGATGCTACGCCCACTTCTAATTTCCAGCCAATCAGATTACTTGATCCAGGTTTTTGATAGAAATTCACATATTTAATGACAAAAGAAGCCAACTGATCTGGATCTACACTGTTTGCTAAGACAGGGCATGTTGTGGGTTAATGATAATTCTCCCAATCTGGGATAATTTTCTCAATTTCTCCATAAGAATACATATATGTTCTGGGTACTCATTAGAAGCACCTCACCAAATATACTTTTATTTCTTCGTTCTTCCCTGGCAAATGTCAGAAAACTGCCAAAATATTTTGAAATGGCATTTTAATGTTGTAGCCTCTTTTGGCTGATGCCTTTCTTCTCCCTAAACTTTAAGTAATGTCACAAAGTATATCAGTATATCAACACAAGATCGATCCCAGGCTAAGGAAAGGGAATTTTCGGTGTCCGAACACACATCCCTTCATGTCATTTGCGGGTATGGTATAAAAACCGTGTGCCTTCCTTCAGATCGGGACGTTAACTGGAGGACCCCTGTGCAGGGAAAGTCAAACACCCTGTGCAGGTTAAAGAAATGGTTACATGTAGGCCTTCATCCTGCAACCCGGAGTGTACAAATGCACACTGTCTGTGTCCTCCTAGGAGGTTAAGATGTAATGCAAGAAACAAAGAAATAGAGTTCCACAAATGAGTATTGATCTTTCTTATTTCTCCATAAAAATGTGTTGTGGATACTCATCAGAAACATATAGCAGCACTTCTAATGAGTACATACTACATATATTTTCAAGGAAAATAAGAAAAAAAAATCTTGATATAGCCCTCTCATCTACAATTACGCATACAGTTAAAGACAGGGTTTTCCCATGACCCAGTTCATATTGTGTTAAAAAAATTCTCATCTACCAATTTTATAAGTCAAGCTCACTCAGCCACACCATGAGAAAAGAGGCTTTGGGGTAAACAGGGAGAACAAAACTACCAGATCAGTCTGCACATAGAATATAGTCTGATCAGAGTGTTCTCTGTTGGTTCATTATTATCATACTGTAAAATATATCTATGAACAGTAGTGGGTTCTAATTTTGGATCATGTCGATGCTCTGGCGACTTTTCCCTTTGACTGTCACAGACTTCTCATGACAATCCTCATATGTCTTCTTTTTTCCAGTTTTGATGCTTTAAATTATGACTGATCATAAAATTACTGAAATGTATGAAACCTACTCTGTATCATCAGCAAAAACTGTTTAATGCTTAGCATGCTGGCTGGGTAAAACTTTCAACAGAAAAAATATTAAAATATTTTTTTTTTTTTTTTTTTTTCAAAATACAGGATCTGACATTTCATGCAAACTGTCTCCAATGAGACAATTTGCATGAAATGTCAAATTCTGTTTTCTGGGGAAAAAAAGAAACATATTAATTTGTTGTTTGCTGAATTTGCTGATTTGCTTTAAGTATTTGGACACCTTAACTCTCCTTACCGTATCTGTCCTAAAATTTTAAATTACTTGATGGGAGGCAGTATAGACCCAGATGAGATGCAGCAGAATGCAGCATCTGATCTGGGTCTACAGTTTGCTCAGGTCTTCCTGTCTGTCTGAATACTAAGAGTTATATGGTATGATTACCAGGTAAATTTATCCCCAGTCTTTAGCAATGGGGATATTGTGAACGCCACCATCCGCCTGTTTCATGCTATCTCCTCCTAAACCACTGGGCGGAATTTAACCAAGCTTGCTACAATATCCCCACGTGGAAATAGTGTGCGAGAGCAACATAAGCAAAGAGAGTGGGGATTTTGTGATGGCGTGTCACCGACTGCACGATCGTAGTTTTACTTTATCTTTCCCAAAATACACCAGGCATTGCAATACTGCAGCATGAAAATCATACAATAAAATAAAAAAAAAAGCATAACTTTTTTAGTCTTAAAATAGAACCAGGAAATGAACATATTTAGCAACATGACAATTAAGCTGTACAACATGAACAGATTGCAACTGACACACTTCACTTCACCTGTTAACCCTTGAAGTGCCATGCGGGATTAAATTAGCATACAACATTCTAAGTATTTTTTTTTTGTTTTTTTTTTTTTGTTTTTTTTGTTTTTCAGAGAAAATATGTTTTGAAATTACATGTGCATCATCTGTTTGCAAAGCAGACAATTCAAATGAAATGTCAAGACTTATTTTCTTTGAAAAAAAAAAAAAATCAAAAAGTTATCTACTGCAGTTGTGATTGGCACTTTAAGGACCAAAATTGCTATCAAATTCACTTATCAATCCATCATCATCTAGCTGAATTTTAAAGCTTCATTATGATACTTTATTCATGTCTTATTAACCTTTAGCTTGTTGGGCAAAAATTTCAGCAGACGGCATTTTGAAATATTTTTTCTTATTTTTCCAGAAAATAGGCTTTGACATTTTATGCAAGTTGTCTCCTTTGGAGACAATTTGCATGAAATGTCAAAGCCTATTTTTTTGGAAAAACAAGAAAAATATAAATTTGTCATTTGCTGAATTTGCCCAAAGAATAGTAAAGTTTAATGTCTTATTAAGTAGGACTTGACAGACACATATTCAAATAAGATCAGCCGACCCCATTCAACACACTACAAGCCAGCACATGTATCATGAATGTTCTGAGGTTCAGTTTCATGCTTAAGAAGCCTGCTTCATGACATACCTCCAGGTAAGACCTTTTTTATTATTATTATTTTTCAACAACAAAGTATTCATCTTTTTCTAATTTCTCCACAGAAACATATATTGAGGGTATTCATTAATCTACTACAATAATATGCATTTTGATCACTTAACCTTTGTCCTGCTGAATAAATTAAGACGACTACCCCACTTCTAGTTTTCAGCCAATCAGATTACTTGATCCGGATTGTTCCTATAAATTCACATACTTAATGGCAAACAGTGCAGATCGAGATCAGTTGGCTTCTTCAGAAGCCAACTGATCTCGATCTGCACTGTTTACAAAGGCAGGGTATATCCGGGTTCAGCAGGATAAGCGTTAAATTAATATGAATTTAATAGATGCTACCTATATCTGTGCCTCCAAATTATCATCACATGCTTCAAAAGTAGGGTAATTTCCTTTTTTCCCCTCACCAAAATCTACTTTAACCTGATCAAAATAATGATATTTTAAGGCCACTTCTCCTATCTCCAAAAGAATGTTGCCCTCTTGAGCTTTGTGCCAGAATGGAAATAAAGTTCAAATGACTTTTGAAACACAACAGATATTCGAAAAATCTGTGTTTGAGACACAACACAGATTTGAGACAAAAACATAATATTAGTGTGCAAGGAAGAAAGACTACTTTGCTTTTATTGTCTTAGAAGGCATTTCTGAACTAAACAGGACCCACATTTTAAAATGCCCACTTTCTTACTATTTGAAATCCCCCACCCCTGTGTCAGTACCCTCTCTTCTTATTGGCCCAGCTGCCATGTCAGTACCCTCTATTCTTATTGGATGGCCGCCATGTCAATAGCCTAACTAGCTAGCTAGCTCTACCAAATTTATAATACTGAAATGCTTGCATTACTCCATAAAGCACCAAAACACTCAGAGCACTTATGCGACCATCACATTTTGGTTACACTTATCATTTGTTACACAACAAGTGTACTGGTGTGCATCTAGCATGCTAAACCCGTTTGCAGTTGCAGTTTGGGGGAAAAACAAGAATTCCGCAGAAGGCGGTGTCGCACCTGCTGAGGCAAAAGTCACAGAAGCCACAATCAGAACGTGGTTTTTAAATAAGTTTATTTCATTCTTAGCTGTGCTTAGTTGGAAAACTGGGTTAAAAGAAAATGTAGACAAAGTGCCCAGTGGGGCACATATATTTCCAGCCAGTGCCATTCCCTCTAATGGCTATAACTCCAGCACAGAAAGCTGCACTGACTTTTTGTATTATACAGCTCAATGATAATGGAATGTCGAAGTAAAATGTGTAAAAGTCACTGGAGCTTGAAATATAGGTCAAGGTCACCTGGTCAAGATACCTGCCAAGTCAGTACATCGAGGAGAGCACTATGCAAGGTATGGTAGTTGTAGGCCTTATAGGTGAGGAGATATCAAATGTCGATGTAAAATGTGTCAAAGTCACTGGAGCATAAAATATAGGTCAAGGTTACCAGGTCAAGGTACCTGCCAATTCAGTACATCGAGGTGAAGCACTATGCAAGGTTTAGTGGTTGTAGGACTTATAGTTGAGGAGCTATTGAATGTTGACGTAAAATGTGTCAAAGTCACTGCAGTGCAAAATATAGGTCAAGATCACCTGGTCAAGGTATCTGCTGAGTCAGTACATCCAGAAGAAGCACTATGCAAGGTTTGGTGGTTGTAGGCCTCATAGTTGAGGAGATATCGAATGTTGACGTAAAATGTGTCAGTGTCACTGGAGCCCGAAATATAGGTCAAAGTCACAGGATCAAGGTACCTGCAAAGTCCGTACACTGAGGAGAAACATTATGCAAGGTTTTGTGGGTGTAGGCCTTATAGCTGAGGAGATATCAAACGTCAACGTAAAATGAGTCAGTCACTGCAGCATGATATATAGGTCAAGGTCACCAGGTCAAAGAACATGCCAAGTCAGTACATCGAGGAGAAGCACTATGCAAGGTTTGGTAGTTGTAGGCCTTATATTTGAGGAGATATGGAACTTCGACTTAAAATGTGTAGAAGTCACTGGAGCGGTAAATATAGGTCAAGGTCATCGGGTCAAGGTACCTGCAGAGTTCCTACATTGAGAAGCATTATACAAGGTTTGGTGGTTGTAGGCCTTATAATCGAAGAGATTTCGAATGCTGATGTAAAATGTGTCAGTCACTGGAGTGTAAAATATAGGTCAAAGTAACCAGGTCAAGGTACCTGCAAAGTCACTACATCTAGAAGAAGCACTATGCAAGGTTTGATGGTTGTTTAGTCTTGTAGTTGATTAGAATACAAACTGACGTAAATGTCGAACTTTAACATAAATGTTGACAGACGGATGGACGGACAAACGGATAGATGAACGGAAAAGCGGATGCCTATAACGCAAAGTAAGGAGGTCAGGGAGATGTTTCATGTAAGGTTTGATAGTTGTTTAGTGTAGTAGTTGATTAGAATACTAACTTTGACGTAAATGTCGAACTTCAACATAAATATTGACAGACGGACGGACGAACAGACGGACTAACGGAAAAGCGGATGCCTATGTCACAAAGTCAGGTGGTCAGGATGATGTTTCATGCGAGGTTTGATGGTTGTTTAGTCTTATAGTTGATTAGAATACTAACTTTGACGTAAATGTCGAACTTTGACATAAATGTTGACAAACGGATGGACAGGCAAACGGACAGAAAAGTGGACGCCTATGTCGCAAAGTCAGGAGGTCAGGGAGATGCTTCATGCAAGGTTTGATGGTTGTTTAGTCTTGTAGATGATTAGAATATTAACTTTGATGTACGAGGGGAGTTCAATAATTTCGTAGAACTCGGGGTTTAACTCACAGATTGGAAGATGGTTTCAACATTATTTTTCAATATAATCCCCCTTTACTTCAAAGCATTTGGCCTACTTTTCTTTTAAGCAGTCTGTGCCTTTGAAATAAAAGTCATCTATTTGGTCCTCAAACCAAGCCTCTGTAGCAGCCTTGAGCTCATCATCGTCCAGAAATCTTGTTCCACGAACTTATTGAACTACCCTCGTAAATGTCGAACTTCAACATAAATGTTGACAGATGGACGGACGGACGGAAAAGCGGACGCCTATGTTGCACCCTGCTACAAGCAGGTGCGACAAAAACAACTGTTCCAACTCTTAACTAGCAGACTATCCAAGGTAACCCTCCCTGACATATTATCAGATTTTCCATTCATAAAAAATCTAAGTTCCTTACTGTCACTTGTCTACTGATATGCACAGTGGAACAGCTGAAAACTAACTCTACAAACCAGATATTCACTCTTCATTCCACAGCGGTGTTGAAAACTGAAAACTGAAAACATTGTTGTTTTTTTTCCTTCATCTGCACTGAACTCATCCTATTCTGCAGAATCATTCCACTCCATAAATAGACTGCTAAGCTGATTTACACAGAGCATGCTGGGTAAAAATTTCAGCAGACGACAACTTGAATTCTTTTTTTCTTTCCTTTTCCAAGAAAATAGGCTTTGACACTGCATGCAAACTGTTTCCTTAGGAGACAATTTGCATGGAAAGTCAAAGCCTGTTTTTGAAAAAAATAAAAAAAAATATTTCAATGTGTCGACTGCAAACACTTTTACCAGCATGATAAGCGTTAAGTTATAGAGGAAGTTAAGGCATCAAAAGCCCCTATCTCAGCATAAATGCATTGGTCTCATAACTACATGCAGTTTGTTAACACTTTACATGCTCGGTAAAAACTACAGCAGCCCACATTTTGATTTTTTTTTTTTTTTGCCCAAAAAATAGGCTTTGGTATTTCATACAAACTGTCTCCTTAAGAGAAACTGCATGAAATGCCAAGGCCTATTTTCTGGGAAAAATAGAAACATACCATAAGTCTGTCGTCTGCCATCTGCTCAATATGCCCATAAGATGGTAAAGGTTCAATGGAAGGATTGCCTCTTCTGAGAAAAGAACCAGAAGTCACAAGGCAGATGTTACCAGTTCAAACCCATACATACCGTATTCCATCTAATTACCTCACATACCTCTATAAGTGCACAGTCAAGCAATTCCCTAGTCTTCAGATTACAGCCACTGTACTTTTTGTCTACTTCTTTATAAAAGCATATGTTGTGGGTACTCATTTGAATTGCATTGACTTGCTAATGCAATTCAAATGAGTACCCACAATATATGCCTTTATAAAGAAAATCAGAAAAAAAAAATCATAATCATCATCAAATAAGTCTTTTTCTGATCGTTTTTATAGTGTATCCTTAGTAGGTAGATACATATTTTACCACAAATGAGTGTTCCCAGTAATTTTGAAAAACCTAAGCGCACATTGCGGTAATTAGGTGGAATACGGTATTTGTCTTGTCTATTATTGGGATATTTCTATTTATAGTATAATTTTCAATAAATCTCGAAAGCATCTGCACTGTTGAGCACTTAGTGCTGAATTCAGGTCAAAACATCTCAGGTTAGTCTCCAGTGGAGATGGTTGATTGACTGTGTTAGGGTTTAACGACACGTCAACCCTTGTGGGTCATTTTGTGTCATCTCCCAGAGAAAGGGAGAAAAGAGATAGAAGAGATTGTAGAAGAGATGAAAGAGAGGGACAGGTAAGAAAGACGAACAAGAATGAAAGTAAAGAAACAGAAGAAATAAAACATTCCCCCTCTACCCTTACCTGCTACAAGGGTAACAGGCCTTGCCCAATTGTAAGCCAATATCAGTTGGACGCCACGGTGACGTAAGATATATGACACCTTCGCACCACCCGACCACCCCCAGATGGACTTCAGCCCATCATAGTACAGCGCTCCACTGCACAGAGCCTTTCATTACCCACCTTAGCACCTTCAAGTGGACTTTCAAAACTATAGGCCAAGCAAAAAAAAACTTAACTCAAAACTCTAAAGCAAAAGTCGGACAAGCATTCGGACTGATGAACAGACAGACAGGATGACAAAAACAATATACCCAGATGGCATACTCCATAAGCCAGGGGTATTAAGATGTATTTCACATAATTATCATTTCCAGAGAACACAAGAACTTGCCAAAACTTGTCTGGCAACAGTCAGACAAATGATTAAATTGTGTTCAAAATCCATAGAATTTTTGCCAGAAGGAACAGATTTTTGTCTGACATGTCCTGCAATGAGATGGATTTTGTGTAGGCTGTTTTCCTCAATCAAACTATGAGATGTGCAATGCAAGAAACAGGTCCTGCGCTATATGCAAGCCATAAGGCCCAGATCAGTATTGGCAATCCTTAGAATTTACAAAAACAAGTTCTGGTTCATCTATAATGTTTAGCTCTCTGGGTAAGATATTCAGCAGATAGCATTCTGAAATATTTTTCCCAGAAAACAGGTTTTGACATTTTATGCAAATTGTCTCCTGTGGAGACAATTTGCATAAAATATCAAATCCTGTTTTCTATTCAATACATGAACTCAGTCTCTCTCAGCTAATCTATGTCATAGATCCAGATAAGAGGAGGTATCCATAAAATATTTTTCTTATTTCTCCATGAAAACATATGTTGTGG
Source organism: Anodontia alba (assembly GCA_964016985.1). Classification (NCBI taxonomy): domain Eukaryota; kingdom Metazoa; phylum Mollusca; class Bivalvia; order Lucinida; family Lucinidae; genus Anodontia; species Anodontia alba. The sequence continues at coordinate 19,202,004 of OZ024824.1, forward strand.
GTACTCATTAGAAGCACCTTAGCAAGGCGCTTCTAATGAATACCAACAACATATTTTTGTAAAGCAATAAGAAAAATATCAGTACTTTTTGGTTGAAAAAAAGCATCTTCCATGGAACTACGTATGTGCCATCAATCTGACATTACCAGACACTCAATATTTAAATCAGGTTTAGCTTTTATTCCAACCTTGATTTAAATGAACTGTTTTCAGGTTTCCTGTGACTTCTCACAAAGCCTCAAGTCAATACCAGAACTCAAAATTCTTCTCAGACACACATTTTGTAGAAATCAAATGGATTTGCCTTCAAGAAACTGAATCCCCAATATAGCAGAGAATCAACTTAACTCTCAACATGCTGAATTTGATTATTACAGCAGATAACTTTCAAGGGAACAGGATTTGTGCCATTTTTTCCAAAGGAGACAGTTCGGCTTCCTTACTGTTTTTCCTTTTAGAGGAGGCCCTTTTTCAGAAGGGAGGCAAAAATAATTTTAAAAGAGCTGTCTTCTCTGAAAGCATATTCATTCCCCTTTAAACATTTTTTCCCCAATTTATGTTACCATATTTACCCTAAGTACACCACAACCTCTTTATGACACTATTGTTGGGGTCCATAGTACAAACTGTGTTAGTTAAACAACTGTGTTATATCCAAACAAAAATGTATAGATTATATTGAAAAATGACCATTTATGGACATTTTTCAATATAATCTATACATTTTTGGGATCCATCTTTGAACCGTGTTATATAACAAACCGTGTTATAAAGAAGTTGAAGTGTATTGGTATATTCGGACAGAGAAACAGTGCAGACCTAGATCAAAAGCCAAAGAACGCTGTATCTGGTCACTCATCTAGCAGTTTTTAGACACATCACAAGTAGTCAAATGGACAGATCCAAATTCAGGACAAGTATGGTAAGGATTTAAATCTTACCTAGAATAATATATTAGTGACCACTCTAACAACCCATTGCAGACAGAATAAACTCTTCCAAACTATAGAGTGGAAGTTTCTAATTTTGATTTTCGGTATGTCAGGCTATGTGATTTAGATACTCCTCGAGAAAAATGATTGAACTATTTGCAAACAGTGCAGACTCTGATCACACACCGCGTTCTGTGGCATCTGATCTAGATCTGCACTGTTTGCCAATTACCCTTTTAGGGTCGCCAGACTACACTGGGTTAACCCTTGTCCTGCTGAACCCGGATATACCTTGCCTTTGCAAACAGTGTAGATCCAGATCAGTTGGCTTCTGAAGAAGCCAACTGATCTGGATCTGCTCTGTTTGTCATTAAGTATTTGAATTAGTATGAATGACCTGGATGAAGTATTCTGACTGGCTGAAAATTAGAAGTGGGCATGGCCTCTTAATTTATTCAGCATGACAAGGGTTAACGTGGCAAGTAAAATTGGAGCAGAACAATTTGTATTTATTTATTTTTTTTTTTTAGTACTTTTCAGAGACAAAATGACTTGACATTTCATGTGAATCATGAATTCACAAGAAATGTCAAGCCTTGTATTTCCTCTGAATACTGAAGAAAATATTTCAAAATGTTGTCTGCTGCAGTTGTGACTGGCACTTCAAAGGGTTCAAGGTTCACCAGAATGTCCTAAAGCAGCAAGTGTGAAGAACAAGTAGAAATGTCTGTCAGTTGACAGCAAACAAGTTGAGGCTGTATACAAATTGGGCTAAATCTGTATTCATCATAGATTTCCCACAGCTCTAGATAAGACAGGGGAACCAGATATTTTTTTCTTATTTCTTCATGAAAATGTATTTTGTTGGTACTCATTAGAAGCATCTCCCGGAGGTGTTTCTAATGAGTACCAACAACACATGTTTTCATACAGAAATGAAAAACATATCAATATTTTTCAGTTGGAACTTTTTTCTAGAGGTATGTTGGAGAAAACTTTCCCACAATCCAATGTCAACATGCAATTTTTATGCTCTTAAAGGAAATACAGTCGACTCTAGTTATCTCGAATTCCAAGGGACTCTCTGAAACACTTCGAGATATCCGAGATATCGTACTTCGACATATCAGAGTTGAAAGAGTGAGGAAAACAATGATAAATTGAACAACCACATTAACAAATGAATATGTAATTTGACTCCTGAAGTTAGAAATATATATATAAAATAATATGGAAAAGAGGAGAAATTGCTCCTTAGGAGCAATTTCTCCTCTTTTCCACATTATTTTGTTACCTGTTGTCATAGTTTCCCGTTAAAACAGGGACCAGATTTTCACTTCGAGATAAGCGGTTATTCGAAATAAGCCAGTTCGAGATAACGAGCTTCGACTGTAGTAATCACTGTCCTTTCAAGAGTATTTCAGTTATATTGGACCAGGGATGCATGTTAATTTATGTGTATGCTTGCGCGTGTAAATTAAAGCTATGCTTATAAATATGGATCATCCATGCACACGGTGCCACTGTCAGCCAAAAAATGCCTCCCTGCAAGTAGTATATCTCTTGTTCCCTGTCAATCTCAAGTGGGCATATAATGAAAATCAGACAAAGTACCATACCATGACTCTAAAACTGCAAGCAGGACTCCCTCCACCCACGATATCTGGCTTGCCCAAGTCAAAAGCAGTCTGGATGTCTCCCTCCACCTGGAGAAAACTTTCATAGAGATTGCACTTTGTTTGTGTTGAGATTTTAAGGCCCAGTCAACCCAATGGTGTCATGTCGAGCGCGGTCAGTTTACCTAACCACACGTTTACTGGGCAGGCTTAGTCCCCCTTCTTGAATCAGCAGAAGGGAGAGAATGACCGTAGAAAATATTTCATGATCAATCTCCATGAAAGAATGTTGCCGACCTTGGCGGGGGTTGAACCCACGACCTCCTGGTCTCCAGTCGGCCGGCGCATCCAACTGAGCCACCGAGACCGGCTTGCACTGAGTCAAAGTTCTTATAGCTAGTGCAGTAATCTACTACAGTGCAGCAGCCAACTACCAGGCCTCCATCCTACAAAGCCACCCTTTCAGCCGTAATAAGAACAGGGGAAGGAATTTCCTCACCGATCTGATTCTAGTGAGTAGCCACAACTTAGGTTTTCAAAGAGAAATAAGAAAAAACATCAATATTTTTGGCTAAAAATAAATGTCAAAAAGATTGCCTTTGGAAACAAAGAACGCACTGCGGATTAGAAAATGGGGGTCTCAGTTTTTTTGAGACTCTTCATAAGCAGTAATAAAGTTTGCAATACTGCTTACGCCCTCTAGGCTATACATGAGCAGAACTCCATTTTCAAATATACCACAATATTTGGGCCCAATGATCCCAAAGGAACTGAAATATAATCTGCACTATGGTGATAATCTGTCATGAAATTTTCCATAATGTACCGGATCATCCCATTTCCACTAGACAAAAAATTATGTTTTTTTTTTTTTTTTAATTTAAGCCAATTACATTCTCTTTAAAACAAAAAAATTCAAAACAACAGATGTTACAGTAATAATCCTAAGTATTGAGACAGACAGGCTTGAGGAAACAGTGACAACCAGATAAGATGCCATAAATAGGCCTGGGGAAACAGCGTAGACCAGATCATTATTTGATCAGGGTCTACACTATTTGCCATTCAAAAAGCTGTATTTGAGACACATCAATAGGTAGTAAAATGGAATTGTTCAAACTTTAGGACAAATATGGTAAGGAGTTATTGTGTCCTAATATTCAGGGTACTGGTCTCATTCTGAGCTGTACTGTATATTCTCTAAGCATTCTGGGCCCAGCTGTTCAAAACATCGTTAGCTTAAAGAGCTTGTTAAGGGCATTTCGTTAACTGTTTTAGCAGATTCAATATACAATTCAGCAAAAAATTTCAGCATATTTGCGTATCACTCCATGTAACAGTGATTTTTTTACCTGCGCAGCTCAAATCCTGTACTCACAGTTTTTGCTTTAGGACTCACATTTTAAATCTCAGCAAGTCCCAGGACACACAAGTTATAGTGGAAAATTCTGTAATGGACACAATGATTTTCTAGTAGGACTCACTTTATATAGCCCAAGCGAGTCCTGGGACACATAGGTATAAAACTGTAAATAAATCACTGATGTAAATTTTAACGAATCGTTAACTAACAATGTCATTAGCTTTGAACAACTGGGTCCAGACAGCTTATCTTCTTATCATACTTGTCCTGAAATCTGAATAAGCATATTTTTACTTTAAGATCTATCTAAAACTTGACGGATGAATGGCAAACAGTACAGTGGCATCTGATCTGGGTCTATACTGTTTCCTCAGACTTGTCTGTCCCAATACTAAAGGTATCTGTTAGATTACTGTTTGCTCAAACCAGTTTGTACCAAAGATAATAATAACAATTTGGTGCTTTACATCCCTTTCAACATCATTTAAGTTATACTGAGATGATGGAAGGGGTGATAATGAAAAGCCATAAGCAACATACAGTCATGAGCTGAATTCCGTCTCCAGTGGAATTTGAACCCAAGACCATGTGATCCGAAGTCAGGTGCCCTAACCAATCGGCCACCCAGATAATTTGTCTCAATACTTAGGGTAAATACAGCACTATAGACATGTTTGGAGCTGTTGTTTCCATTCACAACACATCTTAACCCTTGCCATGCTGAATAAATTAAGATGCCACACCCACTTGTAATTTCCAGCCAATCAGATTACTTTATCTGGGTTTTTGATAGAAATTCACAAATTTAATGACAAACAGTGCAGATCCAGATCAGTTGGCTTCTTCAGAAGCCAACTGATCTGGATCTACACTGTTTGCTGACAGGGCATGTCGTGTTCAGCAAGAGAAGGGTTAACCCTTGTCACGCTGAATAATTTAAGATACCACCCACACTTCTAATTTTCAGCCAATCAGACTCCTTGATCCAGATTGTTGATATACAGTCACATAGTAAATGGCAAACAGTGCAGATCCAGATCAGCTGGATTCTTCAGAAGCCAAGTGATCTGGAACTACACTGTTTGCAAAGTCAGGGCATATCCGGGTTCAGTAGGACTAGGGTTAAGAAGCTGTATATCTAGAAGAGGGCTGGAATCCTCTTAGGATGGCTCCTAAGTCACAGCTTCCAAGTCACGAGGCAATAAACTGGTTTCCGGAGAAGTTATTTATTACTGACATCACAGCTCCAGATAAGGCACATACTTTTTTCAGCCGAAATATACTGATATTATTTCTCCGCAAAAATATACATTCTAATGCACTTGCATATGTAATGTGACGTCTGATTGGATAACGTCAAAAATTTGCGACGGTATATTCTGCGATATACTGTCAGAAATCTGACGTCATCACGTAACGTCGCTTCTCATTGGCTGGCATTTGGTTTTACGCATTTCACAACACTTGTTGCTTTGTGCATATAGTATATTTTTTCAACAGAAAAAAATGAATAAATGCATTAGAATGAGGATATCCTCTAATTGATATATACTCATTGGAAGTGCCTGACACTGAGTAACCACCGAAGTCTTCCTGGATTAAGAACATAGCAACAGATAAGGTGTTTTTTTCATCCGAAAACATATGTTGTGGGTACTCATTAGAAGTGCCTCAGTGAGGCGCTTCTAATGAGTACCATAACATATGTTTTCGTCCGAGGCGCTTCTAATGAGTACCCACAACATATGTTTTCGTCGAGAAATAAGAAAAATATTATGTGGATACCCCCTCTTATCTGTAGCTATGTTAAGAAGAAACATATTATTATGTGGATACCCTCTGGAGCTTTGCAAAAGGTGTGCAGATTGACTTAGAAGCATTAGAAGCAGTCTGAGCTGGTTCTTCACAATCTGTCAGTCATGTCTGTACAAAATGGTAACAATAGTCTGTCAGACTTACACTAAATCAATCCTTGGTTTTTGACTTTCAGCTGACATTTTCAGCAAAATTGGAGCAGAGAGCATTTTTTTTTTTTTTTTTTTTTTTTTTAATTTTTCCTAGAAAATAAGGCTAAAGCATTTAACATAAAACACCTGCTAATTAATGTCAAGCCTTATTTTCATGGAAAAATAAAAAAAAATATATATTTCAGAGTGCTGACTGCTCCAATTTTACCAGGCAATTTAACCTTTACCATTTTCTTGCAAATTCAGCAGATGACAAACTGATATATTTTTTCTTATTTTCCCATACAATAGGCTTTGATATTTCATGCAAATTGTCTCCTAACAAAGGAGACAATTTGCATGAAATGTCAAAGCCTATTTCGGGACAAAATAAGAAAAAAATATTTCAAACTGCTAAAATTAATCTCCCAAATGATAAACCTGTCTCAAACATAGCTTGTTTTCACAACTTATTAATGCTTACCTGGCTAGTTAGAACCTACTTCAAAAGTTTGTTTACAATATCATTAATATTTTTAAACTCTTTGACCGTTAGCACTCTCACAGCAAATTCAGAAGACGACTAATTCATGATATGCTTCTATTTTTTTTTCTAAAAGATTTCAAACATATTGTATCCTCAGGAAAAAATTTGCATGAAATGTTATGCCCTTTTTTCAAATAATGAGTTAAAATCCAACCAAATATTTTTAGACATTATCTGCTACATTAAAATTAAGAGGGTTAATGGAACTTTTAATTGTCCAAGTTCTGAATGACTCAATTACTGTTCCACTTTGGAAGAGTATCAGGCTATCGATTCTGGCTGTTTTAAACTTTACCACTCTCTGGGCTAATTCAGCAAACAGATATTTTGTTATTTTTCCCAAAAAATGGCATTTGACATTTTATGCAAATTGTGTCCAATGAAGACTATTTCAATAAATGTCAAAACCAGTTTTCAGGGAGAAATAAGAAAAATATCTGAATATGTCTGCTGCAAAATTTTACCCAAAGTGTTAAGTATTAAACAGTCAGCATTTCTCCAGATAGATAGGGCCAACCTTAAAAAATTGTTGGGTTTGCTGTGCTCCTACTTACCCAACAAAACTGGCCCTACCCAAAAAGATTTTTGGCCATTCTGGAGACAACATACAAATTTAACATTCACTACAATCTTTTTATCTTAAACTATTTTCAGTTGCAGACAATATTTTGAAATATTATATCTTTATGGACAGCATTTTGGACCATTTACTATCTATAATAAAAGAAAAATTATACCTGATTAAAAAAAAAAAAAAAAGAGTTGACCTACCTACATTGATTGGTAGGAGCAAAGCAAAAAGAATATTTTCAAATACAAACTTTTTTTATTTCTTCATGAAAATATGTTACTCAATACTGTATTTCATTAGCATGGGTTCTGCCGGACCACTCCTGCAAGAGCCAACAATTTTCATGGAGAAAAAAGAAAATGTTTTGTACATTTTGTCTACAAAATCCTACTTACCATGAACCTTGTTTATTTGGGCAAATTCATAAGACGATATTTTTCTCATTTTTCCTAGAAAATAGGCTTTGAGATACATGTATCATGCAAACTGTCCGTTTTATTGTCCAGAAAACAGGCTTTGAGATATCATGCAAATTGTCTCTTCTTTTTCAAGAAAACAGGCTTCGAGATATAATGCAAACTGTCTCCTGAAATCTCCAAGCATATTTTCTGCAAATAAGGAAAAAGTTTCAAAATGTCGTCTGCTGAAAATTTTATGCAGCATAGCACTAGTTAAGCCATTTTTTTTCAATTCAAAAGTATTGACATTTTTCTTATTTCTCCACGAAAACATATGTTGTGGGTACTCATTAGAAGCGCCTCGGCGAGGCGCTTCTAATGAGTACCCACAAGATATGTTTTCATGGAGAAATAAGAAAAATATTTATTGGATACCCACCCTTATCTAGACCTATGATGCAGAATACTAAGCGTTAATTCTCAGCACACACTAAGTGTTTCATGAAGAGTCTGATAAAATCAGAAATCTCCTAAAACCAATTGAGGTTGAAAATGAAACAGATTCCTGATTATAAGTCATTTATAAAACAACTAACATAAGTGCTCTTCTGTGAATTTTGGTTAATATCAAAACATCATGCTGGGGTTTCACTGTCTGGGGTACTTTTATGGTTAACCTTTGAAATGCTTATCACCATATTAGCAGATTACTTGGGATTTTCTTATTTTTATGAGAAAACAGGATTTAACATTTCATGTGAATCAATCCCTATTCAAAATTTCAATTCCTGATTTCTCCAAAATATAAGAAAAAGTATGTATTACATCATCTGTCAATATCTACTTCTGGTACTTTAACCCTTGTCATGCTGAATAAATTAGGCTGCCACGCCCACTTCCAATTTTCAGCCAGTTAGATTACTTGAACCAGGATGTGATAAGGCAAACAGTGCAGATCCAGATCAGTTGGCTTATTCAGAAGCCAACTGATCTGGATCTGTACTGTTTACAAAAGCAGGGTATATCTGGGTTCAGCAGGACTAGGGTACTAGGTGTAGGATGGAAGGATAACCCCAGGGAATAGACAATTTTGAAAAAAAAAGGCTTCAGATTTTTCACCTATTTTCCAGCAGAATTTCTAGCTTAGGTACCTAAACCCCATCCCGCCCCTTCCCCCCCCCCCCCCACCCCCCCCACCCTCGTCAAGATTTTTCAGCTGTCTGTCGAATTCCCGAGGACAAGAATGTTTTTGTTGTTTTTGTTGTGTAATCCCCAGGGTATCCCTGCCACCCCTCTCTTTGGGAAAATGCTGACAGGTGCATAAGGCATAATATGGTATCCATTTTTAGAGAAATGACAGTCACAGTACAATCAAGTTCAGAAAAAAATTGTAGGGCTCTGACTCAATATCAGATGCAGAGGGTTGACTGTATTACAGTTGCTGGCACTTTGTAAGGGACAATAAAGTTTCCAGAAAGGAAATCACCTCTCTTGTATTTGAAACCTTTCAAAACTATAATGGGCTAATCTCTTAAATGAATAGGGGTGAGAATAGTCGCTAATAATCAATCCTGATATCTTGAAATTCAGTTCTGAATTTGTCAATTTGATATACCATATTCGACCTAATTACCGCACTGTGAGCTTAGGTTTTTCAAAATTACTGGGAACACTCATCTGTTGTAAAATATGTATCTACCTACTAAGGATACACTATAAAAAAGATCAGAAAAGGACATATTTGATGATGACTATGCGATTTTTTCTGATTTTCTTTATAAAGGCATATGTTGTGGGTACTAATTTGAATTGCATCAACAAGTTGATGCAATTCAAATAAGTACCAACAACATATGCCTTTATAAAGAAGTGAAGAAAAAGTACACTGGCTGTAATCTTAATACTGTGGAATTTCTTGACTGTGCGCTTATAGGGGTATGTGCAGTAATTAGATCGAATACGGTACTTTCTCCAGGTAGGACTGACAATTACAATAAAATAATTCATAGCTCTGGATAAGCAGTTTTTTTATTCATCCAAAAACTACTTATATTTTTCTAAATAAAAACATATGTTGTGGATACTCATTAGAATTGCCTCCCTAGACACTTCTAATGAGTACCCACAACATATATTTTCATTGAGAAATAAGAAAATTATTATGCGGATACCCCCTCTTCTCTGGAGCTATGCAACTAATAATAAGCTAATAATTAGTTTTTAAGGTGAGATTTATCCTGAAATTTGCCATCTCTGGATGAAAGAATTTGTTCCTTAAGAGGGAGCAGCAGAGGGAAGGGGAACCGTTTAATGGAGCAGATTCTGTCCTTTATGAGTAGTTCCTCAAACAGAAGGGAAGCTTTAAGGTCTATCCATTTCCCTTAAGCACCCTTTCTACATGACACAACTCATTCAGCAGTATTTAGCAAGCATGCATTTTAACCCTTAAAGCGCCAGTCACAACTATTGTCGTCTGCTTTGTCATCTGCTTGTCATTTTAAAAGTCATTTTTGCAAACAGTGTGGACCCAGATCAGACTGCTCCTCTTTAAGAATTCCTATGTTTGCAAGTTACCCCCAGTTTCATCAGTGTAACAGCTCAAGTTTCAGAAGATGACCAAGAAACTGGCCATGATTGAGACAGATGCATGATGTCTTTATCAAATTTCAAATTTCAGTTGTGGTACTGCAAAAGTAATCAATAACTAAAGACATGGAAAATATTTTTTGGAGTGGAGTTTACAATCCTGTCAACATTGTTTAGAACATGTCAGGCCAATCAGTTAATCTAATCACACATTAAGGTGGCTGAGATTTGTTTGTGTTGAGGTTTTATGGCCCAGTCAACCCAATGGGGTCATGTCGAGCGCGGTCAGTTTACCTAACCACACGTTACTGGGCAGGCTTAGTCCTCTAAGCGGTTAACCAGTATTGTGCACATTCTTTCGCCAGAAAGTGGCTGAGATAGAATTCAAATTTGGGACCCTTGGATTTGCAGTAAGACAAGCTACAGACTGTCCTATGGAGCCTGGCTGGGTCATGATTGAACAAGTGGAATGATTCCTTTATCAAATTTCAGTTTTGATACCACATTAAGTGATCAATAATGCAAGATACCAACAGCAGCAAAGAGAATGGTATGAAGCATGCAGACACAAACAAATCTATATCTTATGCAAACAAATCTGACTGAACATCTGCAATTACTCCAATTCAAAACAGCTTTGTGTATGCATCTCAGTAAGTTTTCTTTGTTACATGTGGATGTTTTTCTGACTTTCACCTTGATACATGGTTTACTTTCCCATTTCTTTTCCTCTTAAAATTGGAATTTCCATTTCCTTACATTCTGCTGCCAATAACAAAGACCAGACCAGTAATTGGTCTCTTCCATTAATACATGTCTATCACTGCATTGCTAACAGCAGAGTATATATATATATATATATATATATATATATATATATATATATATACACAAGAACAAGCTTCTCAAAAAAACTACTCAGACTTGTAACAATTCTTCCAGTGGCTTCCAAATAAACAACCTCACCTCAACAATCACAACCAACTCTCTCTTGACTTTTTCTTTTAAACTCTTAGTACCCTAGGTGCTTAAAGGGGCAAGTACAGAAACCGATTGTGAATTTACAATGGTATTCTTAACCCTTTCATCCCTACAGACCAATACATATACGAGGGTGAGTCAATAAGTAACCAGCCTAACTTATTTCTGATTGAGATCCACTTCTTCTTTTTGGATATAATTGCCCTCTAGTGTGATGCACTTAGACCAACGGTGTTCAAGTGCCATCAGCCCAGAACTGAAAAAGTCAGGGTCTTTTTCCACTGACCCGCTCCTCAACTGCCGTCACGACTTCTTCATCAGACCGGAAATGAAGTCCACGGATATCCTTTTTCAAGTTTGGGAATAGGAAGAAGTCGCTAGGAGCTAGGTCAGGCGAACAGGCAGGATGTGGTATTCATTCATACCCGTTTCCCTCTACAGCATCCATTGCAACTTTGCAAGTGTGGACTCTCACGTTGTCCTGTTGCAGCAAAACACCTTTAAAGAGTTTACCTCAGCGTTTTTCACAGATGGTGGTTCTCAGCTGGTCTAACAAGTTTGCATAGTACACTCCAGCTATTGTTCTTCTCTTGGGTAAAAAGTCCAACATAATAACATCTTTTGCGTTCCAAAATAATGTGCAGTGATTTTTTTACCTGCGCATCCCGAGTCCCATACACACATTTTTTGCATTGGGACTCACATTTTAAATCTCAGCGAGTCCCAGGACTCACAAAGTTATAGTGGAAAATTCTGTAATGGACACAATGATTTTCTAGTAGGACTCACTTTATATAGCCCAAGCCAGTCCTGGGATGCATAGGTATAAAACTGTAAATAAATCACTGAATGTGGCCATCACCTTGCCAGCAGATGGTTGCATCTTGAATTTCTTTGGCCTCATAGACCCAGGCCCTACCCACTGACAACTCTGAGCTTTATTCTCTGGCTCATAATAATGAATCCAAGTCTCATCTACAGTCACCAGACGCAAAAGAAAATCATCTTTTGACCTAAAACGCTTCAACAAGGCGCTGCATACTGATGCTCTGGTTGCCATTTGCTCATCGCTAAGGGATTTGGGAACCCAACGGGCTGTTAGCTTGCGCATACCTAAACGCTCATGTAAGATTGTTGAAACGCTACCATGTAAAATGCCTAATGCCTGCACTACTTCTTCCACCTGAATTCGCCTATCAGAGTATACCAGATCCTGAACTTTCTTACACATTTCTTCGTCGGTGGCATCCAGTGGGCGTCCAGACTAGGCTTCATCTTCTAAAGACGTTCTACTGCGTTTGAATTCCCCTACCCAGAATTTAACCTGAGCATAAGATGGTGCAGAAGACCCATAAACACTGGCTAACTCGCCGTGTATTTCCTTGCCTGTTTTACTTTTTAAATACAAGTACCGAATTACAGCCAGTACTCAACTTTAGATGAAAAGCATGCCTTTGCATCACTAGCAATGTTTGACATTCAATATCTTATTTAAGAATGATTTGATACGTGTGCAATTTTGTACCCATGTATAAAACATATATTGAAACAAAGCATGAAAATTGTGACCGTCTTGGTCCATCGGAAATGGGATAGGCTGGTTACTTATTGACTCACCCTCGTACCTTTGCAAACAGTGTGGATCCAGATGAGACGGCTCATAAAGAGCAGTCTCATTTGGATCTACACTATTTGCCATTCTGTTTTTTATTTTTAAGCAAAACTTCTATTTGCAACAATAGATGTGACCAAATTTGGAGAAGGAAGAGTCCATTTCATAAAGTTAGGGGTAAAAGGGTTAAACCAATGGACTTTCTTAAACTAACTGACTTTCCATCAGGATCAATCTTCAACCCATCAATGAATAACCACAACCAAGCAAAAATTGCGGAAGCAGTGAAAACAAGAAGATAACACAAATATGATACAATCTCAAAATACCAACTTCTGGAATTTCTTCAAAGACTTAGAAAAAGATAACTTTAATTTTTTTTACCTTTGGCATGAAATACAGTTTATCTATATGAAAGAAGATAGTTCATTCAAGAAAGTTGCAAACTGTTTGGCAATATAATATTGCATCAAGATAACTACCACATAAATTCCATGTAGGAGATGGCCCATGGGTATTTGCAGTTAATGATAAAATAATCAAATCGTTGAAAAAACAAAACAAGAATTGAACGCTGAATATTCAAATACAGTCGACTCTCGTTATCTCGAACTCGCTTATCTCGAATAACCGCTTATCTCGAAGTGAAAATCTGGTCCCTGCCGAAACATGAACATCTAACAACAGGCAAAAGAATATTGTGGAAAAGAGGAGAAATTGCTCCTAAGGAGCAATTTCTCCTCTTTTCCACAATATTTTTAATATATCTCTAACTTCATGTGTCCAGTTACATATATATTTGTTAAATGTGGTTGTTCGAATAATTTTTTCCTCAATTCTGCAAATCTGATATGTCGAGGTACGGATATCTCAAAGTATTTAATAAAGTCCCTTGGAATTCGAGATAACGAGAGTCGACTGTAGTATTATTAATAGCTCCAGATACTAGAGGGCTTTTTTTCTCAATTCTCAAGGAAAATATATGCTGTAGGTAATCATCAGAGGCACTTCAGCGAATTGCTTCTAATGAGTACCCACTGCATATGTTTTTGTGGAGAAAAAAGAAAGATATCAGTGCTTTTCTGTTGAAAAAAAAGCACCTTAATATCTGAAGCTATGGGTATGCATACCAAAGTTTGTCTTACCGTTTGTTTTTTTCTTTTACCGCAATATTAGCATATTTACCTTAAATAATATTAATTTTGTTCAGACCTGCATGACTGATCAAACGGTTAGATCCAGATCAGACTGGAACACTCTTTCAGTTGTTTGAGTGGAGATTTAATATCCCTGTCAACAACCTTGCAGTCATTGTCTAAACATCTATGACAGTGCTGCTTCACTGCAATGCCACATATACTGACATTTGTTTGTGTTGAGGTTTTACGGCCCAGTCAACCCAATGGGGTCATGTTGAGCGTGGTCAGTTTACCTAACCACACGTTTACTGGGCAGGTTTAGTCCTCTAAGCGGTTAACCAGTATTGTGCATATTCTTTCGCCAGAAACTGACAACTGCCCTTCTTGAATCAGCGGAAGGGAGAGAATGACCGTAGAAAATATTTCATGATCAATCTCCACGAAAGAATGTTGCCGACCTCGGCAGGGGTTGAACCCGCGACCTTCTGGTCTCCAGTCGGACGGCGCATCCAACTGAGCCACCGAGGCCGGCTCACACACATACTGACATGATACTATATATACCACAAGTTACATTATATTGACACCCGTCTGTGACGAGTCCTGATGCTCAGAACACCAAGTGAAAAAGCAGCTAGTACCCATTTTAGAGTCTTAGGTAATGTAGCTGAGGGTTGACCCACAATGCCCCAACCCCACCAATCCAAAGGTGAGCAGTCTACCAAGCCACTTGGACTGCTACTGGAGCAATCTGATCGAGATCTTCACATTTTTGTGTCATTCTTAACCCTTGTCATGCTGAATAAATTAAGATGCCATGCCCACTTCTAATTTTCAGCCAATCAGATTACTTGATCAAAGTTGTTAATACAAATTCACATTCTTATTGACAAACAGTGCAGATCCAGTTCAGAACCCAACTGATCTGATCTACACTGTTTGCAAAGGCAGGATATATCCAGGTTCAGCATGACCAGGGTTAAAGAGTCTCTTTTATTGAATGCAAAGACAAGATTTTCCAGGAAAAAAAAGAAGGGATATATACAATGTATTTAAATTCACTAAGTTGACACTAACTTGACTTCGAAATGTTACAAACCAAAGACACATTCTGGCATGGAGGGTTCTATCTCAAAAGGATAGAAAAATAATCTTCAAGAATATTATAGTGACCCCTTGCAATAAACAAATCAATGGCATTTCAAACTAACACTTTGCATGCTGGGTAAAAATTTTAGCAGACGATATTTTGAAATATTTTTCTTATTTTTTGTAGAAAATAGGATTTGACACATCATGCAAATTGTTTCCTTTAAAAGTTGCACAAAATGACAGATCTTATTTCTAGGAAAAATAAGAAAAAGTTTATCGTCTCCTGAGTTTGCCCAAAGCATGGTAACTTGAAGGTTGTCAAAAACAAAAGACAAATGGCAGCTCGGGCTGGGAAGGTTCTGATGGGAGAAGATAGCAGCAGATCTAATGGAAACTACGGTTATATAAATCATTTAAAAAATTGATCCACAGTAATGATTTTGACAGCAACATAAGATAACTTTCAAGAGTATTTGCCAAGCATTTATCCCAATGGTAAATCAATAGCACCCAAACTAAATTGCTGAAAATCAATGCTTATCAATTGTACTTCAATGCTAGTGCCACAACCACAGTGTCAGATAAGGCAAATATTTTGGTTAGAATTTAGCTAAATATTTTGTTATTTTTGCACAAAGATATATCTTGTGGGTATTCATTGGAATTGCCTAAACGAGGCGATTCCAATGAGTACCCACAAGATATGTTTTCATGCAAAAATATGGTTTTCTGAATTTTCCCCTTATCAGGACGGCAGAACAACCCAAGCATACAACAAGCACTACTTACGACATGGCCACATTTATAGATGACTGGGATAAAAGAAAGAGCGACCAATGGAAAATTCTATTTGAACATTCAAACATGCTTCACAAACAGGCGGTAAAAGGAAACAATTAAAGCAACAGAACGTTAATGCTATGGAACAACGAAATAAAGAGACAAAGATGGGATTTAAAAACCTGTTAATTTCCTACCTCACGATGCCTGACATAAACATCCTTGTGATATAACCAATCCCTCATTAAATTTTAAATTCAGAAGATCTGGAGCTGTCTTAAAGAACCTGTTGAAACATAAAAAACTTCCCATCAATCACTCCAATCAGTCAAGTTTCCAGATAATGCACATTTTGTCATTTTGGAGATCAGTTATTGACGTATTTCTTATTTCTTCTTGAAAACTTGTTCAGGGACTTTATTATTATAAGATCATGTGAATCAGTGAGACTATTCTGATGAGACGCTGTTGTTTTCAGTGAGCTGAAATGTGAAGAAATGTACCTTAGCCGTGTACCTACTCTGATAGTTGCAGATACCCAAATGAATATTTTACTTATTTGTCCATGAAAGTATATGTTGTGGGTACTCATTAGAAGTGCCTCATCAAGGCACTTCTAATGAGCGTGTACAACATATGTTTTTGTAAACAAATATGGAAATATCAAGACTTCTTGTTAAAAAAAGAAAAAGCATCTTAACTGGAGCTTTGGAAGACTCAGATCAGAGTACAGTCAGTCAGTCTGATCAGTCTTAATTTAACCCTTGTCCTGCTAATAAATTAAAATGCCATGCCCACTTCTAATTTTAAGCCAATCTGATCACTGCATCCAGATTATTCCTATAAATTCACAAACTTAATGGCAAATAATGCAGATCCAGATAAGTTGGCTTTTTCAGAAGCCAACTGATCTGGATCTACACTGTTTGCAAAGTCAGGGTATATCCAGGCTCAGCATGACAAGGGTTAAACTCTTTGCTGACATTTTGTAGACAGCTAAAGATCAAAGGTTTCTACAGGCAGAGCGCAAAGACTGATCAGTGTTGAAAGTGGATGCACAGGTTGATCACATATATCTGAAGGTACAGTTTGACATGTTACAGCCCATACATTTCACAGCTACTTATTGCATTTATCTCACTGCATTATAACCCTTAAAATACCACAATCATAACTCCAGCAGAAAACATTTCAAAGTATTTTTTTTTTTTTTTTTCAGAGAAAATAAGGCTTAGCATTTGATGTGATCACCTGCAAGGCAATGATTCACATGAAATGTTAAGCCTTATTTTCTCTGAAAAATAATATTTAAAAAAACTCAGACTGTTATACTGCTACAATTTTACATGGCACTTTCAGAGTTAATGAAATGACACAATGACATAACAAATTTTCAATTTGTTCAGAAATAAGAAAAAAATCAACTGAATACACTGCCTATCTGGAGTCTGAAGAAAGTTCCGATCAGTTACAGAAAGATTTCCAAGCACACAAACACGTTCCACACAAACAATTAACCATCACGAATATCATTTTAATATAATGCATAAAACATTTTGACTGGAGGGGATTTTTCAACCTCGATTTGCATTCTTTATTAGCAAAAGTGAATTTTAAGTGTAATAAAAGAAGATATGCATAGCTCTTGATAAGATGCTTTTTTCAATCCAAAAGTATTAATATTTTTCTGATTTCTCAATGAAAACTTATGTTGCGGGTACTCATTAGAAGTGCCTCGGTGCTGCACTTCCAATGAATACCTACAACATATGTTTTCGTGGAGAAATAAGAAAAAAAATTACCTTATACACACTCTTGTCTAGACCTATGATATGTACACTATTCTGACAGGAGGATTTCACATAACGCTATAATATGAGCAAACGATATGCTTCACAAAACCTTATAAAAAGAATTTCGTGTTTTAAAACTGTACTGAGTGATATCTCATGGATTTCTATGAAACTTAAACATATTTGAGGCAATTTTTGAAAATCATAAGAATAAATGCTGTCAATTTGGCAAAATGTATTATCACTTCATTTGACCCTTACTACACAAATGACAAAACTGGGATGCAACAAATGTCAAAGTGCCAGAGAGAGAAAAAGGAGCAATGAAAAGGATAGACATGCATAGGCTCCAAACCCTATCGCTTTAACTGAGGCAAGAACACCATCAGCTAAGTTTCAGCAGAAGTGAGCACCACCCTTCCATCCAGACAGTGAGGATGTTTGCAAGATAAAATGTTTTTCAACTAAAAAGACTTTAGTATTGATCCCTTTCTTATTTCTCCATAAAAACATACATTCTAAGTACTCGTTATAGGCTCATTGGCTCGGAGAGGCATTTCTAACGAGAACCCGTAATATAAGTTTTGGAGGAGAAATAAAAACGTTAAACTATCATACCCCATTATCGTGTCGCAGGCAGATAATTCTGTCAAACATTGATAAAATTTTGCCACAAGCAATCCCAAACAAGCTCTCTTTAATATCAATGCATGTACCAAGTTTGGTTAAAATCCCTTGACATTTTCACAAGTTATCATCTGGAAACTAAAATATGGATGTATCTCCGGCAGATAACTCCAAAATTTGACAAAATTTGCCCATTAGCACAACAGACAGACACACGGACATCCAACATGAAAACATAATACCCTGCCACTACCTTGTAGTATAAAAAGGGTATAAAAAGGGTACACATTTTGTGGATATCCCCCTCTTATCTGAGATACAGTATTGGGCTTAATTACCACACTGCAGGCTTAGGTTTTTACAAAAAAAATTGAGAAAACATGTATCCACCTATACTAAGAGTACACTTAAAAAAAAGATCAGCGAGGGACTTATCTAATAAAAGCATATGTTATGGGTACCCATTTGAATTGCATCTCCTTGGCATCAATGCAATTCAAATGGGTACCCACAAGGGGTACAACATATGCCTTGATAACGAAGTAGACACTGGCTGTAATCTAAAGACTTCGGAATCGCTAGGCTGTGCTCTTATAGAGGTATGTACGTTAATTAAGTTGAGTACCGTATGTGATCTTCTATATATGTCTCATATCGTAGGATTTTTACTGTATTTACCCTAAGTATTGATCAGAGAGGCCTGAGCAAACAGTACCAAGTTTGGTTAAAATCCCTTGACATTTTCACAAGTTATCACTTGATAAGATGCCAAGTAATGCAGCATCTTGATCCAAGTCTTCACTGCCTACCACTCATCTAACACCTTTCAGAAAATGCAACAGGTTGTAAAATAGACTTGCTCCAATTTTAGGATAAGTATGGTTAAGAACAAAGACGTCCCTAATAGTCAAGACATAAGTGGTATCCACATACAGTCAAACCTCAATGGCTCGAACACCGATGGCTCATTTACCATGGCTAATTCGAACTCGTTTTTGAGTCCCTACAAAATTTTTCCGATAGCTCTTAATAAAACAAATATTTAAGGAAATTTTCTTCTTTTATCACAAAATTGTATGTTGTATGTACTCATTAGAATTGCCTGTTCAAGGCAATTCTAATGAGTACAACATACAATTATTGTATGTTGGGTGTACTCATTAGAATTGCCTGTTCAAGGCAATTCTAATGAGTACACTCAACATACAATTATTGTGTAGAAGATCGACAGATTTCCCAGAATTAGCAATATTTGCTTCCCGACCTGGCGCCATGATTAACCTTCATTGGCTCGAACACTTTTCCATGGTCCAAAAGGTGTTCGAGCCATTGAAGTTTGACTGTATTTTTTATTTCTTCACAAATATGGAGTGGGTACTCATTAGGAGTACCTTATCGAAGCGCCTGTATTGAGTCCCGACAACTTACATTTTCATGGAGAAATAAGAAAAGTATGAGTACTTTTCGGATGAAAAAAAACAACAAAAAACTGGCTTATCTGGAGCTACTGTATCATAGCTACAGATAAGAAGGGGTATCCACATAATATTTTTCTTATTTCTTGATGAAAACAAATGTTGTGGTACTCATTAGAAGCGCCTCGTCGAGGTGCTTCTAATGAGTACCCACAACATATGTTTTCATTGAGAAATAAGAAAGATATCAGCATTTTTCGGATGAAACAAGCGCCTTATCTGTTGCCAAGCTGTATTTTAGAGTGAATACAGTAATTCTGTTGTTGCCGCAACTTTACTATTCTTGGGGCTATTTTTTTTCTCAAAACAGTTTTCCCCACCGATTTAGTGTACCTACCAATTCAATATTTGCACAGTTTAGTAAATACCCCTATTCCACAAAAAAGATCCAAAAACGGTAGCTTGAATTGATAATTTACTGAACTTTAATGCCTTGTGAGTGAGTTGTAAAATGCTCTATTCATCGGCAACCAGGCTGAACACTTTATAAAAATAAAGGTCTACTTCTCAATGTGGCCCTATTAAACCATGAAAATGCCATGCAAATAGCTTGTTAAAAATCTTGTCAGAATGAAATTAGTAGGTCTGAAGGGATTTTATCAAACAGAAGCGCTGTTTGAAAGAACATATAAATTAGGCAGCCCCGCTGTGTCTTCTTTACAAACATAAATCCCTTACTTGTGAAGCAAATCAAGACTGTGTATTTAACGCGAAGCATGCTGGTTAATAAATTCAGCAGACAACAAACTGATAATAGTTTACTTATTTTTCCCAGAAAAAAAATTTGTATATATAAATAAACTGTCTCCTGAGGAGACAATTTGCACGAAATGTCAATGCTGTTTTCTTGAAAAAAAAAAAATAAGAAAAATATTTCAACATGTCATCTGCTGAACTTTTTACCCAGCATGCTTAGCATAAACAAATTATACAGGTATCATCAAAGGACATCCTTCATGTGCAGAAAACCAGTTCAAGATAAGTTGCTTTCTTTAACCCATTTATGCCGAGTGGACTCTCCTACCTGAACTCTCTGGACCAGTCCATTTGCAGTTTAAGGGGTGTCTGGTCAGTTTATATTGGGTATTCATAGAATTGCCTCACACACTTTTTCAATCACAGAGCATTGATATTTTTCTTGGAGAGGTGCTTCTAATGAGAACCGGACACATATATTTTCATGGAGAAATAAGAAAAATATTTACCTGATACCCCAACCAACCCCTTATCTTGAGCTATGCATGCATTGATATTTTGCTTCGTCCTCTATGAAAATATATGTTGTAGGAATTTGCAGAGGCAATTTCCGAGTAACCCATATTTGCAGAAAATACCCAAAACACTATATTGTGAGTGACCCCTGTAAGATCCATGTCATCCATAAATAATCCATATCACAAGAAAATGTCACAAGAGGGCTTAGTCTTCCTGTTGTAAGATTCAGAGGAATTATTAAGGAGGAGTATTTGGTGATAATTCTGGGATAATATTTTTTATTTCTGCATAAAAACATATGTTGTGGGTACTCATTAGAAGCGCCTCACCAAGGCATCTCTAATGAGTACCCACAACATATGTTTTTATGGAGAACTTGTGAAAATTATTCCATAATTATCACCAAATACTCCTTACAGAGGAATTGAGATTCTAATGTTCCATAGCTAAAAGATGGTATCCTATAAACATTTTTCAGTGAAAAAAAAAAAAAAAAAAAGCATTATCTGGTGCTATGAATTGAGTACATAGTGAACTGGGTGATGCTTGATTCTGGACAGTGACACCAGGCACGTGCCAAATGGGCATAGGTGATCCACGAAAACAGCATGCACGCACATACATCTCCTGCCCCACATAATATGAAATGATGATGATTTGGCGTTTTATGTCCCTTTCAAAATTAGTCATATCAGCCGTTGGAAAGATGATAATGAAAGACTCTGTGCAATGAAGTGCCATCCAGTCATGAGCTGAATTCTGCCACCAGCAGGATTCAAACCCGGAACCTTTTTGTGATCCAAAGTCAGTAGCACAGACCACTCGGCCACCCATACGATTTACATACAGTAAAACCTGTGTAAGACAGCCACCTTTGAAATTGACTTTAGTGGTTGATGTGGAAAGGTGGTTGTCTTATAAAGGTACATGTCATGTAATTTTGACATGTACCTTTATAAGACAGACAACTTTTTCCACATCAACAACTGTTTAAAGTCAGTGTCGAAGGTGGCTCTCTTACACAGGTTTTACTGTATATATGAAATACTATCGAAAATCCCAGATCACCACCTCCCATATTCACCCTAAATAGAAAGAAAGGCTTGAGCAAACAGTGTAGACCCAGATCAGATGCAGCATCTGGACACAGTCTATGCTGTTAGGTACACATCCAGCAGTTTTTAGACACATCAACAGGTATTTGAATGGACAAGGAAATTAAGGACAAGGGTAAAATAAGAGTTAAGGTGTCGGAACATTTTGGGTAAATATGAAATTCCCTTTATCTGGACATTTGACTGTCTATGCCCATGGGCATAGACAATCTTAGAATTTGTTATTGCTCAATGTTATTTATAATCAAGTATTAGCTTTCACAAGCTAATACTTGTATTATGGTAAGATTTGTCTCTTATGTGTATGACAGAAGTACTTCACACACTTGATTTAGGTGGACATGGGAAAATCAGAATGGTTCAACATAATATTTCTTATAAAGAAATAAGAAATTATCAATATTTTTCTCTTCAAAATAACATAATGCTACACATTAACTGTTACCACTCTCTGGGAAAATTCAGCTGACAGAAACTGACTACATTTTTCTTATTTTTCCCCGAAAATAGACTTTGACATTTTATGCAAACTGTTTCCAGAGGAGACAATTTGCATGAAATAACAAAGCCTATTTTCTGGGAAAAATAAGAAAAATATTTCAGACTGTCTTCTTCTGAAATTTTTACCCATCATGCCGAGCATTAATTTCTGTTCAAGGAACAGTGCAAGTGAAGGCATATGTTTTGAGTTAACTCCAAGTGTCTATTTACCAGACATTTTTCTTTTAATGACTTCCTGAAGAGTGCACTTATTGCTTCAAACAACTGGTTTTTCATTTCGAAATCAGTATAGTGATTCTCCATTTATCTTATCCTCAGTCTGGGCATCTTCGTATTTTTACTGGGCAAATATCTCTGAGGGCAAAGAAAGTTGTACCACAGACTGATCCAATTTCTAACTGAATAAACTGCCTGGACACAATATACTGGAAAAGTCAAATTTCATTTTCAGGTAAGTCAGACTATTCCTGCAGAAAAATGGCTTAATTATTTGCAAACTGTGTAAACCCCGATTAGACACCACATTCTGCGGAATCTGACCTGGGTCTGCACTGTTTGCCAATTACCCTTTCAGGGATCTCCTGATTAAAATGGGTTAATGGCCTATTCCTTGAGTGTAGATTCAGCACTTTTTCCAAACATGAAGAACTGATATTTTCTTATTTTTCCATGAAAATACAGGATGTGGGCATTCATAAAAAGGTTTTTGTCAATCTGCTTCCAATCCAGTACCCATAACATATGTTTTCATAGGTCTACAGCCTTCTCATTAGTAGGAGGCAGGAGGCTAAATTGCCTTCCACTCTTCCAAGACAGTCTTCTACTTTTCAGTCCTTTAGGATTTACCATCTTTAATCTTCATGCTAGGTGCCTTCTACATTAGGACTTTAGCCACCTACATCTAAATTTAATGAAAAAGCTGGGTCTAGATAAGAGCGGACAAATGTATGAAATGGTGGATCTCTAAATCACACCTTCATGTTTAACCCTTGTCCTGCTGAACCCGGATATACCCTACCTTTGCAAACAGTGTAGATCCAGATCAATTGGCTTCTGAAGCATGCTGGGTAAAGTGTTCAGCAGACATTTTTTAAGTTTTATTACTTTTCCAAGAAAATAAGGTTTGACATTTCATGCAGTCAGTTTTGCATGAAATATCAAACTTTGTTTTCTGGAAAAAAACACATGTAAGAAAATCTCACCGATATGACATCTGCTGAATTTGCCCAGAGAGTGTGAAAGGTTAAATATCATACAATAGCATAGTGATCCAGGCTTTTTGGGCTGGTTGATGCCAGAGGACAACACAGTTAACCCTAGTCCTGCTGAACCCGGATATGTCCTGCCTTTGCAAACAGTGTAAATCCAGATCAGTTGGCCTCTAAGAAGCCAACTGATCTGGATCTGCACTGTTTGCCATTAAGTATGTGAATCTGTATCAACAACCTCGATCAAGTAATCTGATTGGCTGAAAATTAAAAATGGGTGCGGCTACTTAATTTATTCAGCAGGACAAGGGTTAAGCTGGTGTAACAAAAAAATATCAGAACTTTTGGGTTGAAAAAAAAAAAATGCTGTCTCTGGTGCCATGCAAAAGGGTCCTGAGCCATCATAATATTGCCGTTATTTCATCCAAATCTTTTTTCAAGACAAAAAACAAGAAAAATGCCTAATGGCATTATGGACGGGTTTTTTTAAATAACAAAGAAAGTGACAGTTGTCTCTCCTGCACGTGAAACACCTACTGGTCCTCCTCTTCATCCCTACCAAATATGAAAGCAATCCACTGAAGAATAAAGGTAACGTACAACGTTGAAAAATGGTTAACCAAAAGGTTAACCTGGGATGATGCCCACCACCCACCCACCCAGACATCGCTATTTTAAGGACGGATTTTTTTAAAAAAAAAAAAACGTCCAAAAAATAGGCTTTGTATCATTCTGGCACGGCTACAGATAAGGCACCGATATTTTTATTTTTTCACAAGAACATAATTATAATGTGGGTACTCAATAGAAGTGCCTTGGTGAGTGAGGAGCTTCTGATGAGTAGCCACAACATATGTTTTTGTGGAGAAATACGAAAGCATCTGCAACCTCCTCTTATCTGGAGCTATGATCTGGACCAGTCAACACTGTAAATTAGCCATTAACGCTAAGCATATTGGGTAAAATCTTCAGCAGACGACATTTTGAAATACCTTTCTTATTTTTCCCAAAATATAGACTTTGACAGTTCATGCAAAATGACTCCTAATGAGTCAATTTACACAAACTGTCAAAGCTTAGTTTCGGAAAAAATAAGAAAAATATTTCGAAAGGCTGTCTGCTGAAATTTTTACCCAGCATGCTAAGCGTTACGATATAACAGTACTGTATCAAATTACCTAGATATGAACGTGTTAAGTCACAGTCATTGAAACCGGTTCACCTCCTGACAATTCCCAAGGTTCGATTACCACACCAATACTGGCAAAACTTCCAAATATGTATGTGTATCACAATAGGTCAGAGTTTAGTAAATAATTTAACTCAAGTAGGTGTATAAAGCTAAGTTTATTGAGATGGTGAAGATAAGTCTCTTATAAGCTTCTTTGTGGCAGCTTACACCATGACCGGTAAAGAAAAGACACCTTTACGGACTATCAAACTGGGACAACAAACGGTTTGATAAGAGTACTATAAGATCGCCGATACTGCTATTTAACGATAAGCACTCTGGGTAAAATTTGCAGCAGACGACATTTTAGACTATTTTTCTTATTTTTCACCGAAAACAGAATTTGACATTTCATGCAAATTGTCACCTTTGAAAACAATTTGCATGAAATGTAAAATCTTGTTTTCGGGGAAAAATAAGAAAATTACCATCAATTTGTCATCTGCTGAATTAGCCAAAAGAGTGGTAAAGGTTAAATGATAGCTTACAGTATGATTGAAATAAAGAGTCCTTTTGAACCAAAATTTGTTCATATTTTTCTTATTTCAAATTAAAAATATGTTGTTGGTCCTCATTGGAATTGCATATTACAGAAGCCATTCTGACAAGTATACCCGCTATTACCACCACAGAATATGTTTTTGTGGAGACGTACCGATACCTCTCTCAGGATACCCCTTTTCTCTGGTGCCACATTTTATTCATAGCTCCAGATAAGGTGCTTTCTTTCGACCAAAGTATTGATATTTTTTTTTATTTCTCCACAAAAAACAAACATTTTGGTACTCATAAGAAGTGCTGATTTTGCCAAAAAGCTGAAGATTCTTATCCCTGCTCCTCTTATCTGGGGCTATGAATTATGCCAAATGACAAACCAACAAATATCTCAAGTTTGCAACTCGTAATTGCCTTAAAAGTGCTATCTTCCAAATATGGTCCCTCTGTAGTATTTTAGGAAATCAAACATGAAACTGTTAAAAATTTGGCAACATTCATCATATTGTTTGCCAAAAGCGGTATTATCCTACATCAAAGTAAAAAACATCATTGAGATAATAACCTGAAGAACTCATAGCTCCAGTTAACCCTTTAAGCGCCAAGCAAAATTTGTTGCGGACGACATTCAAATATTTTTTTTTATTTTTCAGAGAAAACAAATCTTGACATTTCAATGTGTATCGTCTGCCAAGCAGATGAGTCACATGAAATGTCAAGACTTGTTTCCTCTGAAAAAAAAATTTAAAAAAATTGTCATCTGCTGCAGTTGTGATTGGCGCTTTAAGGGTTAAGGATCATTTTTTGCAGTCAAAAAGTACCATAATAACCCCAAGTATTGGAACAGATAGGATTCTGCAAACAGTGTAGACCCAGATCAGATGCTGCATTTTGCAGCATCTGATCAGGGTCTACACTGTTTGCCATTGTTTTAAACACATCAACAGATGGCAGAATGGACTATTTCAAATTTTAGGAGATATATGGTAAGGAGATAAAGTGTCCCAATACTTGAGGTAAACTACGATAATATCGGAATCAATTTTCTTACTTCTCTACAAAAACTCATGTTGGAGATACTCATTAGAAGCACCTCAAGCAGATGAGTACATTTTTTATGAAAAAAAAAGAAAAAAATATCAATCTGGATACTCCTCTTATCTACATGTACATTAACCCTTGACCTGCTGAATAAATTAAGGATGCCACGCCCATTTCTAAGTTTCAGCCAATCAGAGTACTGATTGTTGAAACTGATATAAATTCACATACTTAATGGCAAACAGTGCAGATCCAGATCAGCTGGCTTCTTCAGAAGCCAACTGATCTGGATCTACACTGTTTGCAAATGCAGGACATATCCGGGTTCAGCAGGACTAGGGTTAAGTATTGTGACACCTCAACACCTTACCATATTTACCCTAAGTATCCAGACACCTCAACTCCTTACCATACTTCTTCTAAAATTTGAACAAACACAATTCACTACCTGATGTTGTGTATAAATACTGCTTGATGAGCGGTGTATTCTGCAGCATCTCATCTGGGTCTACACTGTTTGCTCATCATGTGTCCAAATACATATGGTAAATACCTTACACTCTATTTTGTCCTATAATTTGAGTAACTCTGTTATACAATCTATGAACTGTTGAAAAACTGCCCAATGAGCAGTATTACAATGCAGATCCTGACATCACATTCTGTGGGGTCTGATCAGGGTATACACTGTTCATTCAGGGAGACAGTGTATGCCAGGTAAGACAATAGTAGGTGTGATAATTATTCAGAAAAGGACTTGAATGCTTGGATGAACAGTCAGATGGATGCAGGGTTAGTTAAACTGTTGTCTATACCGCAGGTCCGTCCTGCTTGCTTAATTAAGATGATCTGACCATTTGAACAGAAACAATTATTTTGTCAATTTGCAATTTATCCACATTGGTTATTGTTGATGGAGTTTAATTTTGACAATTTTATTGTTTTATAGGATGGCCTTATCAAACACCAAAACTTTATCCACCTGCTCTAAGATAGGAAAATACTTTCTTTTAATTTTCTTAAACAAATTTCTGGGCAAGCAAGCCCAAATTTATACATGTACTTATCCTGGGCTGTTGGGCAATGGCAGGCTCTGAGCTGCAACATAACTTCGGACAATTGTGCACTCAATAAAGACAAATCAGCCTGCCCATATGTGCAGTCTGATCAGTCTTTGTTGACTGCATGAAGAAATATGCATTCAGCAATCCTCGCTGGGTGCTCATGTCCAAAGGTACATTATTTTCATTTCGACCTTCGGCCTCGAGCATGTATGACATTAGCAATTAACCTGGCTAGGAACTACCTGGATGCTCTTTTAAAGATTTTAAACCTGGAGTATATATGGTAATACCATGTGACTGAGCCATATATAACCAGGTATCCATTGTTCAGCACTTCATATTTAACTTAGCAAGGGACAGGTAAGGATGCTCTTTACACAGTAAAATTTGGAAATTTGTGAAATTTTTTGTTGATAATAAAGTGTTTCATTTTGTTTAGCACGTAGTGCAAGCAGTCATTTTATTTCTTCTTCAGTTGATACTGTTCTTGTATCAATTATATTGTATTATGAACAGTACTAGGCTTGGTTACACAGTGACCATGAGATAATTACTGTACAATTTTACCTTTATGACATAAAGGGTATTACACAATAAAACATGGCTGAATCTTTTTTCAAATGTTCCATGTTGACTATGAAACCACGGATTTTGTTTTCTTTACCTCACCCCCCACCCCAGGAGAAAACACATAGGAAAGCTGTTTTCTGTAAAAGCTTTGTCTTCGAGGAAGATAATGGGCTTATAAGAAATTATGTTACATAGGTTACATAGTACTGTATATGCATGTTTTATAAAAAACAAAAAAAAAAAAAAAAAAAAAACCTGTACTGGAAGTTCTTTTCTCAGTGGAGAGAACATTATGTAAAACTACATTATTTAGAGTGAATATAGAAATTATGAAATGAATTTAAGATACATTATAGTAAAGCCTCCTTCCATGTATAATAATGATATTTATAGGAAGGCTCAGCTGGGTGAGTTTTAACAAAACTTTTCTGAAAAAGCAGCAATAAATTAAAGGTCATGTAGAAAGTTTATTCATAGGGTTCCTATGAAAGAATGAATCAGTTTCTATAATGTTTACTCCATAATGCTACTGATTAATTATGCTGAAATATATATTTGCATAAGCAATTTTCATATAGAACATTAGTTCATAGAACTTTATAAGCTCAAAAAGATCTATATGGCCTCAAAAGGACCAGAACTATAGTTCAACATATGACCTTAGAAAGACAATGGTTACATGGCCTAGAAAGGACCAGAATCAGTTATATGGCCTAAAAAGGACCAATGCTAAACTGAAATTTTAAAAAATGAAGAAATCCTGCTTTAGATTTTTTTTATTTTTTTTTTTTTAAATTCTGGTTATATTTTTTCACATATTCAGGAGGTTGCTGGTGATCAAAATTTCTTTTTATTTTGGAATATTTTTTCTTTTTTGTACAAAAATTAGATATGGTCTGATAGAGGCATATCCATGCCTATATTCTGGCATATCCAGATCTATATACCAACAAAAAATAACACGAGGTGAATGTACTATATCCCATTTGAGCTTATTTTGTAGTCATGCACATTCAGTATGCATAGAATAAATTTTTTGACACCGAAGAAAAAATAAAGATGTTCAAAATAATATAGACTGTTTTAGTGGCCCTTAGACCATGATTTACAGAGCTGTTCACTTATACCTTCATAGCTATACATAATCCTATAGCTTAAACACAATCTCTTGCATCCTTAAATGTTAATTGGATTTTGCTTTTAGTTAATTGGGGGATCTTTATTTAAAAAGTCTTCATTTACATTTCACATATAAAAATTTTTTAGAGGGTCATTTAAACCCCATTTTATGTTTTGCTGTCTGATTGAAAATTTTATGTGTACCATTGATTGAGTGGTCAAATTAGGCAAAATACACTCTTATACTAAGGTAATGCTCCAAGAGCAGTTGAATATGAACAGCCAATTTATAAGAACTATCATGTCAAGTTTGATTCTGTAATCTAGCCTAACAGCATACATGCCGTCACATGGTCGTGATATATAGACTTTAACGCAACTTGATATGTATTTTATTACAATTTTTTTATGTCTTGTAGGCCACGATTATAGCTGTTTCAGTTTTCTTCACTTCACTTTACTTCAGTCCCTCAACCTTGTGGGTTGTTGGGGCTTAGTTCTCTGGATTTGGATCAATGCTGACTTCTTGTATCTCAAAACTTCGGCCAAACTTAGAGCTGTTTCTGCAGTTTTTTAAACTGTCCGAACAAGTCTTGATTCATGGACTGTTATGTGAGTAAGATTTAATTGAAGGGAGGTATCATATAACAACCAATGATTGATGAAAATTTACAGCTTGTGCTTATATAGAGTTTCAAGAATAGCTGGTTCCAATTTTATTTATCCAATAGAAAATTATGGCTAGTTCCATATATTTTTGGAGTATATTGATAAGTAAGGCACAGTTGGTACCTTTTATTTGTGCCATGCCAAATTCATGAATTAAAAGCCATTTATGGTCAATGCTGGTTATGACCATATATATATTTAGTAATAAAAGATACCTGTGGTATTTAACCTCCATATTAAAGAATCAGTAAGTGTTCATGTTCCCAAAAATATTTAAGTGAAGAACTTGATTTCTTATTTAACTGTTTGTCAGTATATTCTAATTTTCAATAGAATGATTTAGTCCTGCATAACTGAAATGATATAAGCAACAGTTGAAAATAGGTTTCGATGAGAGACCATCTGTCTGCTTTGTTTGATTGAAGTTGTAGGACAAATATGAGAGTACTGTTTTGGTAAGTATATCATCTGAAATGGGAAAATATCTAGTGTTTTGGAATAAACTCTTCATTTGGGGTAAGTAATGACTTTTTCCAATATATTCGAATTCAGTTTATCTAGTAATTATAGCCACTGAATAAGTTTAATTTCTTGACATTCACACTTTAGTACAGATGGTGTACTTCTGAGCAAGTTGATATGGCATATCCAATTTCAATCTGAGTTTGGAAATACCATACTTGTATGCTTGATTAGGTGGATTGAATTCTTAGAGTGGATATTCAAAAAGTTTGTCTTTTTTGAAGGTGTTGGTAAAAACAAAGGCAATTTTATATGGAATAAAAAGCCTTTTCCCCCATTTGAGACCTCAAAAATTTTTCTTTCCAGTAATACCAAGCATCTGATTCTTTATAGAGCTGTGACTTTTTGTGCTTAACTGGGTCAGAACATAAAACATGGTTTAAAAGTAGTACTGTCTACATCCTCATTTGTATCTACAGCCTCAGTACAACTGTTTGTTCCTTAAAGTAGAACTTTTTTATCATAAAATTTTATCATAAATATAACGTTTTATCTCCAACATTCAGAGGCCATAGTGAATGATTGTTTTCTATAACCAGTTGAGTGTCTGATCAAAGGCTTTATTAACAGGGTACTCATTAAATAATCAAGATTGAAGAAAAATTTGTTTCAGCCATCAAGTTTTATTTTTACATACAGACAATTTACTCAATTAGCCTTGAATTAATATTTTGTTGTTAGATTTTATACTCCAAATTTATTTAGATTTATTAGCATTTCTATATTGATAGTAAACTGAACCGTTTTTAGTACCATTTAGATTGGTGCTTGAGATCAAATTATCTGAATTAGAAAATTCGAATTAGAAAACTCAGTGTATAAATAATACTATAAAAAATAACTTCTTTCAGTTTTTTACCAGCAACTGTGCTTTTTAGAGGTCATTATGTGATCTTAGTAAAACTCAGATGATCTATGATCTTATCAAACGTACACCAACAGTTTTACGGAATAATTTAAAAATGAATGCTATCTTCTTATCTGTTCAAAGAACAAAATAATGCAAATTCTTATTCTGCAGATCAGTTTGCAATATCTGCAGTGCATATCAAATACTGTGTTCTACTTGATACAAATTTATTATTTATCATGAACACTTCTTTTTAGGCAGTATTTTTTTTTTTACAGTGTGTAGCCTTCTTATAAGGCAGAAAAATCATATTGCAGTGTATAGCCTTCTTATAAGGCAGAAAAATCATATTACAGTGTATAGCCTTCTTATAAGGCAGAAAAATCATATTACAGTGTATAGCCTTATATGTTCTCTTATTTAGCAGAGATTTATTTCAGCTACTGAAAAGTAATTTTATTTCAGCTCTTTTTCATAAAATTTTTCATGTTTAACTATTAGATATGTTCTGGAGAAAGAATGGTTTGTATTTTAACAGACAAAATACCAGTTAAAGTAACTAGTTTGGGAAAAAATATATACAAATAATTATCATTATATAACAACTGTGAAGGATGAAGAAGAAACTCAACTTAATTTGGAGTTTCTTGATATTGACTTGAAAGTGTATAAAAATGTGTAATAGAAAGTGTTTTTTAGCTTTCCAGCTTCCATTACTCAGCACATAATTGCATATTAGTCTCTACTATATATTTTACACTTAGTTTGGAACTTAATTCATATTTTGACATACTTCTCCATTACCATTCAAGGAAAGTTCCTCATTGAATATATTAGTTGTCTTTATATGTTCAGTTTAAGTGTTTTTTAATTTGGTATAATCATAAGTTAGTGGAATCTTTTTCATCAATTAAACCATTATATTCTGCTGGTATTTCATTATTTGTTGATTGGTTTGTTGCCTTACTTTAAAGATGCTAATGTCATACATGTGAGAGAGCCGAAGGTCGAAATGAAAATAATGACCCCTCATCCAAGCGTTCGTGAGGGATGAGGGGCATTATTGGAATGAGACCTGAGGCCTCGAGCATGTATGACCCAATCCCTTTGGTGAGATGAAAGAGTGTTTCCACAACGGAATGTATTTTGTGTGTACCCACCCATTATTCAGTTATTTACGTAAGGCAACAAAATAACTTTGAAAATATGAAGTGCTGAACAATGGATACCTGGTTATATATGGCTCAGTCACATGGTATTACCATATATACTCCAGGTTTAAAATCTTTAAAAGAGCATCCAGGTAGTTCCTAGCCAGGTTAATTGCTAATGTCATACATGCTCGAGGCCTCAGGTCTCATTCCAATAATGCCCCTCATCCCTCACGAACGCTTGGATGAGGGGTCATTTTTTGAAGCTACAGCTCATAACACTACCAAATGATATGAACAAGTAATTTTCAACAGTTTACCTTGATACATTATTTCTATCCGACCTTGTATAAATGTACCTATCAATGTAACTCAATAGAAGATATTTTTTTTTTCAATAAAAAATATACTGATATTTATCTTTCTTCTTTTTCAAAAAACAAAGACAAAACAATTGATTTGCTGTTATTCATTTGGATCTGCCTCACAAAGCCAATTTAAATGAGATTGAGTACTCCACTCTTTTTTGTAGAAATAAGAAAAATATTTATTTGAATTACCCTCTTATCTGCATCAAGGCTGGTGAATTTCAAAAGCCACCACACTTAAAAGCCACCCATATGCTTTTATCGACTAATCTAACAATTAGTTAAATAAATTAGTAATGTCACCCAAAAAACATACTTTATTCCAGAACATCTATCCAGATAAAGTGATAATTGTACCAATAATTTTCAATAATTTCTGTTATTTTTTTTTTTAAATATCTTCTGTAATTACTAAGATTTGTTTGTTTGATTTGGGTTTAACGTCGCTTTCAACAACCTTTCAGTCATATCGCTAGGGTGTCTGGATGTAGCAGGGAGCTCAATGCTCACTTTCAGAGTGCTGCCTCACTGAAATATGCCCCAGACACTTTGATATGATATTCCACCCAGTCACATTATACTGACACTGAGCTGACCAGTTCTGGCTCTACTTTCTTAATGCTGAAAGGCAAGCCAAAGAGCAGCTAATACCATTTTTAAAGTCTTTGGTATGACCCGGCCGGGGATCGAACCTGCAACCTCCCGGTCACAAAGCAGACGCTCTACCACTGAGCCTCAGTGCCGGTAATTACTCTAAGAACTGGGACTGACAAGCTAAAGCAAACTGTGTTAGCATCTGATTTGGGTCTACACGGTTTGTCACACATCCAACTATTTTTCGACACATCATTCAAACTTTAAGACAAGTATGGCAACGGGTCAAGGTGTCCCAATATTAACCCTTAAAGCCCCAAGCAAAATTTGTAGCAGACGACATTCTAAAATTTGTATTTTTTATTTTTTAGAGAAAAAAAGTCTTGATATTTCATGTGAATCGTCTGCTTGGCAGACGATTCACATAAAATGTCAAGACCTGTTTTCTTATGAAAATAAAAAAAAAAATCAAAATTGTCATCTGCTTTAGTTGTGATTGGTGGGTAAATACAGTATTCAGAACATGACCATCATGTTATTCTATCAGAGCATTAATGAGTATTCGGTGATAATTCCAGGATAATATTTCTTAGTTTTTCTCCACAGAAACTTATGTTGTGGGTACCCATTATGAGCACCTCAGTGAGGCACTTCTAATGAATACACACCACATACGTGGAGAAAATTATCCCAGAATTATCATCAAATACTCCTCCTTAATAAGTGCTCTGTGCTATGTATATGGTACATTTTCACTTGAAATGGATCCACATTTGTTCATCCACTGTTTCACACAGTGCATATCATTTGTTGACTTCCCCAGGATAAAAGAGATGATTGTGATGACCTAAAAGAATTTTGTCTATCGGTAACCCAATACCATATTTATGCCAATAAACAATGCCTTATAACAAAAAGATTCTAAGTTATTACTGTATCTACCCCATAGCTCTTGATAAGGCGCTTTTTTCAACCAAAGAGTATCTATATTTTTCTTATTTCTTGACGAAAACATATATTGTGGGTACTCATTAGAAGTGCCTGGGCAAGGCACTTCTAATGAGTATCCACACCATATGTTTTCGTTGAGAAATAAGAAAAATATTTACCTGATACCCATTCTTATCTAGACCTAAGTACCCAAAGTATTGGGATACCTTATCTTCTTACCATACTAGTCCTAAAATTTGAAATAGTCCAATTTGTCTCATTAAACCTACGATACATCTGAATAATGCTATGAGTCGATTCACCCGTGAATTACCGCTTGAGAAGTAGTAGTCCCGAAAAAACATTTGAGCCACCTCTTAGTACGTACACATAAAGTGACTACGTCACTCGTACACGTATACAAAAAATCAATTTACCTCAAGCGGGCACCGAGATAACACGTGCATATTTGAAGGAAATTTCAAGCCGTGCCGGTAGTGGGTAAAGGGTCTCACCCGTAGCCGTTCTTGAGTTTATTTTGTTTTGCTTACATGTTTCTACATTTTTCTTTAGTTATTAATTATTTTTTCAGTTTTTTCTTTCCTTTGTTTTTTCTTCCGATAATTACTTTCGCTTTCGCGATAGGTAATTTCGGACTGTTCCTAAGTTCGGACTTCCGTTTTCTCTCTTCATTTTTCTGAATTTTTTGTTTGTTCTATCGTTTATTTCGAATTATTCTCTTAGTTCAGTTTAATTCAGTTTATTATAAAAGATGTCGACTCAGAACAAACGATGTTCAGGTAGGGCAGGTAAACCATGTAGTAGGATTATGCCTTATTGGGATAACCATGAGGTTTGCCGGTCTTGCAGGAACAATTCCTGTTCTCCCTCTCAGACATGCGAAGTCTGCTCTCTGTGGGATGAGGAGCTTTGGCGCAAGTTCCATAAATGCCTGCAGAGGTCAGACCGTTTAAAGAAAAGAAATGTACCTCTATCACAGGTTCCTGAAAATGGTCCTGGGCTAGAGAATACACAGCATACAGCTCTTCCTAATGTCAGTGTTACAGTTTCTGCCACTGACATTGGACAACATGAAAGAAACAGAAACCATGAGTCTGATTCTGATTCTGTCACTCAGGCTCCTGGTATTAATGTTTCTAATGTAAACATTACAAGACAGGTTCCATCCAGGTCAGTGACTCCCATGGATGTAGCCTTTGAGAGAAATAGATCTGTTCCTAGACAGTTTTTGTCTCCTAGGACAGATATTCAGTCGCAGAGTAGACCACCTAGGTCAAACCCTCCTACCAGGAGGGCTCGACATTCTAGGAGCTCTTCCTCTTTTGATTCAGGGTCCAGTGTGGAGTCTGTTTTGTCTTGGGATGCTCCCAGACGTAAACATACACACACGTCTCGACCTCGGTCTAAATCTCCTAGGCCACGACATAGGTCGAGGTCTCCTAGGACAAGACATAGGTCAAGGTCACCTAGACATTCTAAACGCTACAGATCTAGATCTAGGTCTCCTAGATTTAGACATCCTAGAGTTATGTCCCCTAAGAACACTTCTACTGACCCTTCTGTTGCTTTACTATCTGAGCTAGTAAAGCAACAGGGAGACATGTTGAAAAAATTGTCAGAAAGAATGGACACTTTTTCACAGAATTCATCTACTGTTGATAAAGAAAAATCTTTGTCTTCAGTAGATTCTGGGACTGAACAGAATATTGATCCTTGTGCAGATCAGATTCAGCTTTGTGTTGGATCCAATGAAACCATTGGTGTGGTTTCAGAGGATGATGATAATGAAGGGGAATTAGAAGTACCTAAGGAATCTCTGTCCTACAGAGATGCCATTGTTAAGCTTTGATCCAGGTTAGGTTCGGAGGTTTGTCCTACTCCTGAAGTTACTAACAAGATGTCTGGTACTTCAGCCTTGGAATTTTTCAAGGATCCAGACCAGACTGCCACAGTATCTTTAGCTCTGCCACAGTCTAATAGTGTGGTGGAATCTTTGGTTAAAATGAATAAACGCTTAAAAGGAGAAGAAGAGATTGCAATGTCTCCTCTTCCAATCTATCCCAAGGGGTTCAAACCAGGTTCGTTTGTGGCATTAAACAGCAAACCTAGAGTTTTTCTACCGTCATCATATGAGGCAATTAATCCACATATTAGTTTAGATCCCCCTTCTTTAAACCCAGGTTTAAAGGATGTTATAAAACAAGGATCAGCTATTCCATCTTCTCATAACGTTCAATTTTCAACGTTAGAGAACTGGGAGAATCTGGCTAGGGCCGGTATTCAAGTAGCTTCACATTCTGAGCTGTTTTTATGTGGGACTCTTAAAACCATTAAGAATGAAAACCTCTCAAAGGATGACATGTTAGAAGTATCTCGCTATTTACAGGCAGTTGCACAATCTCAGTCGCATTTGGTTGAGATATTATCTAGGCTAGCTTCAGGGCCTCTTTTAGCTAGAAGAGATGCCTGTTTATCTGTAACAGATTTGGACACAGAGTGTAAACAGTCATTACGTGTGCAGCCTATGGAATCTGCTACTATTTTTGGTAATAAGTTTCCTGAAGTGGTTAGTCAGTATAAAGAAAGTTTGGCACATAAGTCCTTACAGATGGCTGTGGTTAATGCCAGTAAGCAACAGTCATCAGGTTTTAAGAATAAAGATAAAAAAACCCTCTGGATACAATTCCAAGGGCAGACCTAACACCTTGAGTGTTACGGTGGGACCAGGTTCTTCTAGAGAAGAACCTCTAATTTCTCGCAGGCCAACAGGACTGCGAGAAATGCTAGAAAAAATGTAAATAATCAGGCTTCATTTAAGTCCTCTAAAAAGGGAAAGGGCCAGAAACCCTCTCCCCCTTAGGGGTGCCCACTTCGGTTCCCAGGCCTTCCCTCATTTAAGAACATGCAATTCCGTAGTACATCAGATCCCAAGATCAGATTTACAAACAGGAGGAAGAATTTCTTTCTTCCAAAAGGCCTGGGAAAACATCACCTCGGACACTTGGACTCTCTCTGTTGTCCGCAGTGGGTATCGAATTCAACTACGTGTCCTTCCACAGTTATTTCGAAGTCCACCACAGTGGTGCACTCGAATGCCTCAGGACTCTGCGAAGATGCAGATCCTCAAGGAGGAGGTTACAGCATTATTACAAAAACATGCCATAGAAGAAGTCAAGACATGTCACCCAAGACGGGGCTTCTTCAGTCGAATCTTCCTAGTGAAGAAGAGGTCAGGCGGGTGGAGACCAGTCATAGATTTGACTCGTCTGAACAAATTCGTCCTTTGTCCACATTTCAAAATGGAGACTCTGGACACAGTCAGGATGTCTTTACAGAAAGGCGATTGGGCGACATCTCTCGATTTGAGAGATGCCTATTTTCATATTCCGATTCATCGGAAGTCTCGCCGTTATCTCAGATTCTTTTTCAAAGGGAAAATATATCAGTTTCGGGCTCTCCCATTTGGGCTCTCAGTGAGCCCGTATGTGTTTTCCCGTGTTCTGAAAGCCGTTTTGAGGCATGTCCGCCGGCTAGGTATTCGAGTGCACGCTTACCTGGACGATTGGCTACAACTGTCTGTTTCAGAAGTCCAGTCTTGGCAACACAGCAGAAGACTTCTGAACATTATACTGGAACTAGGATTTGTCCCCAATTGGGAGAAATCAGGACTGGTTCCAACACAGAAATTCTGTTTTCTAGGAGCCCGGTTCAACTTGATCAAAGGTCAGGTGGGTCCTTCTTTGGAGAGAATATCAACTTTTCAACAGGCGTTAACTCTACTGTTGAATGCCAGACAAGCTTCAGCTCATCAGCTGCATTCCATTGTAGGACAGATGGAATCAATGGCGAATCTTCTTCCCTGGGGGAGGTTACACAAGAGGTCTCTCCAGTGGGGAATCAAAGAGAGATGGTCCCAGGAAGATTGTCTCTGGGAACAACAAATCAGGCTACATCCTTGGTTCCCCAGGGCTGTGCAACAATGGCTAGACAAGGAGTTTTTAATGTCTTGATCTCCAATCCATCATCCCCCTCCAGACTTTCAGTTGTTCACAGACTCAAGTCTGGATGGGTGGGGAGCACACCTAGACAGTCATATGGCCTCGGGCATATGGCCTGTAGAATGGAAAGGACAACATATCAATGTCCTAGAGCTAAAAGCAGTCTTCCTGGCTCTTCAGGCATTTACCGTTCATGTTCAGAGTCGTTCCATTTTGTTGGCAACAGACAACAAAACGGTAGCAGCTCACATCAACAAACAGGGGGGGACTCATTCCAGGACCCTGTGCAATCTGACAATGCAGGTTGCATTGTGGTGTGTAGAGCACAGGGTATCCCTGAAGGCACGGTTCCTCCCAGGGAAATTGAACATCTTGGCAGACTGCCTTTCAAGGAAAATGAAAGTTGTTCAGACAGAGTGGTCATTGAACCAGAGAGTGGTAGATCAGATCTGTCAGCTATGGAGCTCTCCTCTAATAGATCTCTTTGCTACTCGGCTGAACAAGAAGTTTCCAGTGTTTGTGTCACCTGTTCCAGACCCAGAGGCATATGCAGTGGATGCTCTTTCGATCAGCTGGAAAGGGATGTTAGCATATGCGTTTCCTCCATTTCCTCTGATATTACAATGTCTCAAGAAGATACAGACAGAGGAGTGCTTAGTTTGGTTAATTGCTCCTCTTTGGGAGGCACAACCTTGGTTTCCTCTCCTACTATCATTACTGGTTGCTCCTCCACTACAGCTTCCTCTGAATCAAGATCTGTTGTATCAACCGGTATCTCTGATGTTACATCCCACACCAGGCATCTTTCGTCTTCACGCTTATTTGCTATGCAACAACAGATGGAAGCGTCTGGCATTTCTAGAGCAGTTGCCCAACGAATCTACTCCTCGAAAAGATCTTCCACCAACAATTTGTACGATTACAGGTGGAAATCTTGGGTGGATTGGTGTATCGGAAGGCAAATGGATCCCTGCAATCCAACTATAAATGGGTTTGCAGAATTCCTAATTTTTCTACATAATAAGAATTTTTGCCCAGCTACAGTGAAGGGGTATCGTTCTGCAATTTCCACTACACTTAAGCAAATTTCAAAAACAGATTTTTCTAATGAATTTGTCTTGTCGGATGTGGTTAAAAGTTTTGAGCTAGAGCGACCCAGATTGAGATCTCATTTTCCCAAGTGGGATTTAACCTTAGTTCTATCCTCCCTACTGGCTCCTCCTTATGAACCACTGGAATCCTGTGGGTTCAAGGAATTAACTTTGAAGACAGTTTTTCTTATTGCTTTTGCATCAGGTAGAAGGCGAAGTGAAGTTCATGCTTTTTCTGTAACAGACGTTCAGTTTTCTGATCAGTCTGTTACGTTGTTCACCTTTCCAGGTTTTCTTGCCAAGAATCAGCTGCCTTCAGTGCTGAGTCCAGCAATTTGTATTCCTGCCCTTAAAGGTCAAGGTGATACTCCATTGCTCTGTCCTGTTAGGGCCCTTAGGCTTTATCTTACTAGAGTTTTTCCGAGAAGGAAAAATCGCAAGAGGGTATTTATCTCTCATTTAGAAAACTATCAGAAGGAGATTTCTTCTGACACTGTGTCAAGGTGGATTGTTCAAACAATAAGGTTTGCTTATGAAGGTTCTATTCTTGAGTTGCCTAAGGTTAATGCTCACGAAGTCAGAGCTCTGGCTTCATCATGGGCATGGTTTAACAAAGTTGCCCTAGAAGATATTCTCAGAGCCAGTTATTGGTCTTCTGAAAATTCCTTTATAAGGTTTTATCTTAGAGACATATCTACTCTTTCTAGAAGTTTAGCTAGACTAGGGCCTATGGTAGCGGCACAGTCTGTTATTGTGCCTTCTACCATTTCTTCTGTCTGATTGATATAGTCATGTCCCTGTATATATATTGTATATAGTTGGGTAACTACTGATCTGGTGGCCTTTTTTATTATTGATCATCCAGTTTTAGTATTTCTTGGTCATGGTATGATAATGGCATATGTCCGAACTTCTTTTCTAAAATGGTCAAATTACCCCTTTTTTTGTGGTACAGTATTACGGCTGTGAGAACTCTCGACCCTTTAGTTGGTGTGCGTTTTTACGGCTTGTTAATAACATTTGACCATCCTCGGTAAGCTTAATTTTAATTAGTTTGTGGTCCCCATCTCCATTAATGTTGAAGTCAGCATTATTCAGATGTATCGTAGGTTTAATGAGACAAATCTAGAAAATTCTTATTAATTTTCATATTTGTGAATTATACCTACGATACATCTGAATCTTTCTCCCGCCACCTCCCCTCTTTTATCGTTATTATTTTTTCGGTAAATTGATTTTTTGTATACGTGTACGAGTGACGTAGTCACTTTATGTGTACGTACTAAGAGGTGGCTCAAATGTTTTTTCGCGACTACTACTTCTCAAGCGGTAATTCACGTGTGAATCGACTCATAGCATTATTCAGACGTATCGTAGGTATAATTCACAAATATGAAAATTAATAAGAATTTTCTAGATCTACTACATGTATATGCCTCTTGATGTGTCTAGAATATTGCTGTATGTATGTCAATCAGTTTTGACCCTGATCAGACTCTGCATTTTGTGGCAGCTGAACTGGGTCTACACTGTTTGCAAAGACCTAGCTGTCCCAAATTATGCGGCATCTGATCTGGGTCTACACTACAATAGTTAGAGTTATTATGATATTTTGCTATTCAGCCTATTCATGCGCTGAAACATATCTTGAGAGTACTTGCTGGAAATCACAGCAAAGCAATTCTTAATGTACCCAGATGGAACGTTTTTGTGAAAAATAACAAAAATTACAATGTTTCTGTAATATACTGGCTTTCTCTTTCACTCACTGGAATCATCCATAGAAGCATTTCCAACAGCCCACATTTTTGGGGGTGAAAAACATGATATGGTTTTACTCTAATAACACTAAATATCGGGACACCCCAACTCCTTACCATATTTGTTCTAGAAATTAAAAGTCCATTTTACTACCTGTTGAAGATTCTAAAAACTGATCGACAGAAAGGCAAACCATGTAGACCCTGATCAGATGCTGCATCTTCAGCATCTGCACTGGGTCTACACTGTTTTCAAAGGCCTGCATGGCCCAATACCTAGGATTATCATGGTATTTAAAGTCTTTACCTTTTGTGATACGGAAATGGGTACACTAATAAAGTCCCTGTCAATTTTCTTTCAAGATTATTTACCAGAAATAATATTTGAATATCCCTAATTGAACACAGTTTAACTCCGCTGAAAATCAATCACTCGACAAACTGAGCGACATTGATTTTACAGCAGGTAGAAATTGTATCGGAAGCTCAATACACTACCGTGTAATAATCCATTAAAATATTGGTAAAGATTACTCTCGATTTATGAACCGTTTCAAAAATACTTTTAATTCCTTTGTGTTAAGAATAGAAATACTGACATAGATCTATTGAAAGTCAACCTTCAATTTCTTTTTCCTAGGTGGTTATAATGATCACAGCCAGATAATCTCTCAATCTCTGCCAAAGTGCTAACCTAAAATCTGAGCCTTGTCGATCACAAAAATTCCTTATTCCATAATGAATACTCATACCTCCAGACTAGATGGTTATTCTTTTGGAAGAAAAAAGTTTTAACCCTTGTCCTGCTGAATAAATTAAGATGCCAATCTCTTTTCAAATTTTCTGAGGATCCGATTATTTGATCTAGATTGATCACATACTGAATGGCAAATATGTAAATCCAGATCAGTTGGCTTCTGAGAAGCCAACTGATCTGGATCTACACTGTTTGCAAAGGCACGGTATTACTGGGTTAAGCAGGACAAGAGTTAATAATTTTACCCATATGATGGTAAAATATTCTAGTATAAGGCTTAAAATACAAATATTTTTTGGCAAAAATGGAGGCATATTCAGAGTGCTTTTTACTCAGTATTTGGATAGACAGGCCTGAGCAAACAGCGAAAAAACCATAGCTGCAGCATCTGATAATGGTCTCACAGCTCTAGTTAAGGCGCTTTTTTTTTTCAATCCAAAACTATTGATATTTTTCTTAATTCTCCACGAAAACATATGTTGTGGTACTCATTAGAAGCGCCTCGCTGAGGCGCTTCTAATGAATACCCACAACATTTACGAAAACATGTTGTGGTGCTCATTAGAAGTGCCTCCCCGAGGCACTTCTAATGAGTACCCACAACATACGTTTTCGTGGAGAAATAAAAAAATACTAACCTGATACCCACTCTTATCTAGGCCTATGATGGTCTACTCTGTTTTCCACTCCTGTAGCAACATCAGCAGGTACATGTAGTAAAATGGACAGTGTTTCAAGCTGAGAGCAGATATGGTAAGGACTGAGGAATTATGCATAAAGCTTAAAATACATTAATCAGGCTAAAAATGTCAATATTTTTCTGGACCCCACCCCTCTCTCCATCCCCTCCCACCCAGCATACACACATACAAACTCTTACCTAGAGCTATGCTATTTTCTGGAAAACAAAAATATGAAAAACACTTATATATATACATGTATATCTCATTTGAGCTGGCGCACAGCATTTCCTACATGATTTCATGTGCGC
This sequence comes from Anodontia alba, assembly GCA_964016985.1. Lineage (NCBI taxonomy): Eukaryota > Metazoa > Mollusca > Bivalvia > Lucinida > Lucinidae > Anodontia > Anodontia alba. The sequence continues at coordinate 19,244,723 of OZ024824.1, forward strand.
TTAGCGCAGGCTCACAGCCTGCGCATCTGCACAATCTGATCAGATTTTTCTCAGGACACTTCATAGGTAGCCATGCATCCTGATCGTCTCCAGGCAGACATTGAAGACTGATCAGACTGGATGTGCAGTCTGATCTGAGTCTTGCAGTGCACACATGCAATCTTGTAGGAAATGCTGTGCCCCGGCTCATTTGTAATTGCCTTTTTTTCTTCTAAAAAATGTTATATTAAAAGGTTAATGACATTTAAACAATCAGAATAAATGACCATGCATGAACAGCCTTTCATAAATTCTCACATTAAAGTCAACATATTATGTATCAAATATTTACCCTAGTAAGTATTTAAGCTTTCATAACAAATTTATTTTGAGATATAAGTATTAGCTTTCACAAAAAGCTTGGTCTACCTGAGCAGGTATTAATGGCTTTCTCATTCCACTGCACAATGAATGAATGAATGTGTGTTTCATTAAAAGGTATATGTTATGTTCTTAACTGATCTTTGAAAATGAAATACTGATACTTATGCAGTATATCATATACTACTTTCAGATAGGATAGTCTCCAATCCATTTTCATGGGGTACCTATCATTTTTCTCAAGAGGAAAACAGCAACAATATTCAAGGGGAGTTTGAACTTTTTTCAATGGGTATAAAAATGATCTTTCCATTGTCAGAAATAAGTATTGACTTATGGTATTTTAACCCTTGTCCTGCTGAGCTGGGATATACCCTGCCTTTGCAAACTGTGTAGATCCAGATCAGCTGGCTTCTGAAGAAGAAGCCAACCGATCTGGATCTGCACTGTTTGCCATTAAGTATGTGAATTTATAGCAACAATCCAGATCAAGTAATATGATTGGCTGAAAATTAGAAGTTGGCATGACATCTTAATTTATTCAGCAGGACAAAGGTTACTAATGGTAGATACTTTTAACCCTTGTCCTACTGAATAAATTAAGATGTCACACCCATTTCTAATTTTCAGCCAATCAGATTACTTGATCCAGATTGTTGATATAAATTCACATACTTAATGGCAAACAGTGCAGATCCAGATCAGTTGGCTTCTTCAGAGGCCAACTGATCTGGATTTACACTGTTTGCAAAGGCAGGACATATCCGGGTTCAGCAGGACTAGGGTTAACTGCGTTGTCCTCTGGCATCAACCAGCCCAAAAAGCCTGGATCACTATGCTATTGTATTATATTTAACCTTTCACACTCTCTGGGCAAATTCAGCAGATGTCATATTGGTGAGATTTTCTTACATGTGTTTTTTCCAGAAAACAGGGTTTGACATTTCATGCAAAACTGTCTGCATGAAATGTCAAACCTTGTTTTCTTGGAAAAGTAACATTAAAAATGTCTGCTGAACACTTTACCCAGCATGCTAAGAGTTTCTGAACAGCTGCTTATTCAACTCTTAAGCAATAAATGTCCATCAATTTATTTCACCATCAAAAATTTACATATGAGGGTTATATGTCAAATCCTGTCAAAAGCTAGTCCTTCTGGAACAGTTATTACATATATTACCCCTTGTCCTGCTGAGCCTGGATATACCCTATCTTTGAAACAGTGCAGATCAAGATCAGTTGGCTTCTTCAGAAGCCAACTGATCTGGATCTGCACTGTTTGTCATTCAGCATGTGACTTTATATCAACAGTCAGGATTAAGTAATCTGATTGGCTGACAAGTAGAAATGGGTGTGGCATCTTAATTTATTCAGCATGACAAGGGTTAAAGAAGATTATACCATATTTACCCTAAGTATTGGGACATACATACTTATCCTAAAATTTGAAAACGTCCATTTTACTACCTGTGACTGTGTCCAACCTACTGCTAGATGAGTGGTAAACAGTGCAGACCCTAATCAGATACTGCAATCTGCAGCATCTGATGGGGGTTCTACACTGTTTGATCAAGCATGTCTGTCCCAATATTTAGGTTTATTACAGTATTTGATGATAATTCATTTTCTTCTTTCTATCATCACTTTAGTCCTATTCAAACATTCCCTGTAGGGAGCCACAGTTTTGCAGGATGGACCACTAAGGAACAATTTTTTCTTGGTAGTGGCTACTTTAATCTGCACACACTATGAAGCCCTCTAGTTAGGTTCCTGATCTGAAGGACAATGCGTTTTAGAAGTACTCTTTAGAAGCACATCACCAAGGCTTTACCAATACATTTTTCGTGGAGAAAACAATTTACCTGATACAGTTATGTCTCTTGAAATCACACAGCCTTTCTCATTATCATTCTCTTCAACCATCATTATCCAAAAATAACAGAAATGTGGTTGATGCAGTTTGTTAACCATTACCACTCCCCGGGCAAATTCAGCAGATGATCTGTTGTTTTTTGGGGGTTTTTTTATTATTTTTTCCTTGAAAATAGGTGGGTGTGGGTGACATTATCTGCATGAAATGTCAAAACCTATTTTCTCTGGAAAAATACGTAAAATATTTCAAATTGTCATCTGCTGAAATTTTTACCCAGCATGATAAGCATTAAGAAAACACTATTATAAAACACTGCAAAATGTATTTATAAATTCTGGCTCATGAGCTCTCTTCCTTTTAATGTTTAAAGCTTAGCATGCTGGTTAAAAATTTCAGTAGACAACATTTTGAGATATTTTTCTTACCTTTTTCTTCCACAAAATAGGATTTGACATTTCAAGCAAATTGTCCTTAGGAGACATTTGTAGGCATGTCAAACCATATCTTAGAGAAAAACTAGGTACATGTATGTGTCCAAAGTACACAAAACCTTCCCCCCCCCACCACACCCCATCCAGCCCCCTCCCCACCCCCCCCCCCCCCCACAACCCCAACCTTTATTCATTGTCCAAATGGCAACAACATCCGGATGCATAATTTACTTTAACTATTTTCCAAATGCTCAATCTGATCTGTTATACATTTTCACCACTAACACCCCCCTACAGGGGCAACTCTGTTAAATAAAGTTGATGGTTTACATGTAGGTCTGGGCAAGTAACATTGAAGTTTACCTTCCTAGCATAAAAGGTGCCCAAATTATGACCTCCAAGAGAAATTCGGATGTAAATGTCAATGTAAATTTGAATGTAAACTTAAAACATTTGTTAGGTTCTGGTCAGGACTGTGACATACCCACATACGGCTGTAACATCTCAGTGTAACGCTTTATGCCCCACTGCTGCTTTCCACAGGTGGGGGGGGCATATCAACAATTTGTTGTCAGCTGAACTTGCCCAACGAGTGCTGAGCTAGTTAAAAAATACACCTTTTAGACACCCAGACAAATGACATTTTCTTGTTGAAACAGCAGCAATCGATAACTGATGAAGCAAAAAAGTGTGAAGAGAAATCTTCAGTCCTTCAGTCTACCAAAAATGATTATCCACAGGAAAACAATTACTGTCTGAACGAGCCAACTGAAGTGTAATTTGCATTGCATAGGGGAAAAAATGCCTTACGCATACATTTGTAGCTCCAAATAAGGTGAATTGGAAAATAAAATTTCGGATAATTTTGTTATTTTCACATCATGATATATCTGGTAAGCAAACTCATAGGAATCATCTTAGCAAGGTGCAAAAATAACAACTGCTCCCTTTGACTAGAACCACACTCCAAATAAGGTGATGACTTGAAATATAATTTTGTTATTTCTGCAGCAAAATATATCTTGTGGGTACTCAACTGGAATTGCCTGAGGCAAGTCCAGCCGGAATTGCCTGAGGCAAGTCCACTGGGTACCCACGAGATATATATTGGTGCAAAAATAACAACTGCTCCCTTCATCTGGAACTACACTTATGTCAGCAGGGAACAAAGAGACTACTGGTCTAGTCTTGCTGTTTGGAATCTGATACTGATGCAGGCTTTCCCATCTATTTGTTTGTGTTGAGGTTTTACGGCCCTGTTAACCCAATGGGGTTATGTCAAGCACATTTAGTGCTCTAAGCGATAAACCAGTAATGTGCACATTCTTTTGCCAGACACTGACAACTGCCCTTCTTGATTCAGCAGAAGGGAGAGAATGACCGTAGAAAATATTTCACGATTAATCTCCAAGAAAGAATGATGCCGACCTGGCAGGGGTCGAGCCCACAACCTCCTGATCACTAGTCGGACGCCCATCCAACTGTGCCTCCGAGGCTGGCTTTCCCAGCTGTGCAGTCTGCCATGGGTGTTCATTTTTTTCACAATTCACAATCAGAGACTTGTAGGTCCAGATAATGGAGGATTCACAAGGTTCTGCATATCTTGTGGGAACTCGCTGGAACAGAATAAGTGAGGCGATTCCAGTAAGTTCCCACAAGACATGTTTTTTCTGTATATTGTAACAAAAAATTATTGCAAATATGGTAAATGTCCTAAAAATTCGAACACTAAAGCGTCTGACAAAATGACGTATGCAAACAGACTGAAGGAGCAGTCTGATCAGGGTTTACACTGTTTGCCATTCCACTAAATATTTAAAGAAACTGCTGCATAAAAAGCAAAATTTAAGCCAAAAGAGTATAGAATAAAGTGTTCGAAATTTTTGGAAATTTACCGTAAAAGCTGTCTTAGGAAAGCTGTCTTAGGATCTACAGTTAAAGTACAGACTACCCTAATCCACTTTTTCACATGAGGTAGCTTATTTAATAAACTGTTAGACAAATGAAGCTGTCTGTTACAAATCTGGAATGATAAATTTAAATATTAGCATACAGCATTCTACAATATCTTTTCTTACTTCTCCCAAAAAAGGGCCTGACGGCTTATGTGGATTTTTCTAGAAAAAAAAAAATCTGCATGAAATTACAAGGCCTGTTTTCAGGGAAACATACGTAAAAAAATGTATGTATCATCTATTATCTGAATATCTGGTATTTCCACAGCAATTATTCGTATGCTAGGATTTATCTGGGAAGTTGTTAAGGAGGAGTATTTGATGATAATTCTGGGATAATTTTTCTTATTTCTCAATAAAAACATATGTTGTGGGTACTCATTAGAAGTGCCTCGGTGAGGCACTTCTAATGAGTACGCACAACGTATGTTTTAAGGAGAATACGAGAAAATTAGCCCAGCATTCTCATCAAATACACCACCACAACAAGGTATCTGGTTTATCTAATGAACTACTGCAACACAACTGCAGTAGTTAATAATTTACAGAGTGGAGGATTGTATTACGTGCATAATCATTATGTACAATCAACCAGAAAGAGATGTTTTGATACGTTACAGTCCCGCCAACAGTATTCCAGTCTTTAGGGAAAAAAGGAAAATACCAAATGTCACCAGGTTTCTACAGGTATCATCTTCTTATAATCTGATAGTACCATATGATATTTGTCCTAAATACTGGAAGAGACAGGCCTGGGCAAACAGTTGAGACCCAGATCAGATGCCACATTCTGTGGCATCTGATCAGGGTCTATACTGTTTGCCATTAATTTAGCAGTTTTTTAGACATGTCAACAGGTAAATACTGTTTCTTATTTCTCCATGAACAGAGTTCTCACTAGGATTTAAAAATATGATCCCCAAAGCCATTTTCTGCCAAAAAAAGGAGTCCCACAGTGTAATTTTGTTGAATTCACTGATCTGCCAAATGGCTAAATAAACTATTACACCTATCCTGAGAAAAAGCGTATTTGTAAACCTATACAGTTCTGAACTTTCTGAAAGAACTACATGTATTTTAGGTGGACTTCCATTGGTTAAATATGGTGACCACAGCCAGGTCCAATATTGCATCCACAGAGAATCATCAAGAATCACAAAATTTCACTCTCACAAACAAACATAGCCAGAATATGATCTCTTTGACAGGTAACTCAATGCTCTCTCTAAATTACTCTTTGAGATAACAAAGCACAATAGCTGCAGATAATGCACTTTTCTACATCCAAAAATATTGGTATTTCTCCTATTTCTCCATGAAAATGTATGCTGTTAGTACTCATTAAAAGTGCCTCATTGTGGTGCTTCTAATGAGCACCCACAAAATAGGTTTTTGTGGAGAAATAAGGAAAATATTTACCCAACCCCCTTTTATTATTAGCTATAGCAAGGTATGTTAAAATAATTAGGATGATAACAAGCCACAGCAGAAGCTGTATATGGCAGTGCCAAAACAATCACTTGTTAAATAATGACATTCTCAGCCCAGAAAAAAAAACACAAGAAGACAGGTGACAATAAACACTTACTTAACACTACTTTGAAGGATTCTAAACAATGGAATTCCTTACTTTCGACATTCGTGGGGGTAATTATACTGGTACAGTATTCCTTTTATTCCTCTATATTCCAGGACCTGAGGCGGTGACAAAGCAAGATTCAGAACATCAGATACGTAAAGCTTTGATGACTCGAATACTGATGGTTTGTTTATGTGGCTGATTCAAATTCATTTTCAAGTCCCTACGAGCTCAAAAAAAAATAATATTAACTTTTACCACTCTCTGGGCATTTTCAGCAGACGACAAAATGATGTTATTTTTCTTATTTTTCCCAGAAAACAGGATTTGACATTTCATGCAAATTGTCTCCTTAGGAGACAATTTGCATGAAATGTCAAATCCTGTTTTCTGGGAAAAATAAGAAAAATATTTCAAAATGTCGTCTGCTGAAAATTTTACCCAGAGTGCTAAGCGTTAAGGGAGAGTTTAGAGATTTTTTCTTATTGTACCACAAAATTTATTTTGTGTGCACTCATTAGAATCCCCTCATCAAGGCAATTCTAACGAGTACACTCAACACACCATATTTCCTGGAACATCAAAAAGACATCCCTAAATTATCCCTATTTGCCTCCTGACCTGGCCCTACAAGTAACCCTCTGTGGCTCAAATTACCCATGTACAGAACAAATTTCTGTTCGAGCCATTAAAGTTTGATTGTACATAAGAATACTGGTTACATTGCTGAAGAAGTTTCCTTTCAACTGAAATTTCAAGACATTTTCCTCATATCTCAACGAAAACAGCAAAAACATACCTGAACTGGTATATTATATAGCCGCTGGACCTGCTTCATTGAGGCAATCCCAGGAGTCAGTGCCAGGAGTATTCACAAGTTGCCATAGATCCAGATAAGGCACTTTTTTTCCCAACCAAAAATTGTTAAGTTTTTCTCACTTCTCGAACATGTATTGTGGTACTCATTAGAAGTCCTCAAGGCACTTCCAATGAGCACCCACAACATGTTTTTGTGGAGAAATAAGAAAAACATTTTCCTGATACCCTCTCTTATCTGGTGCTATGAGTCACAGTACATGTTTTTTTGTTTGTTTGTTTTTTTATGGAGGGAAAAAAGAATATCTACAGTCAAACCTGCATAAAAGTTCATTTGTATTAAACAACCCTCTATTAACCCTTGTCCTGCGAACCAGGATATACCCTGCCTTTGCAAACAGTGTAGATCCAGATCAGTTGGCTTCTGATCTGGATCTGCACTGTTTGCTATCAAGTATGTGAATTTATAGCAAAAATCCAGATCAACTAATCTGACTGGCTGAAAATTAGGAGTGGGTGTGGCATCTTAATTTATTCAGCATGATAAGGGTTAAGAGGCCACATTTTCTGATCACTTAACCTTTAGTATGCTGGATAAAAGTTTAAGCAGATAACATTTAGAAATACTTTTTCTTACTATCCCCAGAAAACAGGCTTTGGCAATTCATGCAAATTGCCTTCTTTGGAGAGAAAATAGGCTTCAACAATTCATGCAAATTGTCCCCTTAGGAGACAATTTGTAGGAAGGGAGACAATTTGCTGGAATTGTTAAAACCTATTTTCTGGGAAAAATACGATAAAAATAAAATCTGTTGACTGGCGAAGTAGCTCATAGAGCGGTTATGAATTCAAGGCAAATAAGTGTAAATTTAGATGTACATGTATTTAGCTAGAACCTGTCTAAAGCAGGTATCAGTTGTATTTGGCTAACATCAGACTGTATTTGGCTTGTTCAAACTATCCTCTCAAAACTAAAATATCTACAAAAAAAACCTGTGTGTGTGAGAAAAAGGAAGGGGTTGGGCTGAACAACTACAGACTCAAATCATCTAGGAAACTCTGTAAACAAATTAATGTCCTAATAGATATGATAGTCTAAGCGATCATTATTATAATTTCTCATGAAACCGCATATATTTATAAGTGTTGCAATAATGATCTATTATAATCTATGAGCAATTGAAAATATGTTTCCATTCTACATATCAATTATGTTAAGAAATAATCAATTAATAAAAAATAAAAAAAAAATATCATGCCTCGGCCTTTTTGAAGCTACAGTAACCTCTTTTCAGCAGGGAGTAAGCTAAAGGGTGACTACTACTAAGTCTAAGCAGAAATAATGCCCGGGCTCTGTTGTCACCCTATTTTCAGCTGAGGTGGAGTCAAAATATACTGAAAGGAAAAAGAATCGCAGGGTAAATTTTATTCCTAAATTTCATTCAAGTTTGAAAAAGTTTGTTAAATATTTTACTATGATTACAAAACGGTACATGTATGGAACAAAAGTTCCAAATTTCATTGGTTTGTGATCAACAAGTCTCGAGTTATTGAAGTTCATTGGTAGCTACCCCTCAAATCTTGAAATCAGAGTCAAACTGAAAATCAATATCGGGTGTGCCCCGTCTTGCTGTCGTTGCTGCCCTAATTCTCCTTTGGATAGAGTTAACCAAAGCATTGACAGTTCGCATCGGGATGTTATTCCATTTCATCGATCAACGCATTCTTTAGTTGTGCGAGAGTTGCGGGGGGATTTCGGCGCTTCCTAACCCTTCTGTCCAGCTCATCCTACATGTGCTCTATTGGGGTCAAATCTGGACTGTACGGTGGCCATGCTAGTGGTGCGATGTTATTGTTTGCTAGGAAATCCTGACAAACTCGGGCAACATGTGGTCGAGCATTGTCCTGCTGCAGAATCAGATTACGTTGTTGCACAAGCGGGACTGCAACAGGACGCAAGATCTCATCCCTATACCTTACTGCGGTCATATTGCCCAGGCTATTTCCCATGAGGCAGTGGAGACGAGTTTTTTTTACGGACGAGTCTAGGTTCACTCTCTATCGCGCAGACGGTCGACGTCGTGTGTACCGACGTCGCGGAGAACGCTTTGCCGACACCTGTGTTGTCGAACGGGATCGGTTTGGGGGTGGCTCCGTTATGGTCTGGGGAGGCATTGCTCACGGGATAAAATCACAGTAGATTATTGTTGCGGGCAATATGACCGCACTAAGGTATAGGGATGAGATCTTGCGTCCTGTTGCAGTCCCGCTTGTGCAACAACGTAATCTGATTCTGCAGCAGGACAATGCCCGACCACATGTTGCCCGAGTTTGTCAGGATTTCCTGGCAAACAATAACATCGCACCACTAGCATGGCCACCGTACAGTCCAGATTTGACCCCAATAGAGCACATGTGGGATGAGCTGGACAGAAGGGTTAGGAAGCGCCGAAATCCCCCCGCAACTCTCGCACAACTAAGGAATGCGTTGATCGATGAATGGAATAACATCCCGATGCGAACTGTCAATGCTTTGGTTAACTCTATCCAAAGGAGAATTAGGGCAGCAACGACAGCAAGACGGGGGCACACCCGATATTGATTTTCAGTTTGATTTTGATTTCAAGATTTGGGGAGTAGCTACCAATGAACTTCAATAACTCGAGACTTGATGATCACAAACCAATGAAATTTGGAACTTTTGTTCCATACATGTACCGTTTTGTAATCATAGTAAAATATTTAACAAACTTTTTCAAACTTGAATGAAATTTAGGAATAAAATTTACCCTGCGTTTCTTTTTCCTTTCAGTATATAAAGGTTGTATAGGCAAATCTGAAATTCAGCTAAAATCTCAGCTCCTCCCTATTTTTTCTAGGAAGAGAAGAATCTTTTCCCTAAATTTCAAGTCTAGCTTGAATCCTGACTTTTAGTAACTATGTTGATAGAAACATGCTAGATGTTATAAATTACCAATTCAATATGTTAGTTCTGCCGCAAATCATACCATTTACTTTAAATAAATGAAGCTTACATACTGCAAAGATGGATATTATGATTTTTTGTGACAGGGACATTTGAATTCAAATAATGCAGGCAAATGATATGGTATGCATAAGTTGATCAGATTGAGAAATATAATTATAATACTTAAACACTTTTACTTTTCCGTCAACGCTAGGTCTATTCCGTCAATGCTAGGTCTGACTGTCTTTCAATAGCTTTTCCATTATAATGGCATAGCTACAGATAAGAGGGGGTATCCACATGATATTTTTCTTATTTCTCAACGAAAACATATGTTGTGGGTACTCATTACAAGCGCGTCTCGGCAAGGTGCTTCTAATGAGTACCCACATCATATGTTTTCGTTGAGAAATAAGAAAGATATCGGCATTTTTCAGATGAAAAAAAGCATCTTATCTGTTGATATGTAATGGGTAATCAATTAAAAAGTGCACTTTGATCATTTTAGATGACTGATCATGAAAATCCCATAATCGAACAACAGTGAACACTAATATTTATATACTGTCATCTAGTCAAAACTGATATCTTGTCATGGACAACATGAGTATGTATCATATTTATCCTAACTATTGGGACACATTAACACCTTATAGCTCCAGATTAATAAAAATAGAATCAAACAAAAAGTACTGGGCCCAGTTTTTCACAAAGCATTGTTATCTTTTAATGAGCTTGTTAATGACAAACTTTTCAAATACATTGATATTTTTGCTGCAAAAATATGAGTAGCTTTTGCACTCATATTTTTCAGCAAAAAGTATCAATGTATTTGCCATATTTCAAGATAAAACATTTAAAGTGAGCTAACAGCATTATTAAGTTTTGAACAACTGGGTAAGGCTGGCTAATCGGAGCTAAAAATATAATTGATTATCAGTGCTGCCATTGTGACTGATAATCGATTAGTAATCATTGAAGATTTGATAATAATTTTGCCGAAGATTTGATAATAATTTTGCCTATCTGACTGAGCATGACTCTTACCATATGTTATATTTTACTGTATGCATTTGGCCAGACAGGCGTGAGCAAACAGTGTAGACCCAGATGCAGTGTCTCATCAGGGTCTACATTGTTTGCCATTCATCCAGCTATTTTCACACACTAAAGTGGGTAGTAAATTGTCCTTGTTTAAATTTTAGATTAATATGTTGAGGTGTCTGAATACTAAGGGTAAATATAATACTAAGGGTAAATATGGTAAAGTAACTGACAAATCAAATGATCGATTATTAGCAAATCTGTAATCATTTTTGCGGTATTTATCGATCAATTAATCGATTATCCGATTAATTGTGCCAACCTTACAACTGGGCCCTGGTATTTTCCCCATTTCTCACCGAAAATAGGAGGATGTTGTGGGTACTCATTAGGAGCACCACAGTAAGGTGCTTCTGAGTAAGCACAGACTATGTTTTTGTGGATACCCACTCTTATCTGGAGCCATGTGAGTTAGTGTACTAATTTCACACCAAATGAAAGCCCCATCTGAGGCAAATTACTGTGTTACTAGGACCTAAAAATGAAGTCATTTCACATCCAATCGTCTTGATCAGCATTTGTACTATTAACTCTCATTCATGGACGATTTTTAAACTGTTTGTTATGACTTTGCCATTATCATACAATACAATCAACGATCTGTGTTATCAAACGCTTGCTGCTAACCTGTGAAATGTCGGTCACGAAAAATGCTTTCTATAAGAACTTTCAGGCTGTTTTGTTTGACGAAACAACTACAGCAGACGAGATGCGCATGTCCGAATGCGATGACATTTTACAAGTCTTCTTCAAGTTTTGCGTTCTAAATTTTACTTTGTGTCTTACCTTTTTCCACGTGAAGACACACACGAACAAGACGGCACAAAACACACAACAATGGCGGACGGTGTTTTCCCACAATTCCACACGAAAATTGTAAACAAATCAGCACGTGGATCAAATTGGCTACCGGGTAGTAAACATTCTAAAAATCGCAGCGCCCGTTATACTGAGGATGAGGTCACCACCAACCCCCAATTATTTTTTTTTCTAAAATTGCCAAAGGGCATGTCTATATTTAGAATCTTTCAGTATTGATACTTTTAAACTTACTAAGGTTTACGGAGAAAATAGGAATATCTCGCTAATTACTTTACAATTTATCTTAACGTTTAGCATGCTGGGTAAAAATATCAGCAGACGACAATTTAAAATGTTTTTCTTGTTTTTACCAGAAATAAGATCTGACATTTCGTGCAAAATTATCTCTAGTCCTTCGGAGACAATTTGAATGAAATTGAAGAGGCCCTCCCAGTGGGGCGTGAGGGGGGGGGTACCTGTCCCTTGTTCCCCTAAAAAAAATCGGCATTTTCCCTTGTTCCCCAAAACCAAAATCTTGATTTTCTATGTACCCTGTTCCCCAAAATTGCCTTTATTCCCCTGTTCCCTTCAGTTTTAGATTTTTGTTCCCCTGAAATAAATGGCCTTATTCCCCTGTTCCCCAAAACCCCTGGGAGGGCATTGAAAATCCTGTTTTCAGGAAATAATCTGCATGAAATGTCAAATCCTAAACTTATTTTCGAGAGAAAATAAGAAACAAAAAAAACAAAAAAAAACATGAAAAAAATAATACCCCGCCACTATTGTGTGGCGGACAGAAAATTCTGTGAAAAAAAAAAAAAAATGACGAAATTTGCCTATTAGCAACACCCCAAACCAGATCTCCACAACATCAATTGATATTTACTCTCGTTATCATACGGAAAGCTGCACGTAAACCCCGCGAGGGAGTGATGCAGTATAGATATAGACGTAGAAATGAAAATATGGACGGACGGATGTAGACTAGCTCCAGTAAGGGATATAACTGATTAAATCATTATAAGCTGTACTAGGTTGTACACCTTCGAAAAGAAAAGCGAAAATGATAGAAAAGATAGAGTCTGGAGACAGACTAGGACGGAAGTACAACAGTCAATAAAATCTATAAAATAAATAAATAAATAATAGAGAACAGAGAGCAGGCGCTATTGAGCGGAAACCCCTTTTTCTGTTATTAACCAAGGGCAATAGTTGTTGAAAATTGATAAAAATGCCAAATGTTATTCCCTAGCAAGATATTGTCAATACTATTTAATGTATGAAATTTCATCCAAATCCTTCAATTCTTTCTCAAGATATTTAGCGGAAATCACTTTTTGTTGGCAAGCAAGGGCAGCAACTCTCTGAAAGTTAACGGAAAAGTTTGCCCATTAACAATCTCAAACCACTCACCCCTGATATACATATTTACGCAAAATTTGAATAAGATCCATCAAAAACTATTCGTTAGAGAGCGGAAACCAAGCGCTGACGGACGGACAGGCAGGCGGACGGACGGACGGGCACTCGAACAGGGAAACATCGTGTGGCGGGGTATAAAAACGTCAATGCGTCGTCTTTTAAGACTGAATATATCTTTAATATGTTTCTTGAATCAGCGACTGAAACAGTTCAGTGTCCATTAATACTGAGTAAGGACTTTATGACGTCATACGGAGGGTTTGTTGTTTTGTTTTGTTTTTTTGTTTTTAAGGACAAAATTAAAAGTACTTGAATGGAAATCATCTATCTTCTTTAAATGACTCGATCGTGTTTGATCATTATGTACTTGGGGTGCGCAGCTAATTAAATCAGCACTCCTTTCTACTCCACCATACAATAAAAATAGAAATAAAATAATCAAAGCACTGACAGCACTGGTGGGTCGCTTATCTCTCAATGTAGGCTGGGAAAATGGTCCTGAACGGGGACTTCAGATTGTTTCATTTAACCCTGAACTTCCTGTAATTTAAGAAAACAGTGCAGACCCCGATCAGCCGCCGCGGTCTGCACTGTTTGCCAATGTCCCAGTCCAGGTTTACAGATAACCCTCTTTACACGACACTCTGACGTAACAATGACAAGAATAGCGCGACTATAATTAACCGTTACCTGGATTTCGTACAAACGCGCGGTTTGATTTCATTTGTCAATGATAATCACGTGGACAAGAACCTTAAGGAAATTTTGGTGTATGAAAACTTAGGTTCGATTGTTTATGTTAGCAATCGACCTAAAAAGGAACAGAGAAATTTATGGGTCATTAACAAACTGCAACGAGAAGTATGCTAAAATGCCAACTGCTAAAGGGGAAGTTGAGCAAGGGATTCGACCGCTTCTATAGTTATTGCAGCAGCCAAAGTAGGAGGCAAACAATTTCATTCAACTCCATTCTGAAAGCAATCTGAAAAACTGTTATGAGGATTATGTAAACAAAAAAAAAACAAAAAAAAAAAAAATAAATAAAAAAATAAAAATAAAAGAAAAAAAGGGATTGGGGTGGGGCTCTAACCATATTTTAGCCGGTTTCCAACTCAACACAGATTTTATTAAGATAAGCATTCTGAGTTTACAAGTTTTATGAAGACCCATGATATGAAGAAAAAATGCAGCCTCATCCTGTCAACACAATCAAACTGTTAACGAATACGACTGGCAACAGATGCAGCCTCATCCTCTCTACACAATCTGACAACTGACATCAAGGACTAACATTGAACCTTCGGTTCATCTGAGTTAAATATACTCTCATTATATACGTTGAACACACGTCAGTGTCCGTCTGCAAGCGCTTCCGTTATGCTCTCTAACTCGAGTTGTTTTTTGGGGAGATTGTTTACAATCGAGCCATTGTATACAAACGCCAAATTTTCTTAAGGTAGTTGTCCACGTGATTATCACTGACCAATGTAATCAAATCGCAAGTTAGACGAAATCCAGGTACTGTGACATCGTTCACTGTGACGTCAGAGTGCTGTTGATAGGGGATTATCTTGCTTCAGTTATGCTCTCTAACTCGAGTTGTTTTTTTGGGAGATTGTTTACAATCGAGCCATTGTATACAAACGCCAAATTTCCTTAAGGTAGTTGTCCACGTGATTATCACTGACCAATGTAATCAAACCGCAAGTTAGACGAAATCCAGGTACTGTGACATCGTTCACTGTGACGTCAGAGTGCTGTTGATAGAGGATTATCTGTAAAACCTGGACTGGGACATTTGGGACATTGGCAGAACGCGGCGTCTGATTAGGGTCTGCACTGTTTGCTTAAATTACAGGGCCCAGTTGTTCAAAACTAACGATGTCGTTAGTTAACGTATCATTAAAATTTTGATCATTAAATATAGCATATACGCTAATGTTTTTGCTGAAAAAAAATGTGAGCTACTCACATTTTTTTTTCAGCAAAAATATTGTTCTTTCCAGAACAGTTAACATTTTGACCACTAACGAGCTCGTTAAGCTAACGATGCTTTAAACAACTGGGCCCAGGAAATTAAAGGTTGAATGAACAATCTTAAGTCCCCTTTCAGGACCATTTTCCCAGCCTACACTCAGAGACAATCTACCCACCAGTGCTATCAGTGTTTTGATTGTTTTGATTGTTTTTATTACGAAATTGAGCTGCAACATGAGAAAACATACATTTTGACATGCGTGCCTTACGAAGACTTAAATCAGCCTGTGCATCCATACAGTCTGAGCAGACTCCACATTGTCCGTATGAAGTAACTTTGCATCCTTGGTTATCCAATTGCGCCCAGTGAAGATTCTGATCAGATTGCGCGAATTGGCAGACTGATCTGACCAATGTTGAAACTTTGCATTGGTATTGCGGAGGAGTGGTTTGAGATGATTATGGGGGAAATTTCGTTAATTCTCAACAGAGTTAAAGCCCTTGGTTGATGTCAAAAGTTCGTTTCCGTATAATTGAATGGGTTTGGATCAAATATATACACATTGATATTGACTAAATCTAGGCTGGGATTGAAAATGGTTTTCAATAGAGTTATGGCTTTTGATTATCGTCAAAATTGAGTTTCTGCTTAGTATCTTGAGAACAATTTTATGGATTTTGATCAAAATTTATGTAAACATCGATATTGACTTGAACCGAATTTCTGTTAAGTTAAAGTTAATTAAAAATATTATATTTGGGACGACTTTTGCGGCACAGTCTTGTGATTGCAACATTTCAAAACCAGTTTGGTTGGAAATGGTAAGGGTCATTTTCGAACCATTATACTGCTTTAACCCCTGTTCTGCTAAACCCGGATATGCCCTGTCTTTGCAAACAGTGTAAATCCAGATCAACTGGCTTCTGTCAATTTAAATTAACAAACTGGATCAAGCAATCGGATTGGCTAAAATTAAATGTGGGCGTGGTATCTTAATTTATTCAGCATGACAAGGGTTAATTTTCTACATTATTACAGACCTTGATTCATGCCAACATTTTGTTTCCATTGAGTGAATATCTTGTGATGCTTAAAGACACATTTTGGATTGCATAACACCCTAATGACTCTAAGGAGATTAAGATAAGAAATTATTGGTGACTTTGGCCACCCTTACAGGTAGGGGCCTGATAAAGGGAAATTAGATTTTATATCAGCAAAGATTATGATGAAGACAGAGAAACAAATAAGGTGGGTAATTTGGCGATAATTTGATGATTTTTTTTTCTGTTTATTCAATAAAATGTACCTGGATTTTATTCATCAGAATTGCCTCTCCCAGGCAGTTCTTATGAAACCCACAACATATTTTATGGAGAAATACAGATATTTATGCCTATATGTTAATTTATCACCAAATGCCCCCTTTATCTGTTTCTTTGGATCAAATACAGAAAATTAGGAAGATAGATAGTATTTTATTCAGTTATTTATGTATTTATTGAAAAAGAGAAGCTTTCTGGCATAAAATACACATTCTAAATTGGTCTAAGAACTTTTTGACACATTCCATAATGTACTGTTTTACTGAAATGGAAATGGAATAATTGTGCAGTGTTCTTATTTACTTTAGAAAATAAATAAATAAATAAATAAATATTTTCATTTTTATATTTTTATTTCCGTTCATTTTTACTTTTTTCACAATGCAAGAAAAAACGACAATTTTGTATTTAGGAAAAAAAACTATCAAAAAAATAAATAAATAAAAAAAATAAAGTGATACAATACAAATCAACAGATAAAATCAACAAATTAAATGCAAAATTTGCAAATTAATTTATTTGGTTCTAAAGTAACGTACTGAATACTGCTCAATTTATGAATTAACCCTTATAGGGCCCCACCTAAGGAGACTTAACATCCTTATAATGACTTCATAATCACTTAGATAAGATAAGCCTTTGATGTGCACTCTGTTATCAGGACTTTATATTGGGGGTGATCATGAAGGAGGGGTCTAGCTAAAGAAGGAAAAAAATGTGTCTTTAAAGGCAGACCTTACCAGTCATGTGCACCGGACCAGGATCACCTTGTAAGTACAGTGGCGGGAGCGGGCTATCTTGCAATCCCTTGCGATATTATTATTATTATTATTATTATTATTATTATTATTATTATTATGCACCAGTCATTTGTATCCACTGTTCAACCCCCACTCCGATCCAACCCACGAGAAAGGGTGGGCGATGACCGGGCTAATGTGCGGGGCTATGACCTTTTGAAGGCTCTCGCACTGCCGGGAAAGTACCGGGTTGTGATTTCGCGCAAAAAGTAGAGGGGAACTACTAAGATTTTATATTTACCAAATTCTTATTTTTCATTGTCCCAGGGGTGGGGTGTGGGTGGGAAGGAATGTGCTTTTACTATCCAGTAGTCCCCGCAGTGCAATATATTTAGAAGGGCTGTGATGGAGGGAAAGTCGTTAACCCCACTATTCCCAGGGGTAGAGTTGGGGGATGGGGTGGGGGCAGCGGATACAAATAATTGGTGCATTATTATTATTATTATTATTATTATTTAGTTAACATATGAACGAGAGAGAGAGAGAGAGAGAGAGAGAGAGAGAGAGAGAGAGAGAGAGAGAGAGAGAGAGAGAGAGGGATGATCGAATTCCAGACGTCGAACTCATTGAAAATTTAATCGAATTGCAAGAAATCAGTCTCACTGAAAATTTTGTCAAGTTGTATGTGATAACAGTGATGCACTTTCACTTAGCTTTAGGTTGTTTTTTTCTCCTCTTCGAACGTAGCCAGATATTTCAAAACACACACACACACACACACACACACACACACACACACACACACACACACACACACACACACACACACACACACACACACACACAAATAAATAAAACAAAAAAAAAAAAAAGAAAAAAAAAAAAAAAAGAAAAGAAAAACAAACATCAAAGTACTGAGAGTACTTATGGATTTGTTTGTTTGTTTTGAGGTTTTACGGCCCAGTTAACCCAATGGGGTCATGTCGAGCGCGGTCAGTTTACCTAACAACACGTTTACTGGGCAGGCATAGTCCTCTAAGCGGTTAACCAGTATTGTGCACATTCTTTCGCCAGAAACTGGCAACTGCCCCTCTTGAATCAGCGGAAGGGAGACAATGACCGTAGAAAATATTTCATGATCAATCTCCACGAAAGAATGTATGGAGACGGTTTCGTTGTACGATGTGATAATATAGAAAACGGCATCGCAATTTTCTTTTTCTTTATCAACTATTTTGAAAGTGTTTTGACAAGAATGAAAGAATTTTTTTTTATTTTTTTTTTCAGGTTACCGAATTCTAAATCTGAGATAAATTCATTTACATATTTGTCCTAAGTATTCGGACAGACAGGCCCAAGCAAACAATATAGACTCTGATCAGACGCCACAGAACGCGGCGTCTGATCAGAGTCTGTAGAGTTTGCCACCCATCCAACAATTTGTATAGACACGTCTTAATGTAGTGAAATGGAGTTATTAAAATTTAGGACAACTATGGTAAGAAATTAAGGCGTCCGAATATACGTTAGTTTTCGTTTTGTCATTACCACAGTCTGACGTTAAGGGGAACGGATATGATTGGTAGATTTTAGGCCATTTTGTACAGGGGACACAACTTTTAGAACTTCCTGTTACTATTCCCTTTCAGAAAAAAGGATCTACATTGGAAGGAGCAAATTCTTTCCTTCTAGTATAGATCCATTTTCATAACAGGAAAAATAATTTCGACTGAGTTACCTCACTTGAAAGTGTATTAATATTCCCATATGAAAAGGGTCCTTTCGGCATAGGCTGACAGCGAAGGTCCATATTACCCAGCCGAGTAGTCTGATCAGGTACTTTGCCATCCGTTTGTAGAATAACTGGGTACTATTGCACACCTCGACAGACTTTGGAGACCTTGATAAGCCTGTGCGATTTAGCAGGCTGATCTGGCCTTAATTGTCCTCATAAGCAATAAGAACTCTCTTCTTAAGACATGTTAAAATTGTTTTATCTTGACAACGGATTCTAACAGGGATGAATCGAGGGAGCAATGAACAACAAAAACAGCTGAAGTGTCAAGTTTTCCAGGCAAGACTAGCTTTTTTTTTCGCTGATGTAAGAAACTGCATCGTGTTTAAGGCCGATTTTGAAAACTCTTGCATCAAAATAAATGGCTTGTTAAGCACTTTACTCCAAGGTATACTTACATCTTATATTGCGTTCCCCTTTAAAAGTGACAAGCGAAACCCCTGTGCAAACTTCGAAATTCTAAAGTTGTCTTTTTTTATATTATCTTTCAGAGAAAGTAAGGCCTGACAGTTCCTGTAATCATCTACTTAGTAGACGATTCCGATGAACTGTTAAGCCTTCGTTCCTCTGAACCCCCTCCCCCACCACGCACACACACACACACACACACACACACACACACACACACACACACACACACACACACGCACACACACACAACTATGTATACTTAGAGGCTAAAATAAGTATATTGGTAACTCACTTTTGATATGTCAACAGATTTTTCATATACAACACAGTATAAATCTTTGGTTTCATAGTTAAGAACAATTGTTTACGCATAATTTGTAACAACTTCTAGATTTTATCAAAGAGCAAGGAAATGCGAATAAGGGATCTGAATCAATATTTGCGCATGAGTAGCTTCCCTTTAAACACGATTTTTTGGGCAATGGAGATTACAGGCATACAGTCGATTAAAGCATAAAATATCTGTAAGAACATGCTTCACCTTCAAATGAATCACGTAGTACAGTGTAAAATTTCTGTACAAGGAAATGATGTTTTTGACTCTGATAGAATGCACTGAGTTTCTATGAAACGTTCATTGACAATTTTCTTTTCAATAATTGGTTTCAGGAGATTTCATATGAATTTGGCATATAGACGCCAAGCCGGGCAACAAGTGAAAACGTCCAACACCAATTGAGAAACAGACGCTTTTATTTGTCCGAAGGGAGATAATTTGAAACCGGTAGACATTCAGATTGGGTCTGACGCCGTTTGATAGGAAATTCGGACTTAATTATGATGTGGTGCTACTCCCAGACATTTATCCAAGATATTTGTGAAATAAAAATGCTATTCACCTTATCCGAAGCGAGTTTATACTGGAACTACTGGAACTTCATAATTTATAACTGCAAAAGAATTAAATTTTGTGTTTTGCATGGCTAGATAGACGTTTGACAAAAATGACCATTTTAACCCATCTATGCCTAGCGTCCCATAAAAGGGACATTAGCAAACAGTAAAGACCCAAATCGTACGCCGCAGAAAGCTGCGTCTGATCAGGGTCTGCTCTATTTGCATTAAATACAATACTTTATGTAAAAGAAAAAAACACACACACAAAAAAAAACAACAACAGACACCCTGTCATTGGAAATAGACCTGCCACACAAAAGGGATAACGAAGAAACATAAAACAAAACAAAGCAAAAAAAAAAAAAAAAAAAAAAAAAAGCAAAAAAACAAACAAAAAACAAAACAAAAAAAAACTACAAATACATAGAACCGGTATTCGAGAATAAAAACTGTATACTTTTAAATGCTTTGACATTTCATGTGAATAGTCTGCCGGCTGAAATAAGTAAATATACTGACTTCAGCTACTACACGTAGGTAGACGATTCGCATAAAATTCTCTGAAAAATAATAAAACGACTATTTCAAAATATCGTCTGCTGTAGTTGAGATTGGTGCTTTAATGGACAATGGTGTCGCTTAGCATGAACATCAAATAAAGCTTACTTTATATAGCCGTATTTATTCACATAAACACGCCTGTGCAAACAATATAGACCCACCAGGCTTTCTAAGAAGCAGCCTGGCCAGGGTCCACGCTGTTTGCCGCTCTGCCAGCACATTTCTGATATATTATCTGATAAAATCTGATCAATTTTTCCAGTTAAGATAGGCATGGTAGAGGGTATTTACATTACCGTATATACCCTAAATATTTGGGCACCTTAACCTTAAATTTTTCAGCAGACGACAGTTTGAAATAAATATATTTTTTTTTGTTTTTCATTTTATTATACAAGTTGTGTCTCTGAGGAGACGATTTTCATGCAAATTATCTGCTGAGGAGATAATTTGCATGCAATGTCAAAGCCTATTTTCTGGTGAAAATAAACAACAACAAAAAACAACAACAAAAAAACATAAAAAACAAAGAAACAACAAATCATCAATTGTCGTCTGCTGAATTTGCCCAAGGAGAGGTAGGATCTAAAGGTTAACTCCTTACCCCAGCGGGCATACGTTTAAACAACGTTGTTTCGACGTTGATTCAACGTCCGTGACATTAAATCAACGTTGAAACAACGTTTTTCAACGTTGTGTGCCTGCTGGTACCGTACCTGTCCTAAAATTTGAACAAGTCGATTTTACTTCCGGTATCTAAAACTGACGAATGAATGGCAAACAATGTAGATCCTGATCAGACGCCGCGTTTGCGTCGTCTGATCTGGGTCTACACTCTTTGCTCAGAACTGTTTGTCCGAAAACTTAGAGTAAATACGTAAATTACTATACGCACACCTATTGTAGATTGTCTCGTCGCGTGCCGGTGACACGCTCTCATCTATAATTCATAGCCGGGGTAATGGGTTTTCGTGAGAAGTTGTAATAACAAAGTGTCGACTAAGAAGACTTGTTCAGATAAATCGTATTTCGTCATTATAAACCGACTAAGGTCTTATTGCTCGGTGCTAAAATCGAATGTGCCTATATAAAATAAGTGCAGCTAATAAGAGGTCACGAGGAAAACATGGGGTACAGTTTTACTATTTATGCTATATTGTTAAGTGTCAGAAGCTCTGGGTTAAAAGTTGCTAGGGGAGCTGATATTAATATAACGAAAATCCCAGAAGCTTCACTTTTATTTCAAACTGGTTTTCCAAGACTGTGGTTTTGATAATTATAGTGTCCGTAAAACTAATTAGAATAAGTGCTCTGATACTCGAAAATAATATATGCTCTCACTGAGGTTCTTAAGAATCTGCACACCAACTGTGAAAGAAAGATACATGCACATCATAAAACTACATAAAAGTACAAATATACAAAAAACAAAACAAAAAAAGTAAGTAGATTATACTCACCAACTGAGAATATTTTTACCTCCCTTGACCTAACTTGGCTACGTAGTCTAGTTAGACAACTACATACTTAGACAATATTTTCTCCTATAATATTTTATTCCACTGTCCTTAGAAGCATTTTATAGCACACTTGAGGCAGCTTAATTATATACTTGGGGAAAAAAGAAACGCAAGTTCAAATTTTTAAATACTGAAAGTTTGTTTGTGAACAAACTGATCTAGTTTTCTGTATTTGGTGACATTAGTGTACTTCCCCGTGTATGGATCACACAAAATCACTGAAGCGTGAACACAGGCTACACAATATCGTTGTACCTGAATTTCGTTATATCCGTGCTGCACGGGTAGTGTCGCGTGGCAGAGACTTTAACACATTACCAAATCGAACTTTCGTTCCATTCGTATCGCTTGTACAAAACGTTTGTTGTTTGAGTTTGTTGAGAGAAATGGTACGCTTATCGCAACTGGATAGGGGTAGAGCTATTGCTCTAATTTTGCAGGGTCGGTCGCAACGTGACGTCGCGCAGCAATTTGGGGTGCACGAGTCGACGATATCGCGCTTAGTTCAGCGTCTTAGAGCTACCGGTAGGTTAACTGACCGTCCTATGAGCGGACGTCCGCGCGTTACGACGCAACGTCAAGATAGACGTATACGTCTTGTACACCTTCGTAGCGACAGAGACCGCAAGAGAAGTTATCGGAACACATGACCGTCGTGTGTGTCCAAGGACAGTCAGAAATCGCTTGCGAGAGTTCGATTTACGTCCACGCCGTCCTCACGTGGGCCCGAACCTTACGCCCAGGCGACGTCCACGCCGCATGCAATGGCTGCGTGCCCATGCACCAAATCGGTTTCGACTGGCTGACTGGCTGCGTGTAATGTTCAGCGATGAGTCGCGATTTTCGCTTCAGCGGTCAGATAGGCGACAACGAGTGTATCGACGTCTTGGTGAGCGATATTCTGACGCTTGCGTACGAGAAGTCGACAGATTTAGTGGAGGGGGGTCCGTAATGGTGGGATTTCTCATGGGGTGAAAACGCCCCTAGTAGTTATTCAGGGTAATCTTACAGCCGTACGCTATCGGGATCAGGCGTTTATGCCACACGTCCTCCCGCTTGTCAATGCTCATAATCTCACGTTTCAGCATGACAACGCGAGGCCGCATGTTGCCAGGGTTTGTCGCGACTTCCTCAACCAGAATAATGTCCAAGTGCTCGATTGGCCCCCATACAGTCCAGATTTAAACCCAATCGAGCACCTTTGGGATGCGTTGGACAGGAGGGTCAGGAAGCGCGTCAACGTACCGAACAACGTCGCACAGCTCCAGCTAGCTCTTATTCAAGAGTGGAATAATATCCCTCAAAGGACCATTGACAACTTAGTCGGGTCTATGGTTAGAAGAGTGAGAGCCGCGACAGCAGCCCGTGGTGGACACACGCGTTATTGATACCCATTATTCAATAACGTTGGGTGTCTGTGTTTAACGCTACTTATTGCAAACGTCGTCTGCTATACGACACTAAACCAATAGCATTTAACAGAAAATGAAATAAAGAATTAAAAAAATTAAACAATCAAATGAAATCCACAATTTTCTTTAAAAATACAACCCCAGAATTAATACTTGCGTTTCTTTTTTCCACTAGTATATTTGGAAATAGAATGTTCAGACAACAAAAAGTAAGGTTACATCAAAACTTAGCTTCGTTAGTAATCTTTAAGGCTTTTGTGAAGATAGACAGATAGCTCGAATATTTGATATCAATAATTCGAATGATTGATATGGACATGGATATGATTTACTGTTACCACAAAATTGATTTTATGATATCAATTATTCGAATTATTCATTGCAACTGAGTTTGTGCTATCATAAAATAAACATGGTTTTCTGATATTCCTAGCTCGAAAACTGCTCTAAACCACGCCTGGGAATCGGTCAACTTGTACGCCGTCTGAGTACTATTGAACAATAAATTGACCTGTTCCGGTAGATAAGTTGACTGCATGTAAACAAATACCAGAGGCGAAGGTTATTACGCTTACCGTAAGTTTATGTTTTCATTTGACTTTTTGTCGAAAATCGGAAATTGTCATATGCTGTGGCAATGAATGGAGATAATCCTGATACAAGGATCAATGAAAAAATGGAGGATTTCTACAGATATCCGATTTGGCGTAAAAAAAGCATGACTTGAACATGCCTTACCGTGATTCCAACTACCCATGGAAGGCAATTTAAACCTTAACTCCAGAACATTAGCAAATGAAATTCAAGTGCATTGTTAAAATAAGTCAGTTTATCACACTTTTGCTCAAACGAAGATTCGCTTCCGATAAACAGAGAAAAGGTTTCTAAACGTACCATTTGACCGGTGGCGTACAATTTAACTGATGGAATTTACTGTGCAATCGAGTACATTTTCGAAAAGCCAAGAAAATTCGCTTATTCTTAACATTTTAACACCGTCGAAAGCTTTGGTTATTTATTTGTAACCTAATTTTCCTTATTCATTATTTAATTCCTATTTTAGAACTTTAGTACATGTCAAAGACTGAAACTTCGAGCACATCCTGTATAATTTACATTAGTTAAATTGTACGCCGCAAGTCAACTGGTACGCATCGAAGTTATTTAATCTGTACCTGAAAAACGAAACATCTCGTTTTTGCATAAACATATTTAAAAGACGTGCAATATCCAATGGTTTTACACCGACTTATGTCATCTCACTAAAATGTCATGAAATGCACAACAACTGCATCCTTTGCCTGGGTGCTAATTGTTCACTGCATGATTTTTTGGTCGCTAAAAACGATATCTCGAGAAATCTACGGAGTTTTCCGTTGAAACAAGTGTTCTAACAATCTTGAACTTTTATCTCAGCATATGACATTCTCCGATTCTTAGTAAAACACAAAATAAGTCAATAAACTCATGTTTTATCCAGTCTGATCAGCACTCTGGAAAGTTGTTTACATACATCAATAGATCCACCGGAACAGGTCAAATTCCTTTACAGTATACCGTCGGAGTACAAGTTGACCGATTCCCGGGTGTGTAAACGATCGCTCTTTCTCGCATTCGGCCTTGAGGTTAAGAAATTCACTGCCGCCGTTCCTAAGAAAAAAAACACACACACAAAAAAAAAAAAAAAAAAAAAAAAAAAAAAAAACAACAAAAAAAACAACAACAACAACAACAAAAACCTCCCTGAATGAATTCAAAACATCTCTGTAACAGTACCTCTAAAACCATGATTTTGTTTTGTTTTTTATTATTAATATTATTTCAAATTGCTTGAATTTTATTCGGTCAAAATCACTGTGATATTTGCGTACGATATGCGCAATATTTTCTGCTGATGTTAATGACAGATTACACAAACCACAAACCCGAGCTTGTTTTGACATCCACATTTTATGATCCTAGATTAATCATTGTAAAAGCTTTTCCAGAAATTTGTTTAATTTCCACTCACTTTTTAATTTTTAACAAATGCTGTATTAGATATTAGTCAAGCCTCTGAGAGTCAAGCACATATCAATGCACAGAATCTCTGCTTATTCATTTTAACCACTGTTTGTTTATTGCATCCTATGCACGGATATGTCAGTTTTACTATTGTATAAACTGTACATATTTGAAATGTTGCATAAAAAAGGTAAGAGAAAAGTCCAGGGAGTGCCACAATCACAAACCGCAGCCCTTTCCAGATACCAAGAGGAAGAGGAAACCGACAAATCCAAACAAGCACAAATCAAACAAACGTACGAAAAGCACTAAGATAAGCTCTCTCTTCCCCAAGCAAGGTAGTCGCAATGCTAAAAGGACTGAAAAACACAAGAACAAAATGACACAAGGTAAGACATAAAACACATCGCCTCGTAGAATAAACCACAAAGCAACAAAGAGTAAGCCTACACCGGGACCACCGCTTTAGAACTGTCAGTAGAGAAAACCACCGGGTTGTGTTTGTTTTATGTTCTTTTATGTTCGGTTTTACTTGTTTCATTTATAGAGCCCTGCTTGGTAGAATGGCTTTCTGAGCTAAAAGTGTCCCCCCCCTCTCAAAATATTGTATAAAAAATAAAAGAAATAAAAAAAAGTAAATAAATAAATTAAATATCACAAATCGACTTCATTCTATAATATCGCAATTTTTGTGATCTGTATTCAGATCAGTGACATCACAAAATCATTCCTACTTTTTTCATATCTAAAACTGTTACTGATAATGAATAGACAATGACTCTTCCATATCTAAAGCGTGGCATGGATTTATTAATATCAAATATGCGATTTTGTGATCACATGCGTAATGACATCTTCTTTTCCTTCCAATATAGGGTAGAAACCTTCTCAGATTGTAGTTTACCATGTTGAAAAACTGCGATACACGATAAAACCGAATAAAAAAAAACAAACACCCACGTCCCCCAATTAAAACTAAGTACAGGCTAAGGTCATATGACTGGAATTGTCTTTATGAAGTCTCTGTAAATGACTGCTGCGAATTAGTCACTAACAAATTTATGGAATATGTAAATTTGTCGATCCCACACAAGAATGTAACAATACGACCAAATGATACGCCATGGTACGATTCTGAAATTCGCAGATATTCTAGAAAACGTGATCGCTTAAAAACGAAAGCAGTGCGAACTTCACTACAGTCTAATTGGGCAAAGTATAAATACCTTCGCAACAAAGTGAATAATTTAAAAAGGCATGCAAAAGAAACTTTTTACAATAATTTGGAATTTTCTTTATTAACTAATTGTAGTAGCAATAAAAAAACTAATTGTAGTAGCAATAAAAAGGAATTTTGGAAAATTGTAAAGCATTTTGTAAACAAGAAAGACTCTGTAGGAAAAATACCACCCCTTCGTACATTTACTGCTTCTGGTGATCCTATTTGGCATGTTTCTGACTTAGAAAAGGCTAATTGTTGAAATTCATACTTTGCTTCTGTTTCTTCGCTAGATGACTCACAAGCAAGTTTACCCCCCTTTTCAGAACACACTGACAAAATGTTAGACAACATCGAAATTACAGAAGAAGAAATTAAAGACGTCATCGTAAATTTAGACCCAAATAAAGCTTCTGGTCCTGATATGATTAGCAACAAAATGATCATAAAGACAGCAGCTGTTATAGCAAAACCACTCTGTATCATATTCAATCGCTCGCTATATGAAGGTATTTTCCCAGACATTTGGAAATTAAGGAACCTTGTACCACTATTAAAAAAAGGGGGGATAGATTTATACCAGCAAATAATCGACCAGTTTCGCTCTTAAGCAATTTAGGCAAAATTCAAGAACGAATCGTTTTTAAACGTCTGTACAACCATCTACATAGTAACAATTTGCTGTTTAATTACCAGTCTGGTTTTCGATCTGGTCATTCTACTAATTTTCAGCTTATCGATATATTTCATCATATTTGCCAATCCTTTGACGAGAAACAATATTCATGTATGATTTTCTGTGACATGTCAAAGGCCTTTGACAAGGTATGGCATAAAGGTCTCCTATTCAAACTTCGACAAAATGGAATTAAGGGCAAACTCCTTGCATGGATTTCTAATTATCTGTCCTCAAGAAAACAAAGAGTTAAGATAAATTCAGCTACTTCTTCCCTCCTATCAGTAAATGCAGGTGTACCCCAGGTTTCTGTGTTGGGACCACTCCTATTTTTAGTATATGTGAACGACATTGCAGAGAACCTCTTAAGTCTTGTTCGATTATTTGCAGATGACAGTTCTTTGTTCTTTTCCGCCACAAATCTTAAAGATACAGAAGGGGTAATTAATCATGACCTCTCGCTAATATCAGAATGGTCTAAGAGCGGGCGGCTTATAAGATACTTGGCATTATGCGGAAGCTTAAATATAGTTTCAGCAGACAAGCATTAAATCAGATGTATATATCATATGTAAGACCTCTGTTGGAAAACTCGTCGATTGTATGAGACGGATGTACGGAGCAAGATAAAACTGAATAAGAAAGACTTCAAAATGAGGCTGCAAGAATAGTCACTGGTCTCACACGATCCACTTCTATTGTTAACTTATATAAAGAATGTGGATGGGACTCACTTGCAAATAGAATATATTTTCAGAAAATGTGCTTCATGTATAAGTGTTCAAATAACCTTGTACCAGACTATATATCTGATATTATTCTACCGCGTGTTGTTGCTGAAGTCTCAAATTACCCATTACGCAATCGAGACAATATTTCAAATATATACAACCGCACAGAAACTGCCCGTAGATCTTGCATTCCGTCTTCTGTAACTCATTGGAATAGCCTTCGCTCTAATGTTAGAGAAGCAGACACTTATTTATCTTTTCGTAGAATACTTAAAGACGAAGTCTTATACATTGAGAATGTCCCTTCACACTTTTTGAAAGGTGAAAGAAAGTTGACAGTGCTACACGCAAGAATCCGCAACAGTTGTAGTGATTTAAAGTGTGACTTGTTTCAAAATCATCTAACAGAGGACAAGAAGTGCACTTGTGGCCATGACAATGAAAATGCCCTTCATTACTTTTTTGAATGTAATAATTACACTCATCAAAGAATAATGTTCCATTCAATCAGAAACTTTCATCCACTCAGTTTAAATGCATTTTTGTTTGGAAAAAACTTCTCTCTCTCTGACGAGGATAACTTTGTTCTTTTTCAGGCAATTCAACAATACATAAAAGATTCCAGGCGTTTCGAATAACTCCGCAGAAGATAGTGTTATTCCAATCTCATATGCTGTTCAAATTCTGGATGACGATTGACACTGCATCTATCTATCTATCTATCTATCTATCTATCTAGCTATCTATCTATCACGTTAGAAAATGATTATGTATTCTAATAGCTATATTTATTTGTTTGCCATGTTGTTATTGTTAGTATATCGCAGGGGGCGGGCTGTAACTAATGTTGCCAGAACTTGTAGCCCAACTCCATTGCTATTTGCTATATGTTAAAACTAAATGTACAGGCTGTTGTGAATCTAGTAGGTGAGGAGTGAGGGCGACAGGTTGGCTAGGCTTTCCCTGAATCCCTGAAGAGTCTGGTGGTCGGTGACAGATGTAGGCAGCCTATTCCGGTGGTTGATGGTGCGAGGATAAAATGAAACTTTGTATACGTCGTTTGTGGCCTGAATCTGGCGTAGACGTTGGGATCCTCTGGTGATCATTCGGTTGAACGAAGTCTGGAGTGATGTCAACAATGTCATGCTGGATCTTGAACAATATAGTGAGTCTGTTGGTATATGATCTGTGTCGAGGGACTCCCAGCCAAGGTTCTGTACCATGTTAGTCACACATCCTGTACGTTCGGTGTAATTTTTGTGGACAAACCGAACGGCATTTCGCTGTACTTGTTCGAGGTTGTGAACGTCCCTGACCCGATGAGAATCTCATACCGTGGAGGTGTATTCCATTCCTGGTCGTGCAATAGCAGTGTATGGGGCTGACTTCACTGAAGGAGAGCAATCACTCAGGTTGCGCCGGACAAAACCAAGTGTTTTGTTGGTCTTATTAACTGTGGTATCGATGTGCTTTTTCCAGCTGAGGTCCTCGCTGATGGTAACTACCAAGTATTTACTTCTGTCTACTATCTCCAGAGTGTGGCCATGAATCTCGTAGTTGGTGTGGATTATCTGTCGTCTGTTTGGACTGATCCTGATCACTGTACATTTCTCAGGGTGGAATTTCATCCTTTCTTCCCATCTCTCCAGTGCAGACAGATCTTATTAGAGAAGGGTCGAGTCTTGACTGTTTTTGATGTTTCTATAAGTAGTTGCGGTCATGGTACCTAAGCCATAATCCAAACTCATAAATCCGTAAACGAATGACGAATCGGAATGTTCAGACCAACAGACAAGGACCCCAGAATAAAGTGTGTAATCAGGCGTCCGCGGAGAGTAAGCATTACTTGGTAAGCAAGCTTCGCCCACCATGCCCATAGGCCTGAACGAAGGAAATATCGGTAGAAGCGTATGTCCGGGATTTGAGAAGTCTACTTATGGCGCGTCACTGGCAAAAAACATCAGAAACAATTCTGGAAACTGCCACATTGTAGGGATTGACCAGATTATAAAGAAGACAATCGTCGGCGAAAAGTCTGGCATCTAAATGTTTATATCAATCATTCGAGCTACAAAATCGATATCTGTAATTCGAATTTGATTTTGTGCTATCAGCATTTCAATTTTCTGATATCAACAATTCCAAAATGCAAAATCAAATTTGTGTTATCAGTTAATAATAAAAGATATCACACAATGGGGAATATACAACCGACTTGTTATCTCGAAGTCCAAGGGACTCTTCTGAAATACTTCGGGATATCCGTACATCGACATATCATATTTGCAGAATTGAGAAAAATAAATCGACCAACCACAATTCATAAATGAATATGTAATTTGACTCCTAAAGTTAGAGATACATTATAAATATTGTGGAAAAGAGGAGAAATTTCTCTTCTCTTCCACAATATTTTGTTACATGTTGTTAGATGTCCAAGTTAAAAAAGGGACCAGATTTTCACTTCGAGATAAGCGTTTATTTGAGATAAGCAAAATCGAGATAAAGAGAGTCGATTGTATAGTCAAGCGGCGCATCATAGGAAAGACCAATTGATACGCAATGCACGAACACCAGCAAAGATGAACAGCTTTCAGGACATCTTTGTAACGTTTTTTCTCTAACCCTCTTGGGAACGTTTTCCATGCTCAAGAAAAAAAAAAGTGTCAACTGATCATCTGGCATTCTGGCTCCAAGGTTATAAAACTGTTTTGTGCTCAACTCAACTGTGCATGAACTTTGTCCCGCTAATAAAACTCGAATTACTAACAATTGTAAATTCTGTCTTACTAATCATAGCTGAGCATGAATATTTCTCTGCCAATAAATATGAAAATGAAAATGCCAACTATTGGTGGCATTTTCATATTCATTGGCAGAGAAAATTTCATGCTCAGCTGAATTGAATATGAAAAAAAACAAACAAACAAAAAAAAAAAAACAAAAAAAAAACAAAAAACAAACAAAACAAAAAAAACAAAAACAAAAACATCTTAACCCTTAAAGCGTAAATCACAGACGATATTCAGATTTTTTGGGTATTTTTTTTTTTTTCAGAATAAATGTGAATCTACAATTGTCTGCTGGACAGACGAGTCACTAGAATCGTCTGCTAGACAGATTACTCACATGAAATGTCAAGGCTTATTTTCTCTGAAAAAAAAAACAAACAAAAAAAAAAAAACAACAACAAAAAACAAAAACAACAACAACAAAAAAACAAACAAAAAACAACAACAAAAAAAAAAAAAAAAAAAAAAAAAAAAAAAAAAAATTAGAATGTCGTCTGCTACAAATTTTGCTTGGCGATATAAAAGTTTTAACTGTGCCTGCTTCAGAAGATCATACATGCTTGTCATCTTTAGGCTTCTCTCTTGGATCATCTTTTTCCACATGGATTTTTGGTAGCTTCCTCAGACCGTATCTCAGCTAGCATTCCACTTAAATCTATAGTGGACCTTTATCGGCCCGAGAGGATTCCTGTTTTGCAGATAACGGTCCGATATGGATTTAAGTGGAATGCTACAGTGGCTTAGTCAGAACGGAATTGCTTTACGCACATCCAGGACAAATCTTGAAAAGATCTCCCCAGTATCGGTCCAAAATAGGGACTACTCTAAAAGGAAAGAATTTGCTCCCTCTGGGAGCAAATTTCTTTCCTTTAAGAGTAGCCCGTATCTTGGAAGAGATATATTTTTACCTTTAAGAGCAGTCCATATTGTAAAGAAGCAAGCTATTTTATATTAGTTGATGTCTCTTTATTGCAAATAATCTTAATTTTCTTACGTATGTTACGAACATGCGTAATATGCGTAATAAGCTGCTAGGTGGAAATGTGTGGAAGTGGTTAAGCTTCCTGGCACGTCGTTAGTAGTCCGTATCTTTCTCTCCCAAGCACGTAGGAGATTCCACAGTACAACACACTCTAGCATCCCTTCAGTTTTGTATTCTGTAGAATTCCTGACCAACCCGCATGGTTCCTCGTACCCTATCGAAGGAACACTGTTGGCAGTCCTAGCATTTACCCTCCCATCAATGTGAACAGCCCTTGGCAGCGTGATTCAAAAAGGTACTGTATTTACCCTAAATACTGAGACTCCTTAACGTACTTGTCTTAAAATTTGAACTAATCAAACTTTACTACAGTCGAACCTCGATAGCTCGAACATCGATGGCTCGTGTAACATGGTTAATTCTAACTCGTTTGTGGGTCCCTACAAAATTTTTTTCTGATAACTCAAGAAAACAAATATTTTGGGAAGTTTTCTTGTTTATTTCATCATGAAAAAATGAGGCGATGAGGGATCATGAGGTGATTCTAATGAATACACACAACATACAATTATTGTGTAGAAGATCGAAAAGATATCCCAAAATTATCGCCATTTGCTTCCTGACCTAGCGTCATGATTAACCTTTAGTGGCTCGAACTACCCATATCTCGAACAAATTTCCATGGTCCAAAAGAGGTTCGAGGTAGTGACTTCTTGATGTGTCTAAAACTGCTGGATGAGCTGCAAACAGTGTAGACGCTAATAAGACTGATCAGGGTCTTCACTGTTTGCTATAGCATGTCTGTCCCAATACGAGGGGATATAAAAAGTTTTGAGCTTACATATCTAACAATGACACATGGATTTTATTATAGGGATTAATTTTCTACATTGTCCCCTTGTAAGTCAATACATTTTGTCCACCTCTTCACGAAGTCATTAATACCTCATTTCTATAGAAGCTTAAACTTTGGACCTTACTCCAAACCCGAGCTGCATCCACAAGTTTATTATCATCTATCAAGTTGATTTTCTTTTTCAACGCAGATATTTTGGAACAAATGATTGTCAATATGGGCAAGGTCAGGCCCCGAGGTAATAAATTAAATTTTTGTTTTCATGCTCATCTCAGCTGAGCATGAAATTTTCTTTGGTAATAAATATGAAAATGCCAACTATTGTTGGCATTTTCACATTCATTAGCAGAGAAAATTTCTTAGCAGAGAAATTTTAATGCTCAGCTATGTTTAGCAAGAAAGAATTTGCAATTGATAGTAATTTTAGATTTATTAGCAGGACAAACATGCTCAGCTGAGATGAACACGAAAAAAGTTTTATAACCTTGGGGCCTGGTGTGAACCCGAGCATTATCCTGCTTTCTCATATGTTACTAAAGTGAAAGTCTCCAGGATCACAATTATACCTTGTTAATAGAGCATAGCTATTGGTAACTTGACTTGCCTTCATTCCAACTGTGAGCATTTTGGACATCCATCTTGCACAGACTATAGACATATGTAAATGATCATGAAATATACCTTCTATCAGGAACCTCTAGATCCTAAACGTTAATACGCCTATTATTAAGAACTAGCTGATGTACAGGCTTATTTCCTTGGGTTATACTGGTTGATGGTCGAACGTCCAGAATGGGCTTCATCTTAGTGACTCGCCCTGACACTGATTTTCACCATCTCACAGTAGCATAAGATGGAGAAGATTCACCATAAGCTCCAACCAAACGTTCATGTTTTTTCAGAATGTCCTTCTGGCTTCCAATCTTTATTTCTGCCATGTACTCATTTGCCCATTTTACTGGTAGTCCGGGTTGGTAGTAAAGAGAGTAATAGGACAATCGCTTAAACTATTTGGTAACCGTTATACTAAACGTCTGCAAAACTTGCAAAATAAATAAAGATACTTCAGTAATAAATTATATAAAAGATTAACCACGAATTCCTAAGCTACTTAGATATCAGGCTAAAAAAATGCTAATATACCCTCTACTTAGGGTAATTTCTCATCCTTCATTGAATTGTAAATTCGGTGGTCGCTTTTCTTAAGAGCGAAGCAGTATGGGGAATTCGGCAGCCGAACTGAGCGACTGAGCAGACCTTTTTAGGATCGCAATGCTCACCCCGCGTAGCATGGGGAGGGGGCTAGAAAAGGTGCCCTAAACAATTGCCTGCTTCAAAACTCCTGGCTAGTTAACCGCGATCGGCGGGAATCCCACTTAGCGGTCGAACAAGAAAAAAAGAAGATGAAGGTGATACCTTTAACCATCGGCGCTTGGAATGTGCGCACCCTAATGGACAGTTCTGGTTCTGACAGACCTCAGTGAAGAACAGCTCTAGTTGCTAGAGAACGTGACCAATACAAAGTCGAGATTGCTGCTCTGAGTGACACTCGCCTTGCAGAGGAAGGGCTTTTAAAAGAAGTTGGTACTGGCTACACTTTCTTCTGGGGTGGACGCAAGAAAGAAGAGCGGCGTGAAGCAGGAGTAGGATTCGCTATCAAGTCACACCTCGTCAGCAAGCTCTCAGGACTTCCAAAAAGGCATAAATGACCGCCTGATGTCGCTGAGACTTCCCTTATCTGGCAAGAGGCATGCAAGAACTGTAAGTGCCTATGCACCCACAATGACCAACCCAGATGAGGTTAAAGACAAGTTCTATGATGATCTGGATTCTGTGATTTCTGCAGCACCCCGGACAGACAAACTCATCCTCCACGGGGACTTCAATGCCAGAGTGGGCACAGACCACCAAACCTGGGAAGGAGTGATTGGATCTGAAGGTGTAGGGAAGTGCAACAGCAATGGATTCCTCCTTTTAAGGAAGTGTGCAGAGCATGAATTACTGATCACCAACACAGTCTTCCGTCTATCAACTCGCAGAAAGACATCATGGATGCATCCTTGCTCCAAACACTGGCATCTCATTGATCATGTCATAGTGCAAAGGAAGGACAGACAGGATGTCAGAGTGACAAAGACTATGTGTGGTGCAGACTGTTGGACAGCTTGTTGTCAGCAAACTCAACCTACGCATTCAGCATATACGACGACCACAAGGCAAGAAGGTGCCAAAGAAATTGGATGTTTCCAAGCTGAAACAAGACAGCAAGAGGCAAGCATTCGTCAACGATCTCTGCAGCCGTTTAGATGCACTGGAACACAGTTCAGAAGATGTAGATGAGAGCTGGAAGTCTTCAGAGACATCGTTCATTCTTCAGCAATGGATTCCCTAGGACCAGTATCTCGCAAACACCAAGACTGGTTTGATGAGAATGACAAAGAAATCCAGGGACTCACTGAATAGAAACACCAAAAACACAAGGCTTACCTGAGTAATACCAGCTCAGTATCTAGTAAGACTGCCTATTCAAACATATGCAAGACAGTATAGACTAGGCTCAGAGACATGCAAGACTCCTGGCTGAGCAAAAAGGCTGATGAAATCCAGTCCTTTGCAGACAGAAAGGATATGAAGTTCTTTGATGCATTCAAGACAATATATGGTCCCCAGAGCTCAGGAACCACCCACTCCTTAGTGCAGATAGAACTAGTCTTCTGACTGACAAAGAAGCTATTTTGAAAAGATGGGCTAAACACTTTGATGGTGTCCTTAATCGGCCATCATCTATCAATGATGAAGCTATCAACAGACTACCACATGTGGAATGTAATCCGCTGCTCGATGAGCTCCCAACCGTCTCTGAAACAGTGAAAGCAATAAAACTCCTGTCATCTGGCAAGACTCCAGGACCAGATGCAATACCTGCAGAGATCTACAAAGCAGGAGGTCCTCCAGTTGCAGAGAAACTGACAGAGTTTTTTTTACTTTATGTGGAGAAAAGAAGCCATCCCTCAAGAATTCAAGGGCGCAACAATTATCCACCTATTCAAAAGGAAAAGGAATACTCAAGTCTGTGACAATCATCGAGGCATCTCTTTATTGTCAATTGCTGGGAAGATCCTTGGTAAGATCCAACTGAATCGATTGAATGAACACCTTGAACAGTCAGGGCTTCTACCAGAAAGCCAGTGTGGATTCAGGAAAGACAGAGGAACAATAGACTTATCTTTACAGCACGACAGCTTCAAGAAAAATGCCAGGTACAGAATGTGGACCTCTATATGACCTTTGTCGACCTTACCAAAGCATTTGACACAGTCAGTCAGTCGTGAGGGACTTTGGAAAATTATGGCAAAGTTTGGCTGTCCTGCCAAATTCATAGCAATGGTGCGGCAGTTCCATGATGGTATGCTTGCAAGGGTCCAAAATGATGGCGAATTTTCTGATCCATTCCCTGTGACAAATGGAGTTAAGCAAGGCTGTGTACTAGCTTCAACACTGTTCAGCCTGATGTTTTCTGCCATGCTTACAGATGCTTTCCAGGATGATGACAATGGTATACCTATTAGGTATCGCTTTGATAGAAAACTTGTCAACCTAAGAAGGTTGCAAGCTAAATCCAAGGTGCAGTCAGAGGTACTAGATGAGTTCCTCTTTGCTGATGACATGGCAAAGAGTGCTCCAAGAGAAGAAAAAATGCAAAAAGGTGTGGATCAAGTATCTGATTCCTGTGACAGCTATGATCTCACAATTAGCATGAAAACGACTGAGGTAGTATATCAGCCAGTTCCTGGAAAGCCTTACAATGAGCCTACCATCACAGTGAAAGGTCAACGACTGCGTGGTAGACAAGTTCGTCTACCTAGGAAGCACATTGTCTGGAGTTGTGCACATTGATGATGAAGTCAATGCTAGGATTGCCAAAGCTAGTGCAGCATTTGGCCGTCTACGTGGAAGTATTTGGAACCGAAGTGGAATCAGTCTTGACACAAAGCTGAAAGTATACAAATCGGTGGTGCTGCCAACACTATTATACGCATGCGAAACTTGGACAGTTTACCAACGGCATGCCAAAAGACTGAACCACTGCCATACAAGCTGTCTTAGAAAACTTCTAAAGATAAAGTGGCAAGACAAGATTCCAGACACAGAAGTCCTGAAAAGGGCAGGAATGCAGAGTGTACATACTCTTCTGAAATTGGCACAGTTAAGATGGACAGGACATATTACCAGAATGCCTGATCAACGTTTGCCAAAGAAAATCGTCTGTGGAGAACTACAAATTGGAAAACGCTCCCATGGTGGTCAGAAGAAGCGATACAAGGGCACCCTCAAAACCTCCCTTAAAGACTTCAACATACCAACAGAGTCGTGGGAATTGATTGCACAGGATCGAACAAAGTGGCGAGGCCTCATAAGAAGGGGAGCTGGGGAATACGAAGCAAAAAGAATCAGCAAAGCCGAGCAGAAACATGCACAGCGGAAAGCCAGAGCTAAGGCATCACCAACAGAGCTTTGTTTCTCAGACCTCTCTTGTTCTATCTGCAACAGGCAGTTTAGAGCTAAGATTGGTCTCATCAGCCATCTTAGAACACACAAATAATAACACATCACACAATTGATTAGGATTGGTCATTGTCAGTAATGACAGACGAACGAACAAGTTCGGTGGATAGCTTTCCAGGCCACCTTAGTCTTTCTGTACTAATGATGAGGCCGTAGTTGTCACAGGCTTGTGGCAGACGATCCAATCTTCCATGCATCTTAATTATGCTTTGGGAATATGCTTTGAGGAACATTGTTCACAGCATGTTATGTAGGAAATTCAATTGAACTCAGCTGAATTAATGATAGCAGTGGCATGCAGTTTATTATCACGGCTTAGGGCTTTCCTTCACGAAATTTACCAACAGTTTTATTCTTTTAGACTTCCACAAAATTTATCAGAGTGACAATCGAAATGGTTGCAGACGACATTCTTAAATTAATTTCTTTAATTTCAGTGATATTTATTATATATGTATAACTACACCTCCTCCTGGCCTTTTTTTAAAATAAAAGTAATACAGTAGAGGAAATAATGACAGAGGTAAACGTGTTCTTACCCTGCATAAAAAAAATTAGTGATATTTTCTGGGACGTGACTGGGAGCAAATAAAACGTTGCCTTTAAGCAAGTAAATAAGCTGATTTTTTTCAAGCCTTGGTGGTTTTGGTACAAAGTGACTCGAAGAAAGCACTTAACTCGTGTAAGGTAAGTGTATTTGTATAAAAAGTGTTTCAAGTTCATTCGAATCCTCAAACTAAGTACAGAAATATCCGCTTTAAAGAATTCAAAAATCATTTATGGGACGCCGCATTGGCTTGACGTTAGAAAGACGTCAGATGGTTGTTGGTATGCTGACGGGAGGAATGCGTATCAGAGTCGTCCTAAGACATTTTGTTGTACACGAGAGGATTATTGCTCGGCTAAAAAGCAAGTACCATCAGACAGGAACCATTAAAAACTGTCCACGTTCTGGCAGGTCACAGAAAACCACACCTGCGGACAACCGTTCGAGTTCGAGAAGAAACCAATTGCTAAGCAACAGGCATCTTGCTGCTCGTCTTCCAGGTGCTAGGGGCACGAGGATTTCAAATCAGACTGTTCGCAGTCGGCTACATGCAGGATGCTGTAGTGGTAGGAGGCTTTGGGTTTACCTTTAACCCTTGTCATGCTGAATAAATTAAGATGTCACACCTACTTCTAATTTTCAGCCAATCAGATTATTTTATCTGGGTTACTGATACAAATTCAAATACTAATTGACAAACAGTGCAGATGCAGATCAGTTGGCTTCTGAAGACTGATCTGGATCTACACTGTTTGCAAAGGCAGGACATATCCGGGTTCAGCAGGACAAGGGTTAAATCGACATCATCACCCAAACCGCGTGAACTGTGCTTAAGCATATCAACAATGGAGAAGAAGGCAGTGGAATGGTGTCTTATTCACAGACGAGTCCTGTTTCAACCTTCTATTTGCCGGCGATAGAGCCAGCGTTTGGCTACGACTGAGCGAACGTCTCGATCACACAAACGTCATGGAAAGGAACGGGTTTGGCAGCGTAAGCGTCATGGTTTGGATATGCCACAGGACCAAGACAGGCCAGTCACCATCGGGGACACGCTAACATCAGCATGATACTGTGAGGAGGTTGTGGAGCTCGCCATTGTCTTGGTTTTACGACAGGGTCATGCCGCCATTTTGTAGCAGGACGACGAACGCCCACACATACCGAATCATACCCAGGATGTAGGCTCTCGACTTGCCGTCAAGACTCCAGGTTATTAAAAGCATCGTTAGCTTAACGAGTTCGTTAATGAAAAACATTAACTGTTGTAGATAAGGTATTTTCAAATACATTGCTATATTTGCTGCAAAACTGTGAGTAGATTTGCAAAAGCTACTCACATTTTTTTTGCAGCAAAAAATATCAATGCACATGTATTTGCCATATTTCAAGATAGAAACTTTGACGTCACGTTTAGTTAGCTAACGACTTTATTAACCATTACCACTCTCTGGGCATTTTCAGCAGACGACAAATTGATGATATTTTCTTATTTTTAGGAGACAATTTGCATGAAATGTCAAATCCTGTTTTCTGGGAAAAATATTTCAGAATATTTCAAAATATTGTCTGCTGAAAATTTTACCCAGAGTGCTAAGCGTTAAGTTTTGAACAACCGGGCCCAGGTTCTCGACTGGCCGTCAAGATCCCCGGACAATTTTGGCGTCAATGTCCGACGATTTGCCCACGTCCACAACGCTCAAGATATCTAGCGGGAATTGCATGAGCAGTGGGCGAACATCACCATGGCGGAACTGAGAAAGCTGCTTGGTAGCATGAGGAATCATTGCTTGGCTGTTATTGCGTCCGACGAAGATCACAACTGCTGCTGCTGTTGTAACTTTAGCCATGCGACCATTTCCTGATGCAGCGGATGGAATCCTTCTACGGAATTGAAATTTTGCGGTGTGATTTCGAGTTGAATAAATTAGTTTAAATTATATCCCATATTTTGAGACTATGCGGCTATATGACGACCCTGACTAAACTGAGTTGGATCAGTATATTTCGGTCGTTTGCTGACTACCCAGCGGGCACATGACGTTTATACAACGTCGTCTCAACGTCGATGCAACGTCCGTGACGTTGCATCGACGATGAGGCGACGTTATATAAATGTCATGTGCCCACTGGGTAGCGCTTTAAGGGTTAAACTGCCATATAGAAATGAAAGGCGGTTTGCCCTGGTAATCTTGTGAGCAAAAGAAAACGACCTCTTTCATTGGGTGGTATAGAATATCAATTGTTAATAAATCTTGTTAGTGTGCGGAGTACAAATTTTCAACAGACGAATATTGAAATATTTTGCATATTTTTCCCGGAAAACCAAAGATTGACATTTCATGCAAATTGTCCCCATTTTAATCAAATGTCAAATCCTGTTTTCTGTGAAAAATAAGAGAAATATCAATTTGGTTGCTAGATTAGCCCAGAGATTGGTAAAACTTAAGAAGAATGCATACACATCACATGCGTAGCGCTCATTATGCACATGACGCATGTGCGTAAAAAGCGTAAGAAAAGTACAGTCGAACCTCGTTATCTCGAACTCGCTTATTTCGAATTACCGCGTATCTCGAAGTGAAAATCTGGTCCCTGTTTTAACATGAAACTATACGGACAACAGGTAACAAAATAATATGGAAAAGAGGAGAAATTGCTCCTAAGGAGCAATTTCTCCTCTTTTCCACATTATTATATATATATATTTCTAACTTCAAAAGTCAAATAACATAATTATTTGTTAAATGTGGTTGTTCAATAGTAGAAAATATATATATTAATGTTTAATCCAATAAGTACACCTTTTTACAAAAACATCTAACGACTGTGAGTTCTTTATATTAACAGGAATACTGTTCCAGACAATTACATATTCTACTTTCGAATCCGGTGGTCTGTATATGTTTCCTACTAAAAATGATTTACTGTTTTGGGGAGATATTTCTAACCAAAGACACGATATGCTGTTAGT
The DNA here is from genome assembly GCA_964016985.1 of Anodontia alba. Classification (NCBI taxonomy): domain Eukaryota; kingdom Metazoa; phylum Mollusca; class Bivalvia; order Lucinida; family Lucinidae; genus Anodontia; species Anodontia alba. The sequence continues at coordinate 19,286,018 of OZ024824.1, forward strand.
TTCTAAATCTTCCCTTCGTCTGGCGTTAATACCATTTCTTACATAAACAATTAAACCTCCACCGCCATTAGAATAATTATCATTTCTAAAAGGCGTTTGAAATCCGTTTATTTTAAAAACGTCCGTGGATTTATGATCCTTAAACTTAGTTTCACTTAATCCAAATATATGTAAATTACTATTAGCTGGAGATGTTAATAATACCTTTAATTCCGAGAACTTGCTTAATTTATCACCACAAATACCTTGTATATTTAAATGGCCTATATTTATGCCCTTATTAGCTAAATTAAATGAAAGGGAATGCTCATGTTCGTTATTTAAAAGATCAGGCTGTTCCAAGGTAGATCCGCTGGAGCTGCTAGGCGACATAGAACCTATAAAGTGTTGATTAGATGAAGATCTTGTCCTTTTATGACTGACTGGTACATATTCGACAATGGTGCAGTGGTTACAGTTCATATCTAAAGCTTCAGTTGATATCTGTTGATTAAAGTTTGATTCTGACTCCAGCACACTATCAGGACAAGAACATTGAAACAAATTGCAATTTAAACATGCATGCTCAAAAACACTAAACTCGTTATAGTCATATAACTGATTTAAAATCTTATCATTTTGTTCACCGTGGGCTATTGTGCCACTATCCTATTGTTCATACCAACACTCAGACGCAATATGCCCAGGCAGGTAACAACCATAGCAAACGCGGCTGTGTCTTCTTCGCCCGTTATTGCCCAGTTCCCTGTCATTGTGATGATATTGTCTATCAGGGTAGCTGATACCGCTGGTTCCCGGTCTATTAGCATTCTGTTGAAATTTAGCTGCTCGGAATATACATTGATTGAAGTCTTTTACAATGTTCACGTGCCGATTTAGAGAGACTAGGAGTCTTTTGGTGCCAGAATGTGACAGATGAACCCCATCATGAGAATAGTAGCGATTTGATGGAAGGCCGTTTCGTCCGAAGAACAGATCATGGGAATCATGTATGCATTTTACTTGATGTCTCGCCCAGTGAGCCACGATTCGCGTAATCGAAGTGTTGAAGACTGTTACATCTGCGTCGCCGCGAGGTGCTATTTTACTTAGGTATATGATGCAGTCCTTGTTAGCACTTTTTATCAAGCTAATCAGTTGATCATACTTTTCTTCAAATGCATGTGTATCCATTCTATTTGAGCAATCATTTCCTCCTATATAGATTATAACCTGCGCAAACGACTTCAAATCATAAACTGATAATTCGTCCCATAAGTCATTTACAGTCGCTCCACCTTTTGCACAGATTTTCACATCACTTGTCAGGTCTTTAGTGTTGACTCCTTTTAGGATAGAATCCCCAATAAGCAATGTTCTTTTTGGTTTGGCGAAAGACAAATTTCCGTTACTCCTTTGAGGTGCGGTATCAAAATTATTTCTCATCGGCAGGCGTTTGCTCGGTTGATTACGTTTCGTTATACGAACTGGAACTGGAACATTCTGAGGGACTGTTGTCGCTTGAACATTTTGCAAGGTTGGTACTGGAACATTCTGACGTATCGTCGCTGGAACGTTGTGTTGGGCTGTAACTGGAACATTTTGTTGCGTCGGTGCTGGAACTTTCTGTTGGGTTGTCGCCGCTGTTGATCCTATCTGTAATGGCCTATTTTCACGGGTAACCACCGTTTTCAGATGTGTTTCAGACGTTGACCCTTGATTACTGGTTTTCGACTGGTCCCCGTACCCTTCGTCAATAAAGCACGAGTTTAGTGTGATTTGAGAGACTTCTGAAGAATGCTGAAATCCATTTTCAACTGTGTTTGAAGAATTGACGGCCTTTCCACACGACATGTTTTGACCCAAAGTTTCTAAGATACTTACCAGTGATGCTTTTAACTCGTTCATTTTCCATTCCATCTGCTGTAATATGTCCTTTTTTATAGTTCTAATACCGCTGTCAAGCTGATCTATTCTATTTATGATTGAGTAGATATTCTCTCTGTTGCATGCATTTTTATCCGCAGTAACACCATTGTTAGATGTTATACTCCTTTTCCCAACTATATATATATATATATATATATATAATATATATATATATATATATATATATATATATATATATATATATATATATATATATATATAAATATATATATATATATATATATATATATATATATATATATATGCGAGCCATGTGAGTGCGCATATGTCACACATACGAATACGTAACAAATGTGTTACATATGCGTACAGTTGTACGCAAACGTAACAAATTGTTACGTATGCGTACAACTGTACGCACATGTACCACATGACAATGTTAAGGTGTGACGTTTGCGTACAACTGTACGCATATGTAACATATGGACAAGTCAGTGTGAAACGTTCGTATGATTGTACGAACCATACACATATGTAACACCTGCTCATAACATGACGTAAAGATCACTATTTCGGGAACGATTACTGTGACCGATTTGTTTCTTAGTATGTTTGTTTGTTCACCTATATATGTACAACAAACCTTTATGTTCACTCTAATATGTAACGTGTATTATTGTAAAAAACGTCTAATGGTTCGTGTTTGTTATTTGTATATTAAGCATTGTTAGATAATATATTAAGTATGTATGCAAAGATGTTGCAACCACTTGATATGCTTGGTTTCGCAGGTAGAAAACATCTATGTTGCTAATATCCTATAGCTGAAACTTCTAGTACCAAAAATCATTTTTGAAGTGCTGTAATATTCTTTTTATCCCCTTGCAAGGATAAAGTAGGGCCCTCATGCGAATTGCTGCTGGAGTATTTACGGATCAGTGTCTGTGTTTGGTGTAAACGTTGTCACTGGTACACTTTCACCGACTTTATCTTTTGTTCTGACAGTGGAAATCTGCTATAAGCGTACATACGCTCGTATATGAGCCGTGTCATGAAAAACAACAACAACAACAACAACAACAACAAAAAACAACAACAACAAAAAAAAAACAGTTTTAGTAACATGAGAGAAGTGTAGACCAAGATTAGCCGTCATATTGCAATTATTATATCTCATCAGGCTTTATACCATTCAGAGTGATATGGGACAATATGAGTGGCAAACAGTGTAGATCCTGATCAGTCGCCACGTCCGATCTACACAATTTAACTTTACGTGCTAAATTTGACATATGACACTCAGTAACTGTTACGTATGCGTACAATTGTACGCATATGTAACGCATCTGTTACGTATTCGTATGTGTGACATATGCACACTCACAGAGCCATAAGAAATGTTAAAATCGTATAAGAAACAAGGAACTGACATTTGAATCGATTGGCATGAAGTGCCCAGCCCTGTTCTAAACAGGAAAATAATAATAATAATAATAATAATAATAATAATAATAATAATGAAAAATAGAAGGCTGTCTGCTAATATTTAAATTCAGGAGGTAAAGGGTTAATGAGAAGAATGTAAATTAACGCTTTCAGCAATAAACTGTAATGCGTTTGAATCACGAATATTTTGTAAATTTAGCGCACAGGCGACGCAATTCCAACATAAAGAAAACTTTCTCGAGAAATAGTATCTCTTGTCACGCGTTTGACGGATTATAATTGCATGCGGTTGAACTAGGGCGTTACCATATGCGATCAGCCAAGACCCAGGTCAGCCTGCGAGTAATCGCAGGCTGACCTGAGTCTTGGCTGTTCGCTATATGAAAGGGAAGTGGATGCACCTGCAATGCAATTAACTCGGACCTGGTAATAATTGTCTCCTCTCTCGCAATGGTAAAAGGTAAATGTAAATGTGTTCCCAAAGCTATACGGCCTAGGAGTTAGAGCCCACTGCGTCTTGAGCTACAGCATATGAAAGAATAATCGCAGGCTGACTTGGGTCTTCGCTGTTCGCTGTGCGAAGGAGAAAGAAGGGGGTGCATCTCCAAGGGAATTAACTCGGACCTGGTAATAATTGTCTCCGTTCTCAATATGATAAACAATAAAAGTGTCTCTAAATTAGTCTTGCGGTCGCATGAGCAATGAAGGATAAGAGTCCACCGTGTCTTGGGCTATGAAAGGCGAGGCCCAATCCTGTCTTTTCGCTGCCATTGACCTTACCCCGAAAGGCTACCCATTTAGTGCTGGGTGAACAGAGTTTCTCAGTTGATGGTCTGAGCTGTGCTTGAACCCACAACCTTCAGAACCGCCGTCAAACAACTTGGTTACAGCGCCTCTCATAATGGGGCTACTCTGATAGGAAAAACTTTGTCATTTCTAAAGAACCAAGGTTTCAAATACAAGGGAGATAACTTCTTGGTTGCAAATGTTGTCATGCTTTGCAAAAAGGCGGCAAGCTATTTCAGACACCAGAGCTGAGTTCAGTAGTGGAAGTTACTCGCGAACGTTTTGCCCCGGATCCCTGCTCATGTTTGCGCTCATCATTAGGTACAGGGTTTCAGGGCAAAACGTTCGTATCGCTTTGTACTTTTGAACGCAACTCTGTTTACATAAAGGGGAACGGATACATTTTCAAGGGAGAAAACTCTTTCAAAATGGCTTTGTCTCCCTTCTGAAAAAGGGCTCTACGCTAAAAGGAAAGCATTTGCTCCCATTTGGGAGCGAATTCGTTCCTTTTAGAGTAGTCCTAGGGGGCAAATTCTTTCTTTTTAGAGTAAACCCCTTACCAGAAGGTATTCAGTGCACAGTAATGCAAATAGGAAGTCACAAAAGTTGTCTTCCATTTATAAAATGATGTAAATTCTTCCAAGTATATCGGCCTTCTCCTTAACAAAACTCTGCAAATTATCACAAACCAGACTGAATTCGGATGGTTAACAAAGCTTTCTAAGCAAATAAATTTCCATCGTCTGAGGAATATCCGTAATTTGCACTTGGCCCAGTCTGTGCACTGTCTGAACCCGCATAAACATACAATCATAACATTTGCTAAGCAGAAATCATGGTGCTTTATTTCGTGTTTTTTTTTTTTTTTTTGTTTTGTTTTTTTAAACCGTCCGTTTCATGACTCTTATCTGATGTCTTGATTTGAAAGAAGTCTTACCAGTGTTGGACTTAATAAACTAACTTCCCCACACCATATATTGGAAGAGTCAATTTTCAATTTTAGGTATGCCAGGGTATTCTGGATTTAATTTCTTAAAGAAAAATGGCTAAACTATTTACAGACATTACCCTGATCAGATGTCACATTCTGTAGCGTCTGATCTGGGTTTGCACTGTTTACCAATTACCCTTTGAGGGGTCTCCAGACTGAAAGGGGCTAATGTAACAAAATCTAAATCCGGCGAAAGAATACTTAAAGCCAAATGGACACAGTCGATAGAATTTCAGTTCGAGAACGCGTGTTCTAACCCTTATAGGCAGTAACCATTGTCAATTTCTGGCGAATGTGCACAAATACTAGTTAACTGTATAGAGGACTAAGGCTGCCCAGGAGAAAGTGTAGTTAGGTAAACTGACCGGCTCGACATGTCCCTAATAGGTTGACTGGGCCGTAAAATCTTAACTAAATCTATCTATTCTTAATCAATTCTTCAGTTGAATTTGATATACCGCATTTCATTATCATGTTGTGAAAAAGTTGGAATTTGACCCAACCCCTAAGACCACCCCCCCCCCCCCCCACACACACACACACCACTGGTTCAGTCCCAAACATCCCAGTTTTTCTTTTTGTGAATATACGAGCCGTAACGTGAAAAAACGTACCTTCTGACAAGTGCGTCCAACGAAAACTCAAATCATTACGAAAACACGCCTATTCAAATGTACTGAAAAATTTACCACCAAAAAATGAAAATTTTCAGAGGAAAAAATCTGATATTTTTCATATTTCCGCTCAAAACATAGATTATGGGTACTCGTTAGAACCGCCTCGGCGAGGCGGTTCTAACGAGTACCGCCTCGGCGAGGCGGTTCTAACGAGTACCCACAATCTATGTTTTGAGCAGAAATAAGAAAAAATAATGCATACCCCTGTAAACCCCAGTTTTACTATATAAAAGTGGGGTTCAAGGGGGTCAAAATTATATAGGTATGTTTTCGTGATGTAGCCTGCGCATCTTCCTTGTCCTTATGAAGAAACCTTGCTGCATTGGTATACAAAATGCGCCCAGTGAAGATTCTGATCAGACTGCGCAAATGCGCAGGCTGATCTGAATCTTCGCTGGGCGCACGTGCCCGATGGTACGTTTTCTGACGTTGTGGCTCTTACGAAACTACATGTTCTGTTAAAGTGTAATTTTGACCCTCACGCCCACCCATCCTTACCCTGTGAAGAAAACGAAAACGTCTGCTAATGAATTCATTGCCGTGGACTCTATATATAGTTTTATTCGGACAGACAGACAGACCTGAGCAAATAATGTACACCTAGATCAGACACCAGATAACGCGAAAGTATGGTGAAGAGTTAAGGCGTCTTAATACTAATAGGGTAATACGTTTTCTCTTTTCCTGTCAAAGTCTACCCTCTTTGCCTAGACCGGACACGAACAACAACAAAAAAAAAAAAAAAAAAAAAAAAAAAAAAAAAATCGTTACCCCAAAATGGCAATTATTCATTATGAAATTCAAGTATTATCACTTTTTTCAGTCAATAATTATTAGTTTTTTTTTAATCCTTAGCGACTACCTACATTAAAAATTAATTTTCATGCCTCTGTTTTGGAGAAAATCGTCAGTTTAGACAGCACAGGAAAATTCCTGATTTTCATTATAATAATAGGAGTTACTCTGTTATAAAAAACAACAACAACAACAAAAAAAAAAACAAAAAAAAAAAAAAAAAAAAAAAAAAACAAACAAAAAAAAAAACAAACAAACAAAAAAAACAAGATGTGTTTGTGAAACACGAACATATTCCCGGGCCAAGGTCAATTTTTCTTTAAAATAGGTCACAGGTCAAGGTCAAGGTCACAGGTCAAAATTTTTTGTATGAGTGGGAAGCATTTGTCACAAGGATATGAGGGCTCTATCTGAAATGGTTCAAAAGTTACGACCAATGTTAATTTTTTCTTTAAGGGTCACAGGTCAAGGTCAAAGATCAGAAGTGTTTGTATGAGTGGGAAGCCCTTGTCACAAGGAACCTACATGCCAAATATAAAGGCTCTATCTCAAACGGTTCAAAAGTTATGAACAATGTTAAAGTTGTCCAAGCAACAAACCAGGTCACAGGTCAAGGTCACAGGTCAAAATATTTTGTATGAGTGGGAAGCCCTTGTCACAAGAAACCTACATGCCAAATATAAAGGATCTATCTCAAACAGTTCAAAAGTTATGACCAATGTTAAAGTTGTCCAAGCAACAAACCAGCAAACCAACAGACAGGGCAAAAAAAAAAAATCGCTACCGGGGATATAAAAAGTGACAAATATCAGTACAAAGAAAATCCACTAAAACATCAGAGAAGACTCGGATTAACTCTTAAAGTGCCAAGCAACTTGTAGAAGACAACATTGATTATTATTATTCAAAGCCTGACATAATGTACTTCTCATGAAATATCAATTTAAGTGCTATTTTTTTTTCTTCTGAAAATACAGTTGACTCTCGTTATCTCGACCTCGCTTATCTCGAATAACCGCTTATCTCGAAATGAAAGTCTGGTCCCTGCCTATACATGAAAACCTAACAACAGATGGAAAATATTGTAGAAAAGAGGAGAAATTGCTCCTAAGGAGCAATTTCTCCTCTTTTCCACAATATTTTCAATATATCTCTAACTTCAAAAGTCCAATTACCTATCAGTTTGTTAAATGTGGTTAATCAAATTATTTTTTCCTCAATTCTGCAAACCTGATATGTCGAACTACGGATATCTCGAAGTATTTCAGAGAGTCCCTTGGAATTCGAGATTACGAGAGTCGACTGTAGTTAAAAAGGTATTTCAGAGTGTAGTCTGCTGCAGTTGTGATTGGCACTTTTAGGGTGATAAGACAGCACACGATTAAAATACGTTTTAAAATTAATAACCAAGTGTCGGAAATTAAAACCTGTTTTTCTTCCCATAAAGTATTTCATACAGGTGAACTTCTGACGTGCATCTAATTTTGACAGAAGACCGATTTAATATCACTTTTATGTTAAGTTTATCAAGATGAAAGCTTGATAAAAGTGGAGAGAAATCTGTGTTGTCTGGTATATAGAAAAACAAATCCAATTTCACGTCAGATTTTTATTTTTTTTCACTGATTCACTATCGTATGTTTGTAATTCGTAAACAAAATACTTCAATGCTTAGTGCGCCAGGTTAAAATTTCAGCAGAAGAATTCAGTGCACTGACTGACAGATAATTGCAAAGACATTCCGTATGGTCAAAGGGAGAAAACTGATACCAGTAACACATCTGAGGATGTGATTTTTTTAAAGATGATTGCCACCGCAAAAACGCCTTTGTTCAATTACATACCAGTAACATTCCGCCATTATGACTTCTCCACTATTAAGACCCATTACGAAAACATGCCTATTCAAATATACACGTATTAAAATTTTACAACCAAAAAAGGAAAATTTTCAGATAAAAGATTCTGATATTTTTCCTATTCCTGCTCAAAACATAGATTGTGGGTACTCGTTAGAACTGTCTTGCCCAGGCGGTTCTAACGAGTACCCACAATCTATGTTTTAGTAAAATAAGAAAAATAATGTATACCCCTGTTAATCCCAGTTTTACTATATAAAAGTTGGGTTTAAGGGGGTCAAAAATATATAGACGTGTTTTCGTGATGCATATGTTTTCTAAGGTTTCTGACATATACAAACAGTGTAGACCCAGATCAGACTGCTCCTTCAGGAGCAGTCTGATCATGGTCTACACTGTTTGCCATTCCACTTAGTATTTTATGAAACGACTACATAAAAGACAAAGTTTGGCCTAAAATTTGTTCGAAATTTTAGGACATTTACTGTATTCTATATTAAGACCACCCCACTAATACGACCACTTTCAAATAGTACCAAAGGTGGTCTAAATGGTGGAATTTTATTATACCGTGATGACCCTAAGTATTGGGGCAGATATGTCTGAACAAACAGTGTAGACCCAGATCAGAACGCGGCCTCTGATCAGAATGTACACTGTTTGCCACTCAGTTCTTAGTCAAATCAACTTGTAGTAAAATGGACCTGTTCAAATTTTAGGACAAGTATGGTAAGTAGCTAAGGCCAGTATTACATGGAATTAAAGATTCTGCCTCATGCTTAATTTTTAAAGCGCAAAGCAAAAACTGTAGCAGACGACAGTCTACTTTTGTTTTTGTACTTTTCATAGAAAATAAGTCTTGACATTTCATGTGAATCGTCTAAAAAGACTTATTTTCTATGAAAATGAAATAATAATAATAATAATAATAATAAATTCAAAATATCGTCTGCGGCAGTTGTGATTGACACTTTCAGGATTAATGCTATCTTTATAATGACAACAAAACGCCTGGAACTAAGCTTTGCGAAAGGACGATTTCATTTTTCCGTAGTTAAGTCTTTCGGCGCCAACTTTTAGCGATTGTTTATATGTTCAGTTAAAAGACTGAATTCAAACAGCGTAGATCAGCCGTCTCATCTGGATCTACGCTGTTTGCAAAAGCCTATTATTATCGCCTGTGACAGTGAAGGTTTTGACTCCAAGCAACTTATTTCTTCTGCTCTGGCATACGGGGTGTCAGTTAGTCCCATTGGCGTATCGCTGATTACGCATATTATGCATGCGCATTAGAAAAATATATGCAATAAAGAGGGATCATCTAGCATAAAACAGTTTCCTTTTTTATCATAAGGGCTGATCCTAAAAGAAAGAATTTGCAAACTCTTTCCTTTAAGAGTAGTCCACATATTGGAAGCGATACTAGGGAAATGTGTTCTAGATTTTCTCTTCTAAGTGTGCAGAGGTGCGTTAAAATAATCCAGTTCTATCTATACCACTGAGTTCCATTGCGAAAACACGCCTATTCAAGTATATTGAAAATTTTACAACCAAATATAGAAAAAAAAAATCAGATAAAAAATTGATATTTTCATATTTCTGCTTAAAACATATATTGTGGGCACTCGTTAGAACCACCTCGACGAGGCGGTTCTAACGAGAACCCACGATCTATGTTTTATAGCAAAATAAGAAAAATAATTTATACTCCATGTAAACCCCAGTTTTACTATATAAAAGTGGGGTTAAACGGGGTCTAAAATATATAGGCGTGTTTTCGTGATGGTTAGGATTGAACAGGATTTCGTTAGGAGAAGCGGGTGGATGGATGGGGTGTGGTCTCTACTAAACTGGTGTAACAGAGTTATCACAAACCGAAGCTTCTACCAACAATTAAAAGTTCTATGGAAATCATCACAAACTCGCTGATCAATCATGAGCTTTACTGAAGCTTCCAGTTAATGCACATGACATCTTACCATCTTTTTATGCCCCCACCGCCGTGATGTTACGTCCGTAACGTGCGTATGTACGTATGTTACGTTCATAACCAGGTTCAAGTTTACCTGCAAGTTTAGGTGCAATTTTACGTCCGCGTTTCTCTTGCAGCTTATAACTTCCATACCTTTTGGGCTAGAAAGTTGAAATTTGGTATGATACTTACCTAGAGCAAGACCTTTCAAATCATGGTACATTGCCCCAGGGTCATGCCCATGGGCGGGGCTAGGTGTCAAAATATATAACAGGTCACCAAGAAAACATACAAAAATGTGACTAAAAATATCACTATGGTATCATTGGTGAGGCTGAAGAGTTAAAATTTAGCACAATAATTACACAGAGGAAAGCTGTTTAGTTGTTGATGAAAGGGCAAGTTTTAGGCCACTGATTCTGGACCGGGGTGGGGCTGTCCGTCTGTCCATCCGTCTGTAGACGTAACCTTGTGCGGCCCAGAACTCCTATACCCTTTGAGCTATTTTCATGAAACTTTGTCAGGTTGTAGGGGCATTGGGTAGGAGTGTTGCTTGCAAGAATGACAACTCTAATCGACTTGGTTCAGGAGTTATCTCCCATAGTTTCCCAAAATTGTAAAATTTTGTGCGGACCATAACTCTGAAACCCTTTAAGATATTTTCATGATACTTCACCAATATGTGGGATTTGAGTAGGCGTGTCGCGTACAAGAAAGACAACTCTATCTGACTCCGTTTTGGAGTTATCTCCCATAGTTGTTAAATCTTGTGCGGCCTATTAACTCTAAAACCCTTTAAGGTATTTTCATGATACTTTACCATTAGGTAGAGGACATTGAATAGGCGTGTCGCGTACAAGAAAGACAACTCTGACTGCGTTCTTGAGTTATCTCCCAGTTATAAAATATTGTGCAGGCCATAACTCAATAACCCTTTGAGATAGTTTCATGATACTTGATCAAGTTGTAGAGGACATTGAGTAGGTGTGTCACATACAAGAAAAACAACTCTAGCTGACTCCATTTTGGGAGTTATCTCCCATAGTTTTAAATCTTGTGCGGCCCGTAACTCTAAAACCCTAGGAGTTATTTTCATGATACTTCACCAATAGGTAGAGGACATTGAGTAGGGGTGTCGCGTACAAGAATGAAAACTCTGACTGCATTCTGGAGTTATCTCCCATAGTTATGAAATCTTGTTCAGGCCATAACTCAATAACCCTTTGAGATATTATCATGATACTTGATCAAGTTGTAGAGGACATTGTGTCACATATAAGAACAACAACTCTAACTGACTCAGTTCCGGAGTTATCTCCTATTGTTGTTAAATCTTGTGCAGGCCATAACTCTTGAACCCTTTGAGATATTTTTATGATACTTCATCAAGTTGTAGAGGACATTGAGAAGGCATGTCATGTACACAAAAGACAAGTCTGACTCCATTTTTGAGATATCTCCCTAAGTTGTTCAATTTGCTGATGGCCATAACTTCTCTACCAGTTGAGATTTTTTGGTGATAATTAATAGGGATGCTTAGAACATTAAGAAGGAGAGTTGCATTTAAAAATTGTAACTATGGGTTATTCGTTACTGCATTTATTTTCAATTATCTCCCCTGGTGGTAAAATCTTGTGCAGGCCATAACTCTTTAACCGGTGGAGACATTTTAATGATAGTTAGTAGAGATGCTTAGAACATAAACTATGTGTGTCACAATATGTATGGACAACTCTGACCTACGAAGTGTTGGAGTTATCTCTCTTACTTATACTGCTGATGCAGATTTATTAGCAATACATGCAGCAGGCTTTTATTTTTCTCATTGTTTTTGGAGTCTTTGTTGCAAATCACTTACTTGCGAACACAAAATTGAGTTTCTCAGACTAACGGTTGAAGAGTTACAGGCCTTGCTGGCAAAGGGCCTTATATTTCTCATTATTTTTGGATTCTTTGTTGAAAATCACTTACTGGCAAACACAAAATCCAGTTTCTTCAACTTACAGTTTGAGAGTTATAATCTTTGCAGATAACAGGCCTTATTCTCCTCATTATTTACGGATTCTTTGTTGAAAATCACTTACTAGCAAACAAAAAATCCAGTTTCCATGACTTACGGTTTGCATCACGAAAACACGCCTATATAAATTTGACTCCCTTAAACCCCACTTTTATATAGTAAAACTGGGGTTCACAGGGTATACATTATTTTGCTTATTTCTGATCAAAAACATCGCTTGTGAGTACTCGTTAGAACCGCCTCGCCGAGTACCCACAATCTATGTTTTGAGCAGAAATATGAAAAATATCAGAGTTTTTTATCTGAAAAATTTCAGTATTTGGAGGTAAAATTTTCTATATATTTGAATAGGCATGTTTTCGTAATGCTTTGTTGAAAACACAAAATCCAGTTTCCACTATTGTTTTAGAGTTCTATGTCTGATTCACAGATGTGGAGTTATCACCCACTGCAGGGTTAAACAAATGTATCCCTTGATAAAATTACATCTCTGATGCCATAGACTGAAAAAAGACGGCCATTTGCGGTGTGGATGGGGGATTTGCCATCTCTTCTGATGGCTATTTTTTGCAAAATGCCTGCGTGTGGATGAGGATGGCCCTGGGTGGGGGCATCCATGTCATCTTGACACATTTCTAGTTTCTCAAATATTTAAAGAATGACAGCCATGGTGATTGCAGTATACTAGGCAGGAGCTGTTTACTCTTCTTGAGCACATGATCTCACCTGTTACAGTGGTATTAGTTGAAAGTTCATTAATCAATACCATATTTAACCTAATTACCTCACTGTGCGCTTAGGATTTTCAAGAGTACTGGAAATATCCTCCTGAAGGACTATAAAGATATAATGATGTCATGAGATGATTAATTAATGATAAAGGAGACAATTTGCATGAAATGTCAGATCCTATTTTCTGGGAAAAATATTTAAAAAATGTTGTCTGTTGAATTTTCCCCAGCATGCTGAGTGTTAATGTCCACATTATTTCGCTTGTTATACTTCTTGTAAACAACAAAAATGCAAAAAATAGTAACAGACTTTGCGGTGTAAACAAATGGCTTCTTAGAGTGAATTTACATCTTATCAGTAGAATCCACAGTATAACTAATGGATAACAAACAAGTTGTATGTATCAAAACAAATGCATTTATTATAACAAATGACTGTTAATTCTATTTCCAACAAAATATGTCTAAATACATGTACTTCAAAGCAAGAGTAAACATAGGCTTCTACTGATGATTGAAAGTTACAAAATTACAAAGACAACCTATCAGTTGAACCACATCAAGCAATAAGAGCTGTAGCAGGACAGCGTAGCTTGCCTGAATCGCCCTTGGCCTCTAAAAACTTTAACCAAAATCTTTAACAGTAACTTTTTTCAAAGTCCATGACCTTGACCTCAAGGTCACTCATGTAGGTCAGGATGGTACAGTACAGAGGTTCAGACCATTTTGACCCATTGTAGACTGAGACCCCTACATCGGTAATTGGCAAACAGTGAAGACCCAGATCAGACGCCGCAACATGCGGCATCTGATAAGGGTCTCCACTGTTTTCAAATAGTTCAACCATTTTTCTCTCTGAATATCTAAATCACATAGCCTGACATACCTAAAATCAAAATTAGAATCTTCTAATATATTATGTGGGAGAGTTCATTCAGTTTAAAATGGGTTAAAAACTTTAAACAATGCCATGGTGACTGCTATAGCTCTACCTGTACTTTTATACAGGCAAGCTAAAAAGGTGTCGCCAAGCAGACAATTCACATGAAATGTCATTTTATTTTCTCTGAAAAATATAGAAAAATGTCATATGCAGCAGTGGTGATTAGCACTTTAAGGTTTAAGCAACAGACTGAATCAATACACTCAGCAGACATAAATGGGCTCCCAAAATAGAAATTCCCTTAGACTTTTATGCTTTGCATACTGGGTAAAAAATACAGCAGACGACATTTTGAAATATTTTTCTTATTTTTCCTAGAAAATTGGATATGACACTTCATGCAAATTGTCTCCTTAAGAGACAATTTGCATGAAGTGTCATATCAAATTTGCATGAGGTGTTCTATCAAATTTTCTAGGAAAAATCAGAAAAATATCACCAATTTGTCGTCTGCTGAATCTGCCCATAGCATGGTAAGCGTTAATGTATTTGTATTTATGCAAGAAAACTATTTGCTATTTCCATCCACTGAATCATAATAAAGATAATATGTACAAGAAGCTACAGGTAAATGAATAGTAAACAAACAAAATTTTATTCAGTAAAAGAGACATATATGTATAAATAAACAGATACAACCTTACTACTTTTTAATAAATTTTACACTGATGTCAATCACAAAAGTCAATGTCTATGCTATTTCTCAGGCCTGTGTGTCTGAATACTTAATGTAAATGTGATATTTAGCTGTCTAAATATTTCAAATGTTTTGTGCAATGATCGTAGAGTTGTTTTTTTTGTTTTTGTTTCTTTTTAAATAATTTTCTTGCAAACATTAATGTACAAATACATGAAAGTCAATGGAAAATATTATTTTGAGAGCTCATTTTTGGCCAGCACCTGGTATCTCTAAAAATACTTGTTGAACTAACAAAAAAAAAAAAAGAAAAAAGAAAAAAAAAAACCCCAAAAAACAACAACAAACCATGCCCCCCCCCCCCCCCCCACCAAAAACAACCCCCCAAAAAATAAAACAACAACAAAATCATAAAAAGATTTTCCATGCCGTAAATGTCCTAAAGTTTCTGACAAAATGACATATGCAAACAGTGCAAACCAAGTTTCTGAAAGAGCAGTCTGATCAGGATCTACACTGTTTGCCATTCCACTACATATTTTAAGACACAACTGCATTAAAAGCAAAATTTAGGCAAAAAAAAATGTTTGGAATAAAGTGTTTGAAACTTTAGGACATTTATCGTAATTACCCAACATTTGGACACCTTAATTCAATGCCATACTGACCTTAATTTGCACAATTCCATCTGACTACCTACTGATATTTCTAAAAGGTGCTGGCTGAATGGCAAATAGTGTGGACCCAGATCAAACTGCTCCCAAAGGAGAAGTTTGATCTGGGTCTACACTGTTTGCTCAGAATGTCTATTCAAATGCCTAGGGTATCTATGGTACATTAAACAACTTATTCTTTAACTGGTTAACATGACATATACAACAGCAGACTGTGCATCGCTGCACTGTCACAGTAAAATTAAAAATATATTTTAACCCTTAAAGTGCCAATCACAACTGCAGCAGACGACAATTTTTTTTTTTTTTTTCAGAGAAAACAAGTCTTGACACTGCAGTAAACGACACTTTTTTTTTTATTTTTCAGGGAAAACGTCTTGACATTTCATGTGAATCATCTGCTTGGCAGATGATTCACATGAAATGTCAAGACTTGTTTTCTCTGAAAAATAAAAAAAAATGATTTAGAATGTCGTCTGCTACAAATTTTGCTTGGCACTTTAAGGGTTAAGAAAGAAAAAAATTAAGAAGAAAAATTCCACATACAAGGGGTATGGGACATTTTGCCACAAATTGAATCTGTTTTAAAAACCACCTTTGTTAGGAGACTTCTGTTGGTCAAAAAACCTAGGACAAATACTTGCGAATGAAAGGTTTGATTCCTGGCAGTGGCAAGGAAGTGGTCACCCTTCCAAGGAAAGTGGTATTCTCTAGGTACTGTGGTTTTCTCCACCATATATGACAACCAAACGCCAACAACCGTGCCTTAGAGAGCATGTTTATACCCAGCAAACACACAAAGTCGAAACAACATCGTTAAAACATCGCTGCAACGTCGTGACGTTGCAGCGATGTTGTAACGACGTTGTTGCGACACTGAGTATTTGCTGGGTAGGTTCACTGAGCTGTCTGTGTAAATGAAGTGCTCGGTCAGACCTCCTTTAGTAAGATCCACTGTGATCTATCTACACTGGCAATTTTTTAGTCACTGAGATCGGTGTTATGGTAAATAAATGTCCTTGACTTTTGGGAACTTGTGAGTGACTCAGTATTTTCTATTGTCTAAATCTTATTCAGTTTAAATACAAAATCTCATTTATGCAATAATTTTATATTGTATAATAAATGTTTACATTTTATCAGCTACTTATGGAGAATTCAACATTCCAGTTTCGTCAATCAATGACCGAACCAAGTAAGCAATTTTTAACAGAACTACGATAATGTTGGTAGTATGCCTTCCTCGCAGAATTTACTTGAAATTTTGACAATGAAAATATCCATTTTATGAGTGAAACCAATCAGAAATAAAGTGTTTTTGCTTCCTAATTACTTGTCATCAGGAAGAGTTTTACCTCAATACCGGTTTCAGTGACAATACCGGTTTCAGTGACAATACCGGTTTCAGTGACAAAACAGAAATAGCCAGGTGGTCTTCAGCAGACAACAAATTCATATGTGCCTTATTTTTCCAAGAAAATAGGATTTGACATTTCATGCAAATTGTCTCCTACAAGACAAAATTTGCATGAAAAGTTAAACTCTGTTTTCTGGGAAAATAAAATATTTCTTACTACCATCTGCTGTTATATTTATGAAAATTAAGGAAAATATGAATTTGTCATCTGCTAAAATGTTTACACAGCATGCTTAGCATTATACGTCAATACCTGACTCAATACTTTAGACAGATTTTGACCGATAAACAATACAGAGTACTATCTACTTATCTAATTAGTTATATTCCAGTTACAGATCCTAGCCTATTCCTTGTCCAGTCTGATAAAAATTCTCTTCACATGGGTATTTCTGGAATAAACATGTATTACTGGAATAAGAAGAAAAGTATTTTCTAAAAGCATAACATGCTGGATAAAAAAATTCAGCAGATGACATTCTGGGCCCAGCTGTTCAAAACTAATGATGTCATTAGTTAACATACCATTAAAACTTTGATCATTAAATATGGAACATATGCTAATATTTTTGCTGAAAAAATGTGAGTAGCTTTTAATGCAAAAGCTACTCACATTTTTTCAGCAAAAATACCTGTGAATTAGATATTGTACTTATTAGAACAGTTAACATTTTGACCACTAACAAGCTCGTTAAGCTAATGATGCTTTGTACAACTGGGCCCTGAAATATTTTTTTGTAACTTTCGCAGAAAATAGGATTTAACATTTCATGCAAACTGCCTGCTTAGGAGGAGACAATTTAATGTGCTGGGTAAAACATTCAGCAGACAACATTCTGAAATATTTTTCTAATCTTTCCCAGAAAAAAACAACAACAAAAAAACTTGACATTTTATGCAAATTGCCTCCTTAGGAGACAATTTGCATAAAATGTCAAATCCTATTTTCTGGAAAAATAAGAAAAATATCAATCTGTCATCTGCTAAATTTGCCCAGTGTTCTAAGTGGTAAAGATGTCAAAAGTATAACTGGATTGATTTTCCAAAATGTACCATTAAAATATGTTAAAAATATGTTAACCCTTGTCCTGCTGAACCCAGATATACCCTGCCTTTGCAAACAGTGTAGATCCAGATCAGTTGGCTTCTGAAGAAGCCAACTGACCTGGATCTGCACTGTTTGTCATTTAATATGTGAACTTGTATCAAAAACCTTGATCAAGCAATCTGATTGGCTGAAAATTAGAAGTGGGCGTGGCATCTTAATTTATTCAGCATGACAAGGGTTAACAGTCCTGCTTCTCAAATGAGCTATAACATGAGACAGAATGACATGAATCCAGCAAAGACTCTAAACCAGCATGTATATCCATGCAGTCTGATCAGAGACTTTGCTGGACACGCTGTGGACAGCTAATGATCTAATTCCTCAATAGGGGGACAGTGAAGACTCTGATCAGACTGCAGTCTTTACTAGGAACACATCATTAGATGTAATTATATCATTTGGCTTATAAACACACAGACACACACACACACACACACACACACACACATTTATATTAAAATTAGCTCATTTATAGCACAGCCGTTGATGATGATGAGTTCAGGTTTAAGGACGTGGCAACCCCATGAGGGCCATTTGCGTCAAAATGGTGTACTAACTTGGTTTTGTAATGAAAAGGCTATAATGGTAAATCATATATGCATGAAAGCTCAGCTGTTGACTACTAAAAGTAGTTATTCTAAATGTTTCTAATAATACAATTAATTTCAATCAAATCAAATTTTATTTTACATCAACATAAAAATTATAATAAAAAAATTGTAACATAAACATAAATATGAAAATAAAACATAAAATTTTCTAAATTGTCAGATCCTTTAAACAGACTATTTATACAAAACTTTGCCCCAGTAAATAGGGTTTCTCACCACAATCTCCTTCTGTAGTTAACCCTTGTCATCCTGTATCCAGATACACCCTGCCTTTGCAAACAATGTAGATCCAGATCAGTTGGCTTCTGATGAAGCCAATTGATCTTTGATGAAGCCAACTGATCTGGATCTGCACTGTTTACCATTAAGTATGAGAATTTGTATCAATAACCTGGATAAAAAATTCTGATTGGCTGAAAATAAGAAGTGGGCAGGGCATCTTAATTTATTCAGCATGACAAGGGTTAAAAGAGACAACCATACCAGCTTCAACTTCAGAAAACGTACCTTCAACACCCAGCGAAGATTCAGATCAGCCTAGGCATTCACACAGTCGATCGATCAGGAGCATTTTGGATAGTTTAAGATGCAAAGTTTCTTTACCTGGACAAAGAAGACTCTGATCAGACTGTGTGAATGTGCAGTGTAATTTGAATCTTTACTGGGTAGTATTCGGAAGGTATGTTTTCTTGCATTGTGACTCATACTGAAAATTTTCTTATTTTTCTATTTGAAAACATATGGTTAAAGTTCTAAAAGTTGAGCAGTAAAATTTTAACTTTAAAAAAAGAAAAACATAAAGAATTCATTGAGGGCAAGGGGTAGGGTAAATCATTTTAGAAATTAAATCACCCTCCCCTTATGAAAACATGCCTATTCAAATATATTGAAAATTTCACTACCAAAAACTGAAAGTTTTCAGATAAAAATTCTGATATTTTTCATATTTCTACTCAAAATACAGATTGTTGGTGCTCGTTAGAACTGCCTTGCCGATGGGGTTCTAACAAGAAGCAGAAAACATAGATTGTGGTACTCATTAGAACTGCCTCACTGAGGCAGTTCTAATGAGTACCCACAATCTATGTTTTTGAGAAGAAATAAGAAAAATAATGTATACCCCTGTAAACCCCAGTTTTACTATATAAAAGTGGGGTTTAAGGGGGTCAAAATTATACAGGTATGTTTTCGTGATGTGTGCAAAAGTTGTTCATCTCATGCTAAAGATTCAGGTCAACCTGTGAAAATATAAGTGAAGATACCCAGAAAATGCCACAATCACGATGAACAGCCATTCTGAGGCGTTAAAGAAAGTCCTGGGCCCAGTTGTTCAAAGTGTCATTAGCTTAACGAGCTCGTTAAGGGTCATTTCGTTAACTGTTTTAGCGGATTCAATACACAATATTCTGATATTTTTTGCTGAAAAAATGTGAGTAGCTTTTGCACTGCAAAAGCTACTCACATTTTTTCAGCAAAAAATTTTAAGCATATTTGTGTATCATTCAATGTAGATTTTAACGAATCATTAACTAACGATGTCGTTAGCTTTGAACAACTGGGCCCTGCAGAGATGAGGAACAAACAATAGCAAAACAAATGCAACATATGAAACTTCCAACTCACAAACAAAAAAGAACTGTACCTGAGGAACTGCCTTGGAATGATCAGTAGATAAACTACTGGGAGGTCACCTTCAACAGCTGCCCATTTTCCTATCTGTTTTACTAGTTGTGATTAAGAGTGGCTTCGGGACCGAAGGGTGAAGTTTTGATTGTGTTGGGGCTTAACGACACCTCAACCCTTGTGGGTCATTTTGTGTCGTCTCCCAGAGAAAGGGAGAAAAGAGATAGAAGAGATAGTAGAATAGATGAAAGAGAGGGACAGGGAAGAAAGAGGAACAGGAATGAAAGTGAAGAAACAGAAGAAATAAAAACATTCCCCCTCTACCCTTACCTGCTACAAGGATAGCAGGCCTTGTCCAACTGTAAGCCAATATCAGCTGGACGCCCCATTGACGCATGATACATGACACCTTTGCACCACCCGACCACCCCCTAAGGGTATAGTAGTCTGCTGTAAAAGTTCTTTAAACCCACCGGTGATTTATTCTACTGACCATTCTAGGGAGGTGGTCCTGGTGTTAGTCTTACTCTTTTTTGCTTTGTGGTTTATTCTATGAGGCGATTTGTTTGAAGTCTTGTGTTATTTTGTTTTGTGTTTTTTAGTCCTTTTAGCATTGCAGTTACCTAGCCAAGGGAAGAGAGAACTAACCTTAGTGCTTTTCGTACGTTTGTTCAATTTGGGCTTTTTTGGTTTTTGTCTCTTTCCTCTTCCTCTTGATGTCTGGGAAGGGCAGCGATTTGTGATTGTGGCATTCCCTGGACTTTTCTCTTACCTTTTTTTTTTTTTACACCAGTTTTACTCGTGCGAAATCTGACCCTTAATTCTGATTCTGCAGCCATATTCATAGTTTTTTTTCCAGGATTTTAATATACACATTCTACAGCACCCAATAATTCCTTAAGCAGACAGCAAAGACCCTGATCAGCTCAAGTGTACGCTCCATATGATCTGGGCCTTTGTTTTCCGCGTATGCCCTGAAGGCAGTTTCACATGGCCCAGCACATATATTTGTTTACAGTGGTTTGCAACATCCATAATAGATAAGGATTGTTCTTTATGCTTAATACAGTATAAGAACTTCTCTTCAGACTAAGATTTGTACAACAATAAAATTTCAAAAGATAAAATATTTTCATCTCATAAAAGTCATAATATACAATTACAAATAAATCTATTGACTTCAAAAAAACACAAACAACATGTAAATGCAAATAATAGACCTATACATTTTATATCAACATATGTTTTGTAACTGTTTGTATTTTCAAGGAATATTCAGTTGGTGACAAACTGGTGACACTTTTCTTTTGTTTTCCCTGAAAACAGAGTTTGACGTAATGTGAGTTGATTGGTCTCCTTAGGAGACAATCACATGTAAAGTCAAGTTCTGTTTCTGTTTCTCAGAGCAAAAATACAAATATTTTAACACTTTCACCCCTGCATTTCTGACATGGACTCTTCCATCTCTGATTTTGGACACATCCGTTATTGCAAATACGGATTTCACTCAAAAATCATTAAAAGAATGGCAAACAGTGTAGATCCTGATGAGATGGCTCGTTACAAGCCATCTCATCTAGATCTGCACTGTTTGCAAAGGTATCGATTTGGTCTGTAGGGATGAAAGGGTTAAAGTGTTGAGTGCTACATTTTTATACAGCGTTCACTGTTAAAAGAAATACAAGCACGACAACCAATACACCACCATCATAATGCTTTGTGTGGATTCCGAATATGAAGATTTTACACATGGAAAGCAAGTTACAGCTGGGGAAAGACCATTATTCTTTCAGGGCTTGGGTACACCTGGTAGACTTGCTGCCATTTTTACAAGGAACGGAGACAACTTTTGTGAATTCCTGTTTGTTTGCACTGAGGTTTTACGGCCCAGTCAAACCATCGGTGTCATGTCGAGCATGGTCAGTTTACCTAACCACACTTTTTCCTGAGTAGGTTTAGTTCTCTAAGCGGTTAACCAGTACTTGTGCCCATTCTTTCGCCAGAAACTGATAACTGCCCTTGAATCAATGAAAGGGAGAGACCATAGAAAATATTTCATGACCAATCTCCATGAAAGAATGCTACCTGACCTGTGGGGATTGAATCCGCGACCTTCTGAGATCATCAAACGTGCATCCAACTGAGCCACTGAAGCCGGCATGAATTCCTGTTTGCTCTCTTCTGAAAATGGTCTACTCTAAAAGGAAAGAATTGCTACCAGCCAAGGGAAATTTGCTTTCCTACACAAAGCCCCCTTCTAAAAGGGGTCTACTCTAAAAGGAAAGAATTTGCTCCCCTTGGGAGCAAATTCTTTCCTTTCAGAGTAGACCCTTTGGGGCAAATTCTTTCTTTTGTGTATAGACCCCATTGCAAAAAGGTGAGAAAACAATTTTGACACAGTAGCCTCCCCTGAAAGTATATCCACTGCCCTTAAATGCAGAAAAAAGAAATAACATAATAATTGAAAAATATGAGATTCACAATGCTCAAAGACAATATTATTAGGAAATAATGATTACTTTAAAGACAAATTAATTCATATGGTTTATTCATAAACGTAAAAAATATCAGTATGGGGCCAACTGGTATTTGTGATATTTTTGCTCTGCAAGAATAAAAATGCACATAACAGCAAAAAAAACTTGCAAGAAATTCCCCTAAAAAAATTCAGAAAACAATAACAAACAACATTAACAAGAAATCTTCAGGGACTGATGTCAAATCGACTGGGACCTATTTACCCTAAGTATTTGGACAAACAGGCCTGATTTAATAGTGTAGTCTAACAGGACTTTTAAATGAGCAATATTTGGGACAATTCTATTGAATAAATAATTATTTTATTTCTTCAAAGAAACATACGTTGTGGGTACTCATTACTCGTTGAGGCGCTTCTAATGAGTACCCACAACAAATGTTTTTATGGAGAAATTGAGAAAATTATCCAAGTCTATCAACACCTACTCCTTAACAAGTCCTCTGGCAGACATTGATCAGACACTGCAGAACTGGGCATCTGATCAGGGTTGACACTGCCACTCATTCAGTAGTTTTTACCGGTAGACATATGAATAGGTACTAAATTAGACTTGTTGAAATCTTAGGACAAGTTTAGTAAGAAGTTAAGGTGTCAAAATACTGCAGCTCAAAAAGTTTTCCTAGTCTGAGAAGTGAAGAAAATACCAGTTTCTTTTATCTCCCAAAATACTAAACCTGGAGTACTGGTAGGACAACTAAGAGATTTTCTGGACAACAAATGAGTTTTAACCAGGAGCAATGACAGGACAGATAAGAGATTTTCTGGTGGAAAAAGAGCTTTAACTGACAGGACAGATGAGAGATTTTCTGGACATAGAGCTTTAACTTGGAGCACTGACAGGACAGTTAAGAGATTTTCTGGACAAAAAAAAGAGCTTTAACCGGGAGCTCTGGTAGGATAGATAAGAGATTTTCTGGACAAAAGATGAGCTTTAAACCAAGAGCACTATGATACATGTAGTCTAAGAGATTTTCTGGACAAAACAATGAGCTTAAACCTGGAGCACTAGGACAGATAAGAGATTTTCTAGACAAAAAATGAGCTTTAACCTGGAGTACTTACAGGACAGATGAAAGATTTTCTGGACAGAAAATGAGCTTGAACCTGGAGCACAGACAGGACAGATATGAGATTTTCTGGACAAAAAATGAGCATGTGCACATGATAATTTTTTGTCCAGAAAATCTCTTATCTGTCCTATCAGTGCTCCAGGTTAAGTTGAAAAAAAAAAAAAAATAAATAAATAAATAAATAACTTGGCTTTAGCAAAACACAAAGATCTGGACCAGCCTGTACACAAGCATGATCAAAATCTCAGCTGTGCACATTTAGGATATATCTTTTAGAGACTATATTGCAAGCATTCATACATTGGGCAATTTGCAAGAATATCGAAGGTGCAATCGATATTTGCTAGTTGCCTATGCTCAAATAGTTTTCTTATTTCTCCAGGAAAAGTACCGTATCCTACTTAATTACTGCACACACCCTATAACAGCACAGTCAAGCATTTTTGCAGTCTTCAGATTACAGCTAGTGTGCTTATATCTACTTCTTTGTAAAGGCATATGTTGTGGGTACCCATTATAAAGAAAATCAGGAAAAAAAAAACACAAAACATCGCATAAACATCATCTGACGAGTCTTTCAATTACCTTTTTAGATAGATACATACTTTAGCATATGGTTTTTGAGTATTTTTGAAAAACCTAAGTGCACAGTGCGGTAATTAGGCCGAATATGGTAGGTTGTGGGTATTCATTAGAACTGCCCCACTAATCGCAATGTTTACTATTTTACAAAATATATTTTCATGGAGAAATAAGAACAATTTGTATCTGGATAGATGTTACTTAAGCAATTAATTGCAGATAAAGATAATATTCAGAAGATAATTTGGGTTGTGTCAAGTGAAAAAGTGCCTTTATTTTGCCCATATTCGAATGCATTTATTCGCTTGACACTTTTTTGCCTGAGCATGCACATAGTATCATCTGGGCCATTGCTCTCCATTCATACATTCTGTAGTATCCAATGATTCTGTTCGCTCAGAGTAAAGGGCCCTTATCTGACTGCGCAAATGCACAGGCTGATCTGGGCCTTCGCTGTCCGTGGATGCACAGGCTGATCCAGGCCTTCGCTGTCCGATTATGCTCGAAGACACATTTTGGCATGGAGAAGCCCATTTTATATTAATTTTTAACCAAATATATCTATCTTATGTGTACTCAACGAATGCAATTCCAATGAGTACTAGTCCTACAAGCTATGTATTTCTACAAAACAAAATCATTCCAAATTATCACTTTCAGGGGAATGGATACGCTTCATAGATTTTGCATGGGGTTTTACAAGGGAGAATACTTTTATGAACTCTGGTTTGCTTTCCTGTATACCAAGTCCCTTTTGAAAAGGACGCTACTCTAAAAGAAAGAATTTGTTCGCTTTGGAAATGAATTCTCTCTTTTAGACTAGTTCTATTATCAGAACAGAAGCAAATGCTTTTGACAGAGCTACTCCCTCTGAAATTGTATCCATTCTACTTAACCCTTGTCATGCTGAATAAATTAAGATGCCACGCTCACTTCTAATTTCCAGCCAATCAGATTACTTGATCTGGGTTTTTGTTAGAAATTCACATATTAAATGACAAACAGTGCAGATCCAGATCAGTTGGCTTCTTCAGAAGCCAACTGATCCGGATCTACACTGTTTGCTAAAACAGGGCATGACGTATTTAGCACGAGAAGGGTTAACCCTTAAAGTGCTAATCACAACTGGAGCAGATGACATTTTATTTATATACTTCATTTCTCATTTTTCAGAGAAAATAAAAATGTAAAACGATAATACCCCACCATTATCGTGTTGCGGACAGATAACTGTCAAACATTGACGAAATTTGCCCAAATAGCAATCCCAAACCAGATCTCTTTAATATTAATGCATGTAACAAGTTTGGTTAAAATCCCTTGACATTTACTGAACTTATTGTCTGGAAATGAAAATATGGGCACGTCTCCAGCAGATAAATTTGCCCACAAGCAATCCCAAACCAGATCTGCAAAATATCAATGCACACACCAAGTTTGGTGAAAATCCACTGATGTTAACTCAAGTTATCATCTGAAAAGGAAATGCAGATGGACTGACGACTGACGGACAGCCGTGCACATGAATGGGTAGTTAGGTGACTTAAGAATTAGACACTTTCAATGTATTTGAATGGGATTTATTCCGGTAGCCACATAAAATCAGTCTTTTGTGTGGCTTATTTTCTATTACGTGGCTACTTTTTAGCCATATAAGTATGCTAAAATCGTGATGGTAGCCACATAACTAACCATTTGTTAGACACATGGACGTCCAACGTGAAACCATAATACCCCGCCACTATCGTGTGGCAGGGTATAAAAAGGCCTGATATTTCATGTGACTAATCTGCTAGGCATATGATTCACATAAAATGCAGCATCTTATTTTCTCTGAAAAATACAAAAAAAAAAAAAAAAAAAAAGGGAAGAAAAAAAATATTTAAAAATGTCTTCTGCTGCAGTAGTGATTAGCTGTTTAAGGATAAGTTATCACTTTAACCTTAACACTACCTGGGCTAATTCAGCAGACAACAAATTGGTGGAATTTTTCATATTTTTTCCAGAAAACAGAATTTGAGACAATTTGCATGAAGTCAAATCCTATTTTCTGGGAAAAATAAAAAAAATATTTCAAAATGACGTCTGCTGAAAATTCTACCAAGAGTGCTATATGTTAAATACAGCTAAGTTTATATATAAAATTTTCCTTTCGGAGTGGGAGGAGAATCTTCATCCTCCTCGTCGGAACCCTGTATAGAAAATTTTGGAACAACACGAACGGAACCACTCGCTCCTGGCGAGGATTTGTCCTTATTACCAGTAGGTCTTGGTTCTACCTGCACTTCAGGCAATGGTTGTTGTTGCACCTGTTGACCTTCATTTGGCCCACGAGACAGAAGTCCTTTCAAACTGTCTGTGGGCTTTTGGCTATCTGACCCCTGTTGTCCTTGACCTTGTGATGAAGTTTCCTGAGCATTACTGGAAAGCGGAACATTCGGATGCGGGACTGATGGTGCAGTAGATGTTTGATGTATTGCCACTTGTGGCTGATACTGTTGAGAATTGTTATTTTCACATTGATTTTGTTTGGCATTTTTGCCTGCTGATTCCTCCTTGATTGGCTCAAGGTTTGTTTGTGAGTTTGGCCTTAGGTTAGTTTGTGAATTCGGCCTCTTATAACCATTAGCCATCCATTCTGTGCTGTAAGGGGAATTAGGGGAAGAAGAGTCACTACCATAACTACGGTAATCCTCGTTAGGGTGATATAACTGTCGGTACTGCTCATCGATAGTTGGACTAAAAGCTGATGTCTGAAATAGAATACAAAACTAGAAATGTGTCAGTATGACACAGATGCCCCCACCCAGGGCCATCCTCAACCACACGCAGGTATTTTGCAAAAAATGAAGTTGAAAAAAGGGACAAATCAATCTTTTTTTAAAAAAAATCCCGGAAGGAAAACATCTTTTGAAGGTGAAAAAGGGCCATAACTCCCATAATAATGGGTTGATTTTACCCTACTTGGAACTTGACCTCTATTTTATGATTATATACCTGTGTGTTAAATTTGAATTCAATACACTAATGTTTTCAGAAGATATCAAACTGAAACTATTTTTCAATGTTGAAAAAGGGCTGTAACTCCAAATATAATTGGTTGATTTTACCATAAATCAAAACTGATCTATATTTTATAATTATATGCTTATGTATAAAATATGAATCCAATTCACTAATCTTTTCAAATGTTATGGAACAGAAACCATTTTTCAAAGCTGAAAAAGGGCCATAACTCCAAAAATAATTGGTGGATTTTTACCTAAATCCAACTTGACATACATCTTATGATTATTTACCTGTGTATAAAATTTGAATCCAATACACTAATCTTTTTAAAAGATATTGAACAGAAACCATTTTTCAACTATTTTTCAATATTGATAAAGGGCCTTAACTCCAAAATAATTGGTGGATTTAACCCTAACTCAAACTTGACCTATATTTTATAATTATATGCTTGTGTATAAAATATGAATCCAATTCACAAATCTTTTCAAATGTTATGGAACGGAAACCATTTTTCAAAGTTGAAAAAGGGCCATAACTCCAAAAATAATTGGTGGATTTTACCTTATAAAATCCAACTTGACATACATTTTATGATTATATACCTGTGTATAAAACTTGAATCCAATACACTAATCTTTTCAAAAGATATCTAACGGAAACTATTTTTCAACTATTTTACAACATTGATAAAGGGCCGTAACTCCAAAAATAATTGGTGGATGTTACCCTAAATCAAACTTGATCTATAGTTTATAATTATATGCTTGTGTATAAAATATGAATCCAATTCACTAATCTTTTCAAATGTTATGGAACGGAAACCATTTTCCAAAGGTGAAAAAGGGCCATAACTCCAAACATAATTGGTGGATTTTACCCTAAATCGTACCTGATCTACATTTTATGATTATATACCTGTGTATAAAATTTGAATCCAATACACTAATGTTTTCAAAAGATATTGAATGAAAACCATTTTTCACCTATTTTTCAACATTGATAAAGGGCCGTAACTCCAAAAATAATTGGTGGATTTTACCCTAAATCGTACTTGACCTATATTTTATAATTACATGTTTGTGTATAAAAAATGAATCCAATACACTATCTTTTCAAAAGTTATGGAACGGAAGCCAGTTTTCAAAGTTGAAAAAGGGCCATAACTCCCAAAATAATAAACGGATTTTACTCTAAATCAAACTTGACCTACATTTTATGATTATATAAAATATATATACCTGTGTACAAAATTTCAATCCAATAAACCAATCCTTTCAAAAGATATCGCACAGAAAGCATTTTTCAAAGTTGAAAATTTTTCAAAGTTGAAACGGGCCATAACTCCCAAATAATTGGTGGATTTTACCCTAAATCGAACTTGGCCTACATTTTATGACTATATACCTGTGTATAAAATTTCAATCCAATACACTAATCCTTTCAAAAAATAACGCATGGAAACCAAAAGTGTTACGTATGGGACGTACGGACAGCGGTCGGACAGCGGTGATACTATATGCCCCCCATTGAGAATGGCGGGGGCATAATTGAAGCATGTTGATAGTTCAAGATATCATTCCAACCTAAACATATGTCTTTTATATACTTAATGCTTGTATTGCCCTGAAGACAACATATTTTGCCCCCCTGTTCTCACCCTGTTAGTAGCTGCCATCTCGCCTACAGAGTCCAAAGAGCTGTCTCAAGTGCAGGGACAGAAATCTGTCCTGCCCTTGAGAAAACCTATCGTCCCTGTAATAAACATCACTGAGAAATGGCATAAAAATGTTAATCTCACAGTAATAAATAGCTAGATTAGCATTAAAAATAGCATTTTGATTCTAACATGATGCTTTGCAGTGGACGTCGACAGAAGTAGGTTTACATGTGACCTCCTCAAATACGCCCTTTTGCATGATTTTTGTTAATGTGAAATATTGTTGTTTGGTCACGGTAACATTTCCATAAGGCCCTATGAGAAAACGTTAATGTCAGAGTGTGCCAGCGTTAATAAAAAGTTGTTAAGAAATAAAATTGCTTTTAAGGAGATTTTTCTTTTATCCTAAAATATTTTTACGCAAAAAACTATTTGATAAATAGAATTTAACACAGTTGTTTTGATCTGTGCCCTGGTCTTGGCCCTCGGCCTGTCCCAGACCTCGCTGTTCTTGGCAGGCTGAGACAGAAAACTGGGGCCCAAGATCAAAACAACCCTGTATTATTCTATATTTCCCTTCTCAAACCTACTCTGCTTTCAGCCAAATTCAGATGGTCATTTTTTGTCTGGAGCTTTTCTGGAAAGAAGTATATTTTCAAATTTTGTCATGATTTAACCCATTAATGTCTAGTGGACTCTTCTACCTGAACTCTTTGGACCTGTCCATTTCTAGTTTACAGGGTGTCGGGCCAGTTTTGATTATTACCATGTTTTATGGAAATGCCTGTAGTTAATGCACACAGTGTAGACCCTGATCAGATGCCGCATTCTGCAGAATCCAATCTGGGTCTACACTGTTTGCCAATGTCCCATTTATGGGACACTAGGCACATATGGGTTTAAGCAGTTGTTGTCATGGTACCTAAGCCATAATCCAAACTCATAAATCTGTAAATGAATGACAAATCGGAATGTTCAGACCAACAGACATGGACCCAAGAATAAAGGGTGTAATCAGGCATCCGCGGATAGTAAGTATTACTTGGTAAGCAAGCTTCGCCCACCATGCCCACAGGCCTGAACGAAGGAAATATCGGTAAGACAAAACCTTTTGTCATAAACTACCTATGCACAAAATGGTTATTCTATTTCGTTGGTTTTAAAAAATTGAATGGTTTTAATTTTTCCCAACAGTAAAAATGGTTGCAGATTATGCAAAAATCGATAGGGTAGATAGATGAAAGACAGGTTTTCAACACATTCTACTTGTTCAATTTTCCTGGGCCCAGTTGTTCAAAGCGTCGTTAGCTTAACAAGCTCGTTTAGGGTCATTTCGTTAACTGTTTTGGCGGATTCAATATACAATATTCTAATATTTTTTGCTGAAAAGCTACTCACATTTTTTCAGCAAAATTTTTTAGCATATTTGCGTATCAATCGATGTAAGTTTTAACGAATCGTTAACTAACAACATCATTAGCTTTGAACAACTGGGCCCTGAATTTTTCATAATACATATTAAATTTAAATGTAACTGACTAAACAGAACAGAAGTTATTACACTGAAATGAAATATGGAAGTATGCATATATACGAAAGATGGACACATATACCATCCAGTGTGAAAACATAATATCGCATCACTATCATGTGGTAAGGCAAAAACAAATGAAGCATTAACCCACATGGTCTTGATCAGCATGTGCATCCAGTCTCATCAGGGTCTTTTCTTTTTTGCCACAAGATTTTATACTATCCACACTTGTACCAGTCATGTAGTAAAGACCTTCATCAGACTGCCCACATGTGCAGGGTGATCTGGGCTTGCTCTATTCACACATGCACCGAGACTTCATAGCTCCAGATAAGTGGGGTTATCAGAAAAATATTTTACTTATTTCTCAATGGAAACATATGTTGTGGGTACTCATTAGAAGTGCCTCCCCGAGGCACTTCTAATGAGTACCCACAACATATGATTTTACGGAGAAATAAGGAAAATATCAACATTTTTTGGTTGAAAAAAAAAAGCATCTGCTCTGGAGTTATGTTTATTGTGACATTGCTGTGGTGTATACCCCATCATCTGTTAAAGCTGGAATCAGGTCATCATTGTCGACAACTGCCTGTGGAGCTGGTTGGAATACAAACAACATCACCCAAATTGGTAGCAGCAGTTTCATCACCTGGTAATTAAGAAAACATACAGCTCAGCTCATATTATTCAGTAAAATGTTATCAAAATTATGATTAATAGTTCAGAGTTGTACATCTTAACTTCTAATCTTATCTTAGGGCTGGCTAAGCAGAGCTGAAAAGATAATTGATTTTCAGTCCCGCCTTTGTGATCGGTAATCGATTAGTAGTAATTACAGATTTGGTCATAATTTTACCTGTCTATCTGAGCATGACTCTTACCATATGTTGTACTTAACTGCATGTATTTGGCCAGACAGGCCTGAGCAAAAAGTGTAGACCCAGATGAGATGCCGCAAAATGCGGCATCTCATCAGGGTCTACACTGTTTTCCACTAATTCAGCTATGTTAGACACAACATTGGGTAGTAAATTCTACTTGTTCAAATTTTAGATAAAGTATGGTAAGGAGTTGAGGTGTCTGAATGCTAAGGGTAATGTTAAAGTAACAGAAACAAAAATCAAATGATCAATTGTTAGCAAATCTGTGACGATCATCATTTTTGTGGAATTTATCGACCAATTAATTGATTATTCGATTAATTGTGCCAGCTTTAACTTATATTATGGTAAAAACAAGAATTCGGTAGAA
Organism: Anodontia alba; assembly: GCA_964016985.1. NCBI lineage: Eukaryota > Metazoa > Mollusca > Bivalvia > Lucinida > Lucinidae > Anodontia > Anodontia alba. The sequence continues at coordinate 19,317,825 of OZ024824.1, forward strand.
AACTCTGTTGAACCTCCTTGCAAAGTTGCCTTTAATTCTATAGTTTGCGTCTATTCACTTTCATGGGCTGTAAAATAGGTCTACCCTAAAAGGCAAGAATTTGCTCCCCTTTCTTGCCTTTTAATGTAGACCCATTTTCAGAAGGGGATTGGTGTGAAGAAGAGCATACATGAACTCACAGACGTTGTTTCCCATATAAAAATTGGCAGAAAATCTACAGATGTATCAGGTCCCTTAATGTAAGCATCATTGTGTCTGCACAGAATACTGAATAAATAAATGGACGGATGTATCAAAAACCAGACTCCCAGTACCACAACATGCAAAAGCAGGTGTAACAGAAACATGACCTGCGATGATAATGTGCTGGTACTGAAAAGAACAACATATACCATACTATTGCTGGGATCCAAAGCAAACACCTTATTAGCTACACAGCCATGTTTATCCAAACAAAGATGTATAGATTATATAGAAAACTGACCATAAATGGTCAGTTTTCTATACAATCTATACATTTTGTTTGGATACAAAACTATAGGGTCCACCGTTAAACTGTCATATATCAGAAACCATCTTATAATTAACAGTCTTATCCTGATATATATGTGCTGTGCCATGGGAAAATGTGTCTTGTAGCATATGCAGACAGCAAAGGCCCAGACCAGACTGCACATCTGTGCAGTCTGATCAGGGCCTTCACTGTCTGCTAACAGAATCATTAGACACTAAATAATGTATCAATGGAGAACAAATGCCCAGATTAGACTTTGTGCATGCCCAGAATGAATCTGAATCTGTGTATTTTGCACATGTTCGAAGACACCTTTTCACTTGACCCGGCCCACATGTATGTGTACTTACCATAAATATAAAAAATATCACCGAGAAAACAGTCTGACTGTAATTCTGAAAATAAAGAGAAAAATCTCAGTTCACTTTTAACCCTTTCACCCCTGAGTTCTTAAAGTAGACTATTCCATCTTTGAACTTCAGAACGTCCATTTTACTAAACAGGGGATTTAGTCAAAATCATTAACAGGATGTCAAACAGCTGGTTATGAGCTGTCTCATCTGGATCTACAGTGTTTGCAAAGTTTACTGTACTGATCTATAGGGTTGAAAGAATTAAGATGTTTAATTTTTAACCTTGTAGAACAGAAAACATCCACAAATGTTAGGAACAGAAAACATCCACAAATGTTAGGAACAGAAAACATCCACAAATGTTAGGAACACATTAATTTTTATGCTTTACAGATATATAATCACAACTATTGTTACTTCATGAAGCCAGAAGTTTACATTTTGAACTTTAACCTGCTTATCTAGCAGAGCTCATGTTAATGAACCATGTTATGTATAAACCTTATAGACCTATGATGTGTGGCTACAAAGTACCAGATCACAGGTTGCTAATAAAATAGAGAAACTCTGCGGATACGGCTAGAACTCAACCAATATGACTCAGCCAATACTGATTATGTCATTTCCATCAGTAATTGGCCAATACAGCCGGAACTTGGCCATTACGATTCTGCCAATATCTATTACATCATTTCCATTCTTACTGACAGAAATGATGTGATCAATACTGGCCAAATCATATTGGCATATCCCTGTCAGTATTGGCCAAGATCCGTCAGTACTGGTTGAGTTTCTATGTATTAGATGAGTTTGTAACTGATACGTGTATGTGTAAATATTTGAACTGATATTAGATCTAAAGTTAATTAACGAAATTGTAATTAATCAAGAAATCTAGTACTGACTCTATTGCAGGTCCTCTGTCTAATGTATTGGGCCCATATAGCAGACCTTGGACCTGTAACTGGGCCAATACGAAATTTCTTGATTAATAACATTATAATATCTTGACAAACAGAAAGGGTCCTGATCAGATTGTGTGGATGCCCAGGCTAATCTTGACCTTCATTGCTGGCATAAGGGCCATTTTCTTGCACTGTGCATCATGTGCAAATAGCAAAGCCTCTGCATGGTCTGATCAAGGTCTTTGTTGTTTGCTGATATATACTACAATATCCAATGATTTTGAAAGCATACAAGAAAAGCACCTATCAGCACGAGTGCACATTTTAATGCTCCACATATTGGTAAAATTTCAGAAAACAACATTTTGAAATATTTTTCTTATTTTTTTTTCCAGAAAACAGACTTTGACCTTTCATGCAAATTGTCTCCTTAGGAGACAATTTGCATGTAAGGTCAAAGCCTGTTTTCTTGGAAAATAAGAAAAAATATTATCAATTTGTCATCTGCTGAATTTGCCATGAGGGTGGTAAGGGTTAAATTTAAGGATGACCTTAACTTAAAAAATGACTGTGAACTTGGCCCTGGAGTCCAATGATGAAAGGAAATTGCCCAGAGGGTGGTAAAGATTAAATTTAAGGATGATCTTAAGAAATGACTGTGGCCCTGGAGTCCAAAAACTTTTAAATAATATACTTACAAAAACATCATTGCAGCCAGTCTTTTCATCTCCAACTAAAACAGAAAATAAAAGCTGTGGTTGAAATTTCCTATCAAATGAGAAATATGCTACTGTATGTCATATAAGGTCCTTTATACACACAAATTAAAGGGCCACTGGATACATCTCCAAGGGGGAGCACTCTGACATGCAAGTCTTTGTTTTTTCTTCTCAACAAGAAAAATACCTAACGACATTATAGACGAGATTTTTTAAATAATTAAGAAAGTGAGAGTTGTCTCTCTTGCATGTGGACCTTCTGGTCCTCCTCTTCATCCCTACCAAATATGAAAACATTCCAATGAAGAATAAACGTAACATATAACTTTAAAAAAAATGTTAATAAGATGATGCCCTCGCCCGCCCACCAGCACTGACATCACTATTTTAAAGGACAGATTTTATGAAAAACCCGTCCAAAAGGGTTGATGAGGGAAGAGTTGGGAGGGGCATAGCTCCAGATAAGAAACGGCATCAGGTAAATATTTTTCAAATTTCTGCAAATAAAAAAACAACAACAACAAGAAAAAAAACATATGTTGTGGGAACTTATTAGAAAAGCCAAGTCTTATTTTCTCTGATAAATAATTAAAGAAAAACTGAAATGCTGTCTGCTATATTTTAGCTTTAATAGCACTTAAGGGGTTAATCAGAATTCTCAGTAATGTAAATCTTACACGTCATAATCCACTGGATATAATTTCTTCAAATGATATCAATTTTTACTTCTAACTTCAAATCAAGCAGGATCCAAATTCTTTTTTCTTCCTAAATGGAGAGAGTGATGATGACAATTTGGTGTTCTATGACTTCAATATTATTTCAGTCAGATTGAGACAATGAAGCGGTGATAATGAAAGGCTCTGTGCAATGGAGCCATACGGTCACGAGTTGAACTTCTCCTCTCTAGCTAGCAGGATTTGAACCTGACCATGATCTAAAGTCAAGAGTGCTAACTGCTTGGCCACCTGGGCCTAGTTGTTCAAAGCTAAAGACATCGTTAGTTAAGGATTCGTTAAAATTTACATTGATACGCAAATATGCTGAAATTTTTTGCTGAAAAAATGTAAGCTACTCACATTTTTTCAGCAAAAAATATGAGAATATTGTGTATAGAATCCGCTGAAACAGTTAAGGAAATGACCCTTAACAAGCTCGTTAAGCTAACAACTGGGCCCTGGATGCCTTGAGAAAAAGAAGAACCGGTACTTATACCTGTGTACATTATAAGAAAAATCAAAATGTTTGCAACAATTCTAAAAAGTCCCTAAAGAGTTAATTTTTAAGGTATACGAGTTTTAAATGTATACTTACTTAGTCGGACACTCAAATCATACAGGAACCCAACGAAGGCTGACACCTCAAATACAATGACAATACTGGAATATATTAATGAATATGATATGGTTAAAACAACAGTTTCTTTAATAGGGATGTATAAAAACATGTGTTGTGGGTACTCATTAGAAGCACCTCGGTGAGGCGCTTCTAATGAGTACCCACAACATATGTTTTTATGGAGAAATGAGAACAATTATCGCAGAATTATCACCAAATACTCCTCCTTAACAATTCCTCCACTGTCAGTTAAATCTTGTTTCTGAGTAATATGAGCCACATTATGAGAAAACATACCTTTTTACATGTGCGCCCCACAAATACTCAAACCAGCCTGGGCATATATGCAGTCTGATCAGTCTTTGTTGTCTGTAAGAAGAATCTTTGCATCCTTGGCTATCCAAAATGAGCCCAGTGAAAATTCAGGGCCCAGCTGTTCAAAGCTAACGACATCGTTAGTTAACTATTCGTTAAAATTTTCATCGAGTGATATGCAAATATGCTGGAATTTTTTGTTGAAAAAATGTGCAAAAGCTACTCACATTTTTTCAGCAAAAAATATCAGAATACTGTATATTGAATCCGCTAAAACAGTTGACGAAATGACCCTTAACGAGCTTGTTAAGCTAACGACCCTTTGAACAACTAGGCCCTGATCAGAATCTTCACTGGGCGCACATGTCCGAAGGTACATTCTCTGATGTTGTTGCTTATGTCGAAAGAGTTATAATTGAAACCAATCATCCAAGGTTTCTACAGGTGGACAGCAAAGATTGATCCGGCTGCATGGATGCACAGTATGATCTGAGTCCTTGCTGGGTACATATGCTACAAGGTACATTTTCTCACGTTGTTGCTAATTACTTCAGGCATTAAGTCTGGGCCCAGTTGTTCAAAGCTAACTACATCATTAGTTAACGATTCGTTAAAATTTACATCGAGTGATACGCAAATATGCTGAAATTTTTTGCTGAAAAAATGTGAGTAGCTTTTGCACTGCAAAAACTACTCACATTTTTTCAGCAAAAAATATCAGAATATTGTATATTGAATCTGCTAAAACAGTTAACGAAATGACCCTTAACAAGCTTGTTAAGCTAACGACGCTTTGAACTGGGCCCTGATGTACACTTTTTACTGCCATGCAAAAATTCAATTCATTTTCACTTCCAAGAATTACAATTGAAAAAGAAGCTACTACCACTGACTGTTCAAAATTCTAGGCTTAAACATCGCTGTCTTCCGTGTTACCATGCAAGTGTATACCACACCATATTGGTGACAATAGAGAATGCTGATACTTGTCAAAGGTTGATGGTTCTACTAATACAAGAGGACCATGATGGTCCTATATCGCTCACCTGACCAAACAGATTTGCATAGTTACTGTTGAAGTTTCAGCCAAGTTCACTGCTCTAGGATTTTTGTATAAACTTTATAGCACTAACCACCCCCACCCCCCTCCACCAAACCCCCGGCCATGATTTTTTTACAAATCTTGACAACTTAAACTGAATCTTAAAAGAGGGTCACCAAAGGAACATTTCTGCCAAGTTATATTGAAATTGGTCCAGTGGTTTAAAAAGTTTTATATAGCTATAAAGCCCTACACCCTAATGGCCATGTTTTCTGACAAATCATGACAGCTTGAACAAACTTGGTAGAGGGTCACCATAGGAACATTCCTGCCAAATTATATTGAAATCTGTTCAGTGGTTTCTGACAAGAAGATTTTTAAAGTTTTCTATTTAAATATATAGGGGAAACAAGAAGATTTTTTTTTCAAGTTTTCTATATAGGTATATAGGGAAAATAAGCCCCACACCTTGCAGCCATATTTTTTGATGAATCATGATGGCTTGAACAACCTTGGAAGAGAGTGACCAAAGACACATTCCGGAATTCCAAGTTATATTGAAATCGGTCCATTGGTTTCTGCCAAGAAGATTTTTAAAGTTTTCTATATAAATACATATATAGGGAAAATAAGCCCTGCCCCCTGGCGGCCATGTTTTTTGACAAATCCAAACGGCTTGAACAATCTTGGTAGAGGATCACCAAAAGAACATTTCTGCAAAATTATATGGAAATCGGTCCAGTGGTTTGGGACAAGATGATTTTTACATTTTTCTATATATAGGGAAAATAAGCCCCACCCCCTGGCAGCCACGTTTTTTGACGAATCCAAATGGCTTGAACAATCTTGGTAGAGGATCACCAAAGGAACATTTTTGCAAAATTATATGGAAGTCGGTCCAGTGGTTTTGGACAAGAAGATTTTTAAAGTTTTCTATATAGATATATAGGGAAAATAAGCCCTGCCCTCTGGTGGCCATGTTTTTTGACAAATCCAAATGGCTTGAACAATCTTGGTAGAGGATCACCAAAGGAACATTTCTGCAAAATTATATTGAAATCGGTCCAGTGGTTTCGGACAAGAAGATTTTTAAAGTTTTCAATATAGATATATAGGGAAAATAAGCCCCGCCCCCTGGCGGCCATGTTTTTTGACTAATCCAAATGGCTCGAACAATCTTGATAGAGGATCACCAAAGGAACATTTCTGCAAAATTATATGGAAATCGGTCCAGTGGTTTCGGCCAAGAAGATTTTTAAAGTTTTCTATATAGATATATAGGGAAAATAAGCCCTGCCCCCTGGCAGCCATGTTTTTTGATGAATCCAAATGGCCTCAACAATCTTGGTAGAGGATCACCGAAGGAACATTTCTGCAAAATAATATGGAAATCGGTCCAGTGGTTTCGGACAAGAAGATTTTTTGAAGTTTTCTATATAGATATATAGGGAAAATAAGCCCCGCCCCCTGGCGGCCATGTTTTTTGACGAATCCAAATGGCTTGAACAATCTTGGTAGAGGATCACCATAGGAACATTTCTGCAAAATTATATAGAAATCAGTCCTGCGGTTTCTGACAAGAAGATTTTTAAAGTTTTCTATATAGATATATAGGGAAAATAAGCCCGGCCCCTAGCGGCCATGTTTTTTGACGAATCCAAATGGTTTGAACAATCTCGGTAGAGGATCACCAAAGGAACATTTCTGCAAAATTACATTGAAATCAGTCCAGTGGTTTCTGACAAGAAGATCTTTAAAGTTTTCTGTATAGATACATAGGGAAAATAAGCCCTGCCCCCTGGCGGCCATGTTTTTTGACGAATCCTAATGGCTTGAACAATCTTGGTAGAGGATCACCAAAGGAACATTTCTGCAAAATTACACTAAAATCGGTCCATTGGTTTCTGACAAGAAGATTTATAAAGTTTTCTGTATAGATACAAAGGGAAAATAAGCCCCGCCCCCTGGCGGCCATGTTTTTTGACGAATCCGAATGCCTTGAACAATCTTGGTAGAGGATCACCAAAGGAACATTTCTGCAAAATTATATGGAAATCGGTCCAGTGGTTTCTGACAAGAAGATTTTTAAAGTTTTCTGTATAGATACATAGGGAAAATAAGCCCCGCCCCCTGGCGGCCATGTTTTTTGGCGAACCCGAATGGCTTGAACAATCTTGGTAGAGGATCACCAAAGGAACATTTCTGCAAAATTACATTGAAATCGGTCCAGTGGTTTCTGACAAGAAGATTTTTAAAGTTTTCTGTATAGATATATAGGGAAAATAAGCCCCGACCCCTGGCGGCCATGTTTTTTGACAAATCCGAATGGCTTGAACAATCTTGGTACAGGATCACCAAAGGAACATTTCTGCAAAATTACATTGAAATCGGTCCAGTGGTTTCTGACAAGAAGATTTTTTTTAAGTTTTCTGTATAGATACATAGGGAAAATAAGCCCCGCCCCCTGGGGGCCATGTTTTTTGACAAATCCGAATGGCTTGAACAATCTTGGTAGAGGATCACCAAAGGAACATTTCTGCAAAATTATATTGAAATCGGTCCAGTGGTTTCTGACAAGAAGATTTTTTATGTTTTTAGTTAAAAAATCTATTTTTAGCTCCTGTGACCTAGATATGCAATGGACCGGAACCATTTGAACAACTTTGAAAGAGGACTAACCAAGGATCATTCCTGTGAAGTTTGGTCAAAATCCAATCAGTGGTTTAGGAGGAGATGTTGTTTAAAGATTGTGGACGGACGGACGGACGGACATACGGACGACGACGACGGACGGTGAGTGATCACAAAAGCTCACCTTGAGCTTTCAGCTCAGGTGAGCTAAAAACTGGAATTTCATGCAATAAAGTCGAAGTTTTTAAGTTGTAAAATCCTAAGTCCCTTCCATAGAAATTAACAAGATATTCCCACAAAATGGCCTAAGTCAACAGCTGTATGTAGATTTTGGCAAGGGCAGATAACTCGAGAATCACAATGGCAGGAGTTGTTATTCATGACAGTGACACATTGTCTCATCAAGCTTAGTATTTGTGTGAAGTTTCGTGAAAATAATCGAGGGTTAAAGAGTTATAGCAAGGACATGAAGTGTGATGGAACCATGGAAACACAGAGGGAACGGATGGATGCTATTATTACTAATGTTCCCACTTTGCTAGCGACAGAGAACAAATTATAATACTATAACATTACTATAACATTAGCAAAAACATGCTGTTTTCAGTATCAAAGGAAAACAAAACACTTACCACCAAAGATCCCGTTTTTGAGATCTCCTCACAGAATCTAGCGTACTGATTTCATTTAGTCGGCGAGTTATATAGAAGCCAGCAACACAGAACAATTGGACAATAGTAAATTCAGCAGCGGATAATTCTATCCAATAGGGTTCTGAAATGAGAAAAAAAGAAAATGAAAAAGAAATAATCTAACAGTTACATCCAAACCACATGCACATCCTCATACCATGAAGAAAATGTATGCAAAGTTTCATAATAACCGGTACACAACTGTAAGAGGAGTTGCGCTCACAATAGGTACCAACTGTTTACATATAAAGGGTGAAAAAAGTGACAAAAAATGATCTAACAATTATATCCAAACCACATGCACATCTTCATAACATGAAGAAAATACATGCACATCTTCATAACATGAAGATAACACATGCAAAGTTTCAAAATAATCAGTATAAAACTGTAAGAGGAATTGCGCTCACAACAGGAACCCAGTGTCTATATATTGTGGTGAAAAATGACTAAGTTCACAATGTGGAAAAAGTGACAAAAAATAACCTAACAATTATATCCAAACCACATGCACATCTTCATACCATGAAGAAAACACAAGCAAAGTTTCAAAATGATGGGTACAAAACTGTAAGAGGAGTTGCGCTCACAAGACACCCACGGTAAATGTTGATGGCAAGACGAACGGACAGAATGACGGATGGAAACTTGCACGCCTAAGTCACCCATGCTAAAGCAGGTGCGACAAAAAAACAACAAATCTTACATTGCTGAATTTAAGTGGAATGGATACACTTTCAGGGTAGGCAACTCTGTCAAAATTGCCTTGGCTCCCTTCTGGAATGGGATCTACTCTAAAAGGAAAGAATTTGCTCCTACAGGGAGCAAATTCTTTCCTTTTAGAGGACCCCTTTTCAGAAGGAGCTTCATAGATGGTAAAGCAAACAGGAAGTCACACAAAAATAATCTCCCTTAGTAATCAAAGGACTGATAGTCCTAAGAGTCTGCTAGCTTGTAAAGTACTAATGGAGTGCTGTGTATCTTCTATGCAATTTTACACAATACATGCAAAGAAGATAGACGACATTCCAATGCTACCAATACTATACGATAAGATGGAGCTCTATGGAATATATCAAGCATCTGGGCATTGCACTTCCTGAATAGAAGACTTTCTTTAAAAACTCTTAAATTCTGCTGGTAAGTGCATGTCCTTGACAAATCTGACCTCAAGGCCAAGTCTTGGAGAAATTTCAAACTACACTGAAAGATGATTCTGCATGCAAAATTTCTAGCTAGGACGGACAAATACGGATGGACTCACTAATATACACTTAAATGCAGCTATGGTGACTATGTCTTGCTCAGCGCAAGCGGGCTTGACAAAAAGGAAGATATTTGTTCAAGTTATTTTTCTTCAAACTATTAGCACATTGTTGACAGATCCATTCCTTATCCTCCACACTTTTATGTCCTAATGTACAGAGTCTTATCATCTCTGACTTTAGACCCTGAATATCAAATTTAACATCAGAATGTCTGAAAAATGTTTCACAACAACTTGTACATATGTACTGGGGACCACAAGACACCAACTTGTGAAACTGTGGGACTATAGCATTTTCTTTGTTTTTACAATTCTTACTGCTCAAACCATCTTTTGATGTGTCACTTAACTTAAGTTTCTTATTCAGGGAGGTTTGCAATTCTTCACATATAAGGGGTGAATCAAGTAATGCGGAACCGTGTTCATTTAAGCTGTCAGCAAGCTGGGAGGAAGCATAAGGCTGTGATGGACACAACTCAAATGAAATACATTCTTGTAAAGGAGGATAGGTAGTTATGTCACAAATTTGAAACCCAGCTCATTGGTATCATTTTATGGTCTCCCTGCAAACATGAGATATACAGAGCGAATGCAAATCAAACTGACTCACCGCTGTTGTAGTAAAGGAATTATCAAAACTAAACAATCTACGCAAATGTAAGGAAAATGCCAGTTATATTTGTTTTCTTTAACAAAATGTTTTTGCCATTAACATTTGGCATTCCATCTGAAGCTCTTGCATGTGACTCAAAAAGGTAGAAACAGTCACCTTGTTCCAATAATGCAATAGAAAAGCCGTTGCAAATGAAGACTGCATATGGGTTGAATGAGAAAGTCATAGTGAGTCCTGTCTCTAAATCAAGGAAAGGATACTCCACTAAGGATAAGATATTTAAATTTCCTGAAAATGTTTTTTTTTTTTTTTTTTTTTTTTTTCACTTTCCAGGGATAATGCTGGTTGTCAAGTGAAAAATAAGATGGCAAATCACATGGCTCTAAATAGTCGTGATATGTCTTGGCATTCTTTTTTGCATACTGTATAATTTATCTCCTGCAAACAGAATTTCATTCATGTTGTTGACATTCAACTTGTTGGTACAGATCCTTTTCTGTACAGCTTTCACCAATAATACTAAACAACATGGTAGGCATTGACGCCCTCTTGAATCAGGACTAAATATCCCATCTCTTTGATGGATACTTCCTTGCAATAATACAGATGCATTTTCTTGTAGCGACACCGCCTCGTGGCTGCGAAGAAGCAGCCGCGAAGAAGCAGCCACGACGGTGGCGTCAAATGATAACACGTATGGAATAGAACAGAATTGTGTGTACGGACCCTTGCCGTGGCCTGAAAAGTCGCAATGATTAAAGCGAATAACACCGAGTGTTTCGACTGAGACATGTGATGTCAGTCAGCCAATGAAAGTGCTCAGCGATACGTATCGTGTCTGGTTTCCGACCTTCTGGGTGTTGCGACAACTGTGTGTGTTGTCGTATGACAACCAGCTTGTTTACTAGAATCTACCGGCTGTCGAACAGTTTATTTTTCGCGAGGCTACAGACATGAAAGCTTCTTTTACCTGCATTTTTGAAATTCATGGTGTGCCGCACGCGAAAAACAACAGATACTTGTTCAGTTCTTCAGCAAAATTCCTGATGCCGTAAAGTGCATTTCATGTAGGCAACCGGTAGCACAGGAGCTTGACGTTTGCTAATTTCTACTTATAGGGCCTGTCCCTACGATTATGAAATAATCGAAGGTTCGAAGGACAGGCCCTATAAGTAGAAATTATCCAATGTCAAGCTCCTGTGACCGGTAGTGTAGCGTAACTTGGTACCTATTACCGGCGTGCACTGATTATCGGGTATTCAGAAATCACGACCCACAGACCACGGCCCCCGCCCATCGGGGCCAGGGAAGTAGTTGGGCTGCCTATAGTCTCCAGGGCAGAGTTGCCTTAGGCAGGGCCTGTTCATCATGTGATCGGGTTGGGTAAAAGTCCCACAAATCTGGAGGCAGTATCTTTAAATGGATACATTGTTGCATTTTTTTCTTTTCTTTTTATTCGCTAGAATCATCATACAGCAAATACAATGTATAAATAGACTCTAAGGCTGGCTAATCTGGTCGATTATCACTCCTGTCATTGTGATTGATTATTTATCACAAAAGATTTGGTCAATTTACTTGTCTGTCTGAGCAGGACTCTTCCCATGTTATACTTTACTGTATGTATTTGGTCAAATAGGCCTGAGCAAACAGTGTAGACCCAGATGGGATGCCGCAAAATGTGGCGTCTCATTGATTATAAGACATCAAGAATGATAATCATTTTTGTGGAATTTATAGATCAGTTAATGAATTATCTGATTAATTTTGTCAGCCTAAATAGTCTGTGTGAATAAAAGTAATATACTCCATGTATTTTCGCGTTAAATTCAATATTGCGTTAAACTGATTTCTCAATGAAAATAAACGGCAGCGCCACCTACCTGCTGGATGTTTAAAATACAAAGTCACGCTTTAGTGGGCAAGGTTTGTTTTCAGAAATACACTATTGTTTTGTGATTTCCGCTTAGAAAAGAAATATATTGACCGTGGTGATAACAGTCCTTAATGACATTTACACCTATATCTATTAAATCAATTTTTACAGCTAAGACTAACTTATTTTTTCTATGAAAATATCAAATCTAAGGTACCGTTTTAATCCGCCTATAAGACGGGGATTTTTCCAAAAAAAAAAAAAAAAAAAAAAAAAAAAAGCCCCCAAAAATCCAGACCCATCTTATAATCAAGATATCGGTATTTTCGGCAAAGTCCGGTGGTGCCACGTGGTCACGGAAAATGCCGATCTTCGAAACCGGTAGAAGGATATAATGTTTACCTTCGTCCCTTGACAGAAATAGCAGCAAGGTAATTTTGTAGGTGAAGTACCGAATTTTTCTGTGTATTACTCGCACTCGTGTATAACACGCACTGAATATTTGCTAAATAGTTTTGAAATAAAAAAAAAGAGATGTTCTATGTAAAACACGAAGAATTTATCTGTGCGTTATTTACTAAGTTACCAGATACTAAGTGTCAAATTTCACTAGGATTGAGTTGAAAATGGCCGAACTCGGAAGATTTAGAGTAGAAACAGGCCGAATTTACGATAATGCTAACTGAATTTTCGTTGTGCAGCTCTGTTACCATGGGCCTCAGGCAACTTGATGTAGTGTAGGCAGTTCTTTGCTTCCCCACTGCAGACGCTATGATAATAAAAATGTAGTTATTTCTTTTGTGTTCTCATAATTAACACCTTCTTTGTGTCACTTTCTTAACTGAGACGTGAAATTATCAACTCAGTGCCTCAGGGCAATGCAAACAACAACTAAAGTCGACTAGTTGTCATTCTGACTGCCAATTAACCAATTAAGTGCACAGATGTATGCTGGTAGTTTGATTTTCTTTATCATAAACATTGTTTATTTCAAACAATCTTTTTGGTAAGTTGGAAGAAAAGTTTAAATAAAAAAAAAAAAGATAAACATATGCCCAGTCAGCATTCTACGTAAATCTATATCGGGCCGTCATCGGCCCGTCAGGGTAGCTGGCGGGCCGATGACGGCCCGATGTAGATTTACGTAGAATGCTAGCTGGGTGGTAAGAAAATAAAAGATAAAATGCAAATGACCGATCTACCTACCTCAAAAGCCCAGTTGGTTTTGTTTATTATCAATAATTTTAATAATTGCATAAACTTAAATACTTTTTTTATTTTTTCAATGTATGATCGTTCGTGCCAATATTTATGTTCTACCAAATTTATTTCCTATTTTGAACTACAATAAATCAGTTGTGCAGGCCGATTTATTCAAGTTACGGTTGAGTCTTGTCAAAGTCCGGTAATCAATACAGATTCATATGCATATGCCTGTTTGAGTAGTTTCCCTTTGAAGAGATCACATGATCAGCAAAATAAAAAAGCGTAAACAAAAAAAGCATGGACATGAAAAGGATATCAAATTACTACAAATCAGATCGAGTTGCTTGTTTTGAGCTGCCAGAACCCTGGTATGGGCGAGATAGGTATAAAAAATCATGAATATCTTATAGCAATCATTCTATTTCGCATTTTTAACGGGCGATCGTGAATGTCATGAGTTTTCGCGACCGATTATCTTGGTGATTTCTGTCCCGATTTTGGTGTTCCTATAAATAATACACATCGGATTTTTAGAAACGTTTTCTGGGTAAATAAGGTGCGTGTTATACACAGTTAAATACGGTATGCATGCTTGTAAGTGGTGTTGGGAGTTTTTTTTAATTCCTGCTCTGTGATAAATTCACTTACAAATCTGACCAATCATCGCCGATGTCTTCATGTACTTTAGGAATTTCTGAGTGGCAGGGAATGTCTCCGACAGGCGACTTTTTTAACCCATCTTATAATTAATTAAAAGCAAAATCCTGCCTGAGAAGGGCCCAAAAACAGCCCCCGTCTTATAAACAAATCGTCTTATAGGCGGATTAATACGGTATTCGTACTTTATTTTGAAAATGGCCAAAATTTGCAAAAATCACATTACAATTACATGATGATTTTCTGCCAAAAATTTAATTAACGCGAAGTTACATGGCTTTTGGTTCAAAATGGCGGCAACATGGTTGGCTTGTTTACACAAATGCTTTCACAAATCAAATCCAAAGAACTGCATTATTTGTACATAAAATAAATGCTCAGATAATAATTTAGATGACTTCAGAATTATTTTCAGCATTTGTCTCTGTAAGTAGTTATGATGAAACGTTTTACCATTAGTAACGTGAAAATACATGAAACCGGGCTAAATAATAACAGCAAAAAATTCTAAGATGTGAATTATATGGGACTAGACTTAAAAAATACAGTAATTATTATACTGTACACATATGTATAGTAAAAACTTTGCAAACTAGATCACAAATCTTGATTTTGATCATGGTTCTGTTGGACATCCCAGTAGGGCTAGCTGTTGAAAGAACTTATAAGCATTAAAAGCTCTACACAGCTTATGTTGTCTATTTCGTAAATTCTTATATGCAACCTTTTATTTAAGGCTCTTTATCTTTATTTATAATGACTGAAATATGTTTTACCCACACTCCTCAATTATCTGGACAATTTTTATTAGCTGCAAAAATACCAAGAACATTTTGAATCCTCAAAGTCATAGTGACATGCCCATGCTCCAACTCTGCACACACATAAGCATATAGGTGTAGGCAAGTGAATTTTGTTGTCTGAACACTAAAGCTGGCACAACTGATCAGATACAGTCATTTGGCTAGAACCAGGTAAAGTTATGCTTCATAACAATTTCCAAATAAGTGGCTGATCAAAATTTGGACTTTATTGGCTGATACAGAGTACTAGCCTTCCTTGAAATATCACACCAAAGACTTTGTCCTTCGCCTTAGGTTATCTGCCCTTGTGATGAATGTGAAGTTCTCCACTGATTTTGCTAGTTCCAAATAGTTTCGCTAGTTCGGAATAATAAATGAGGGATCTGTAAAAATCCCTCACATAATGCAACAGCCTCTATATATTCTTTTATCAACTTGGATAATGTGTTACGGAGAAAATTAATTCAATATAAGACATTTGTCGCAAAGCGACATGTTCACAAAGACCTTAAAACAGATCCTTTAAGCAAAAATCGTATAAATCATGGCATAACAATTTTTTGGCATGTACACCCTCCTTACTGCAAAATTTAGCTCCTATTTTCTGGATTTAATAATCTTTCCGATATAAATATATTTCAATGAGGTTTAAGAAGTTGAAAGGAGTATGTGCATAAGGTCCTATTTTCCCCCTTCTGAAGCCCGAAAATAAAATATGCTTGCAGTAAAATTATGCGTTAATTAATCCAATTGTAGCTTGTGTTTAGCACTGTGTGATGCCGCTACAAAGTCTCCCTGCACTTTGTCAAAGTACAGATAATATATAAGCAACAACATGAAAAACCTGTCTTCGAGGTTTTCGACCAAATAAGACTCAGACCTGCTTACTCAGCCGTAGACTGGCTAACTCGGCCATTGTGCCAGATTAGCTAGTCTTGAAAGTTTTGATAGGTTGTTTACTGTCTAGACAGCCAACAACAACGGTGCTGATCAGACTGCGCATAGCAAAAACCACGTGTCTTTGTTGTTCGCATATGGCATAAGATTTTTATCCCATGAAGAGGCTCATATATCGCTTCAATAGTCTGTCACATGTCTGAGATTCTTGTACATACACTACATCAATATCTACACTCC
The DNA here is from genome assembly GCA_964016985.1 of Anodontia alba. Classification (NCBI taxonomy): domain Eukaryota; kingdom Metazoa; phylum Mollusca; class Bivalvia; order Lucinida; family Lucinidae; genus Anodontia; species Anodontia alba. Next base: position 19,333,893 of record OZ024824.1, read on the forward strand.
TTTAAACACAGCATGTGAACACCTTACCCGAAATTTGATTTCTGGGTCGGTTACTCACCTCAACTCCTTACCATACTTTATTTAAAATTGAACAAGAGGCCCACGGGCCACTCACCTGAGTAGCATTGTGAGTGCAGATATGCAGATGTTATGTAACATTTTTCCAATCCTGTCATCGCAACTAATGAAAAGATCATCCTTTAAGCAGTTCTTAATTTTTAAGATGAATATTATATATGGCAAGACAGTCAATGGAGCGTGATCATTTGAACAAACTCTCAATCACATTTCAACAGTAGGATCAATGTGAAATTTGGTTGCTATTGCCTAAGTGGTTTCTGAAGAATCATGATTTTATACATGTAAACAGCACAGTGGCAGGGAAATATAATAAACATAAACAAGATGGTAGCCATCTTGGATTTCCAATCAGAATGACTTTTAGCTACTGTTGATCTACAAGTCACTTCGATACTTCCAATGAACTTTAAGTCAATTGCCCTTTCGGTTCAGGGGAAAAAGTTCAAAACAGATTTTCAAGATGGCCACCATAGCCGCAACTTGAGATTTCTTATCGCAACCATTTGAGCGTTTTTTGATCTACAAGTCACCCTGATGCTTCCTACCAAGTTTCGAATCAATAAATGGTCTTTCAGTTCAGAAGAAGTAAAGAAAAATAGATTTTCAAGATGGCCGCCATCTTGGATTTCCAATCGGAAGGATTTTAGCTATTTTTATATCAACATGTCATCCTGATGCTTCCTACCAATTTTCAAATTAACTGGCCCTTTGGTTCAGGAAAATAAGTGAAAGGAAAAGAGTTTCAAGATGGCCGCCATGACAGCCATCTTGGATTTCCTATCCAAACAATTTAAGCTATTTTAGATCTACAAGTCACCTAAATGCTTCCTACCAAGTTTCGAGTCAAATGGCCTTTCAATTCAGGAGAAGAAGCGAAAAATAGATTTTAAAGATGGCTGTCATAACGGCCATCTTGGATTTCTGATAGGGATGATTTTATCTATTTTTGATCTACAGGTCACCCTGATGCTTCCTACCTAGTTTAAAGCCAATAAGCCTTTTGATTCAGGAGAAGAAGTGAAAAATCTACATTTTCAAAATGGCCACCATGGCAGCCATCTTGGATTTCCAATCAGAACGATTTTAGCCATTTTTAATCTATAAGTCACCCGGATGCTTCCTACCAAATTTCAAGTCAACTAGCTTTTGGGTTTAGGAGAAGAAGCGAAAAAAAGATTTTCAAGATGGCCACCAGGGTGGCCCTCTTGGACTTCCGATCAGCATGGTTTTAGCTATTTTTGATCTACAAGTCACCCTGATGCTTCCTACCAAGTTTGGAGTCAGTTGGCCTTTCGGCTCAGGAGAAGAAGCGAAAAATAGATTTTCAAAATGGCCGCCATGGTGGCCATCTTGGATTTCTGTTTGAAATGATTTTAGCGTCTTTTGATCTATAAGTCACCCCTATGCTTCCTAGCAAGTTTGGAGTCAATTGGCCTTTCGGTTCAGGAGAAGAAGCGAAAAATAGATTTTCAAGATGGCTGCCATGGCGGCCATCTTGGATTTCCGCTCAGCATGATTTTAGCTATTTTTGATCTACAAGTCACCCTGATGCTTCTTAGCAAGTTTGGAGTCAATTGGCCTTTCTGTTCAGGAGAAGAAGCGAAAAATAGATTTTCAAGATGGTGGTCATCTTGGATTTCTGATCAACACGATTTTAGCTAGTTTTGATCTACAAGTCACCCCGATGCTTCCTAGCAAGTTTGGAGTCAATTGGCCTTTCGGTTCAGGAGAAGAAGCTAAAAATAGATTTAAGATGGCTGCCATGGCGGCCATCTTGGATTTTCGATTGGCAAGATTTTAACTATTTTTAATCTACAAGTCACCCCAGTGCTTCCTAGAAAGTTTGGAGTCAATTGGCCTTTCGGTTCAGGAGAAGAAGCGAAAAATAGATTTTCAAGATGGCGGCCATGGCGGCGATCTTGGATTTCCGATCGGCATGATTTTAGCTATTTTTGATGTACAAGTCACCCCGATGCTTCCTACAAGTATCGAGTCAATTTGCCCAGGGGTGTAGGAGTAGGCTTTTAAATCAATTGTTGACGTCGCATGACGGACGACGGACATTGACTGACCACAATAGTTCACCATGAGCACTTTGCGCTCAGGTGAGCTAACAAGTACAATTTACTACCGAATGTTTTGTCTAAAATAGCTCAATGGGTGGCAAACAGTTTAGCCCCTGATGTGACACCGCATTTTGTAGCATCTCATGGGGGTTTACAATGTTTGCTCGGGACTGTCTGGCCAAATACATCCAGTAAAGTATGACCAATTTCAATATAATTTTGCAAGAGTGTTACTTTGATGATCCTCTACCAAGATTGTTCAAGCCATTTGGATTCGTCAAAAAACATGGCCGCCAGGGGGCGGGGCTTATTTTCCCTTTATATCTATATAGAAAACTTTAAAAATCTTCTTGTCAGAAACCACTGGACCAATTTCAATATAATTTTGCAGGAATGTTTGTTTGGTGATCCTGTACCAAGATTGTTCAAGCCATCTGGATTCGTCAAAAAACATGGCTGCCAGGGGGCGGAGCTTATTTTTCCTACTTGTATATATCTATATGGAAAACTTTTAAAAGCTTCTTGTCAGAAACACTGGGCCGATTTCAATATAATTTTACAGAAACGTTCCTTTAGTAATCCTCTACCAAGATTGTTCAAGCCATTTGGATTCCTCAAAAAACATGGCCACCAGAGGGCGGGGCTTATTTTCCCTATATATCTATACAGAAAAGTTTAAAAATCTTCTTGTCAGAAACCACTGGACCGATTTCAATATAACACGGCAGGAATGTTTCTTTTGTAACTTTCTACCAAGATTGTTCAAGCCGTCATGATACGTCAAAAACCATGGCCGCCAGGGGGGGTGGGACTTTTTTTTTTTTAACTCACCTGACCTCTGCTCAGGATGAGCTATAGTGATCACTTTTCCTCCATCCATTAACATTTTCAAATGACTTCTCCTCTGAAGCCGCTGAGCCAATTTTGCTCAGATTTCATGTGGAGCCTCCTTAGGGTGGGGGAACGAAAGATTGCTAAAATGGTCATGGTCCGTTGACCCAAGATGGCCTCCATGCACATATATGGTAAAAACCTTTAAAAATCTTCTCCATAACCGAGGATGCCTTGGGGCTGAATCTTTGCAAGAATCATCAGGGACAAGAGGTCTACCAAAGTTGTTATAAGATTTGTTGTACGTTGGCATTTGACCTTTTTACGGCAAGGTCAAGTTTGCTTCCCTATGCTTTTGTATGGGAAAAACCTTTAAAAATCTTCTTCTCCAAAACCGAGCATGCCTTGTGGCTGAATCTTTGCACATATCATCGGGAATGGGAGGGCTACCAAAGTTGCTAAAATAATGGTTGTACATTGACATTTGACCTTTTTGCGGTAAGGTCAATTTTGCTTCCTTATGCATTTATATGGGAAAAATGTTCAGAATTTCAAATAACATCTCCTCTGGAGCCTCTGGGCCAAATTTGCTCAAATTTCATATTGAGCCTCCTTAGGTTGGGGGAACAAAGATTGCTAAAATGGTCGCAGTTCATTAACCAAGATGGCCGCCATGCCCATATATGGTAAAAACATTTAAAAATCTTCTTCTCCAGAACCGAGGATGCTTTGGGGCTGAATCTTTGCATAATTCATCGGGGACGGAGGGTCTACCAAAGTTGCTAAAATTTGACCTTTTTACGGCAAGGTCGTTTGCTTCCCTATGCATTTATATGGAAAAAAAACATTTAAAAATGTTATTCTCCAAAATCGAGGATGGCATGTTGCTGAATGTTTGCATATATCATCGGGAACGGGCGGTCTACCAAGGTTGCTAAAATAATTGTCATACATTGACATTTAACCTTTTTACGGCGAGGTCAAGTTTGCTTCTGTATGCATTTGTATGGGCCCCATACATTTGTATGGAAAAAATGTTGATAATTTCAAATGACTTTTCCTCTGAAGCCTCCGGGCCAGTGTTGCTCAAATTTCATGCAGAGCCTCCTTGGGCAGGAGAATGAAAGATTGCTAAAATGGGCATGGTCCATTGATCAAAATGGCTGCCATGCCCATATAATGGTAAAAAAAAATTTACAAATCTTCTTCTCCATAACCAAATAAGCCCTGGGCCCTTATCTTTGCACAAATTATGGGGGACAGGAGAGCTACCAAAATTGCTAAAATGATGGTTCTATGTTGACGTTTGACCTTTTTACCTGCAAGGTCAAATTTGCTTCCCCATGCATTTGTATGGGCCATATACATTTATATTGAAAGTATTCAAGTGAATTGTAGATCAACAGTTGTTAAAATTGTTCTGATTGGAAATCTTAGATGGCCATCATCTTGTTTATATTTATTATATTTCTCTGCCACTGTGCTGTTTAAATGTATAAAATCATGATTCTTCAGAATCCACTTAGCCAATTTCCACCAAATTTCACATTGATCCTACTGTTGAAATGTGATTGATGGTTTATTCAAATGATCATGCTCCATTGACTGTCAGGCCCATATATTCTTCTTCAAAACTAAGAACTGCTCAAATGATGATCTTTTCATTAGTTGTGATGATAGGATTGGAAAAATGTTGCATAACATCTGCATGTCTGCAGTGACTCAGGTGAGCGAGCCGTGGCCCGTGGGCCTCTTGTTTCCCTATATATCTATATAGAAAACTTTAAAAATCTTCATGTTAGAAAGCACTCGACCGATTTCTATATAACTAGGCAAAAATGTTTCCTTGGTGATCCTCTACCAAGATTGTCCAAGCCGTCATGATTTGTCAAAAAACATAGCAGCTAGGGGGCGGGGCTTATTTTCCCTATATATATAGAAAACTTTAAAAATCTTCTTGTCAGAAACCACTGGACCGATTTCATTAATACTTGGCAGAAATCTTTCCTTTTGACCCTTAACCAAGATTGTTCAAGTTATCATGATTTGTCAAAAAAACATTGCCGCCGGGTGGTGGGTGGGGAGGGAGGCTTAATTTCCCTATATATCTATATAGAAAAGTTTAAAAATCTTCTTGTCAGAAACCAATGGACCAATTTCAATATAGCTTGGCAGGAATGTTGCTTTGGTGACCTGCTACCAAGATTGTTCAAGCAGTCATGATTCGTCTAAAAAAAATTCTGCCAGGGGGTGGGGCTTATTTTCCCTATATATCTCTATAGAAAACTTTAAAAATCTTCTTGTCAGAAACCACTGGACCGATTTCATTTTAACTTGGTAGAAATCTTTCCTTGTTGACCCTCTACCAAGATTGTTCAAGTTATCATGATTCGTCAAAAAACAATGGCCGCCACTGGGAGGGGCTTATTTTCCAAATATATCTATATAGAAAAGTTTAAAAATCTTCTTCTCAGAAACCAATGGACCGATTTCAATATACCTTGGCAGGAATGTTTCTTTGGTGACCCTCTACCAAGATTGTTCAAGCCGTTATGATTCATCAAAAAACATGGCGGCTAGGGGGCGGAGCATATTTTCCCTATATAGAAAACTTTAAAAATCTTCTCGTAAGAAACCGTTGGATTGAGTTCAATGTAACTTGACAGGAATGTGCTTTGGTGACCTTCTACTAAGATTGTGCCCTCATGATACGTCAAAAAACATGGCCTTCATGGGGCGGGGCTTATTTTCCGTATATATCTGTATAGAAAACTTTAAAATTCATCTTGTCAGAAACCACCTGACTGATTTTAATATTACTTGCCAGGAATGTTGCTTTGGTGACCCCCTATCAAGATTGTTCAAGCAATCATGATTCGTCAAAAAACATGGTTGCTAGGGCTGGGGGCTTATTTTCCCTATATATCTAAATAGAAAACTTTAAAAATCTTCTTGTCAGAAACCACTGAACCGATTTCAATATAACTTGGCAGGATTTTTCCTTTGGTGACCCTCTACCAAGTTTGTTCAAGCTGTCATGATTTGTCAAAAAACATGGCCGTAAGGGGGTGGGGCTTAATTTCCCTATATATCTATATAAGACATTTTAAAAATCTATTTGTCAGAAACCACTGGACCAATTTCAATATAACAGCAGAATTGTTCCTTTGGTGATCCTCTTTCACTATTCAGTTCAAGCCATCATGATGGATGAAAAAAACATGGCCACTGGGGTGCAGGGTTATAAAATTTATACAAAAATTTTAGAGCAGTAAACTTGGCTGAAACTTCAACAGTAAGTATGCAAAGCTGTTTGCTCAGGTGAGCGATATAGGACCATCATGGTCCTCTTGCTTTTTTTTTTTCCCCCATTGGACCTAGCATGCCAGTTATGCCTGTTTTTGAATCTATTCTGTTCTAAATATCCCCCCCCCCTCCCCCCACACACACCCTTGGATGGGGACGCCAGTGCTGATAAGATCTGCACCAAAAGCAATATACCCCCTCCCGCTTGAGCTAGGATTCTGATATTTATGTCTCCTCCCTTTAGGGTAGGGAGATGTGTATTGTTTTTTCCCTCGGGCGTCTGTCACAAAATCTTGTCCACTCTGTAACTTGAAAATGGTTCAAGCTGTCTCCACATAACTTCATATAAATATCAATCAACATTATCTTACATGCAGAGCACAAGAACCATACGTCTTGCATTTATACTTTTTGAGTTATTTCACTTGGAACTTTATGCGTCACAAAATCGTGTCCGCTCTGTAACTTGAAACCTGTTCAAGATATCTTCAAGAAAGGTCATGTAAATATCAATCAGCATTAGACAACATGCAGCGCGCAAGAACCATAACTCTTGCATTTATACTTTTTTGAATTATTATACACCTGTTTGAAAAACGGGACATATTATTTTACGGGGTATGACGTCCGTCAGAAAACTTTTTCGTTTCCGGCTAACGCCTCCTACAGTTTACATCTGATTAAAATGAAACTTGGTATATAGCTAGACCATGATGTGAAGCAGCACATATTGTTTTTGGGCTACAGACCACCAATTATTAGCAGAGCTATGCCCCTTCGAAAATTTCAGAAAACATTTCGTTTCTGGTTAACTCCTACACTTTACATCTGATCAAGCTGAAACTTCATTTATAGTTAGACCATGATGTGGAACAGTGCATATTGTTTTGAGGTTACAGTCCACTTAATATCAGCAGAGTTATAGCCCTTTGAAAATTCCTTTAAACTTTTCGTTTCCGGATAACTGCTCCTACAATTTACATCTGATCAAGCTGAAACTTCATTTATAGTTAGACCAAGATGTGGGGGCAGTGCATATTGTTTCTAGGTTACAGTCCACCAAATATTAGCAGAGTTATGTCCCTTTTAAAATTTCATTAAACTTTTTGTTTCCGGCTAACTCCTCCTACAATTTACATCCGATCAAGCTGAAACTTCATTTATAGCTAGACCATGATGTGGAGCAGCACATATTGTTTCAAGGTTACAGTCCACTAAATATTAGCAGAGTTAAGCCCCATTGAAAATTTCTTTAAACTTCTAGTTTCTGGTTAACTCCTCCTACAATTTATATCCGATCAAGCTGAAACTTCATTTATGCTATAGTTAGACCAAGATGTAGAGAAGGGCATATTGTTTTGAGGTTACAGTCCACCAAATATTAGCTGAGTTACGCCTAGTGGTGGGACGATTCATCGATGCATTGGTGCATCCCGATACGCTTCATGTATCGATACACATGATGGAGTATCGATATGATGAACGCTTCTATTCAGATTCACTTATTTGTGTTCGTTACATTCTTTAATCCGGTCTACAAAGTGACATTTTCAGAGTGCGATTTTGATTGGATGACGCTTGACTGATAGCCAATTGCATTTTGCTTTACTCTCATTATGATGGCAGACGAAACTGTGGTTGGAATTTATTCGCCGCCCAGCGGTAAAAATACTAGTTCTGTATGGGAATGTTTCGGCCATCCTATTCTTACTTTTGAAGTTAGCCATTTTTAGTGTTTCAGTATTATGGACAATGCATGTTTAAGGGAAACCATATAGTTGGGGTCATAGTGTTGTTCAAACACATGTTCTAGTTCATTATAATTTCAACACAAAAACATGTTGGAACTTATTAGAAGGTCATTCATTGGTAGGGCTCTTTTAATGAATATCCACAACATATATTCCTTAAGAAAAATAAGAAACATGCCAGTAATTTTTATTCAAAAAGTGTGTTATCTAACTGATAATACAGGTAAATAATAACGTTACTTTACGCATGTTAAAGTTAAATAAAAGTGTAGTTAAAAGAGATTCAGAACCACCACAGAGTAATGTACATCCAGTATAGCAACTGTAGTTACTCTGAATTGTTCAGAAGGCGGTGTCGCGAAAAAAGGCATTAACTTAATTACATAATTAGATTTATATGATTTGATGGACCTGGATTTTGCTCTATATCCATATTTTCACACTTTCTTACAACCAGTGGCTTCATCCAATATTAAATTTACATTCAGAGACATGGCTTTGTGTGAAAATTTACTATTCCTTGAAAAACAACCAACATGAACACTTTGTACTACATGCTTTCACTATCAATTTAATTTCTCAAAATCAGTCAGATGGAAATGCATTCTACTTCTTTTAATGTATAAATAAGAATGGGTCTTTACTGAGGCATCTGTGTAAAACAGATATACATAAATAATCTAACCATGTACTGAAAAACTAAATACAATTATTTCTCTTCTGTTTTGTTTCTTTCTTCACAAAAAAAATCCATTTTATTATCTGCATATATAAGCCAATGCAGTGATTGGAGTAATGAACCTCTTTATTTTCCAATGAAGTTTACCACCTGATTATTCCAAATGAATGTATCTCCAGCAGCAATTTCCAATTTCTAGAATTATCAAAGTTCAAGTCTAGATATGCTCCAGTTCATACATATTCAACACCTGATGTAGCTCCACGATTATTCTGGTGCAATTTTATAAATTTATCTTTATCAACTTATTATGATGACGAGCAGATTAAATAAATTTGAAATGGCTATGTTCAATCCAGATTAGCTTTAATAACTGATTGTCATTTGATAGTGCTTCACCTAAGCATCAACAGATTAGCCCGACCAGCTATGCCTACCCTTTTCTGTTTTCAAGAGATTTTCCGATGTCCACAAAAGAAGGGTCATAACGTATAAATGGGCCAGCAGTCGTCAGACAACTCCGTGTCACTGAGGTGTGAATAAAGTAATTTCATGTAGGAGGAATGAATTAAATGCCTGATGTCTTGCTATATTCAATATCGAATAAGTAGATTCTGATACTTTCTTTTCGTTCAGCTTCCGTTGCTAAGCACAACATCAAAGATGGCGTGGGGTGATTGACAAAAGTAGCGCGTGTATTACTACACCGAATTTTGAAGTCTATGTTTCAAATTGCACTATCTAAATCGATTTCAGTTACGGTTATGTTAGCGAAATAGAAAAGCTATAAAAAAAATCCCCTGCTTCACATTCAGTTCGCCGTAATAGTGCCGCATTGCGTCTGATTAAGAAGTAGTGCGCGTATGAATATAGCGGTGATGAAAATCCGCTTGTGACGTAGTAAAAAAACCCATGCGATTGCATAGAGCCTGCTAGCTGTCGCTAGCAGACTCAAAAATGGGGAAATCTTGCAAGTGTATCAAGTCCCCGTACGATCTGACATTCTCGTATAATGTTTTAAATTTTAGTCTCATTTTCTCCTGAAAGTGCAAAAATATTTGAGCTCAGCTGGAATCTTGATATTTGACATATTGTTTTGTTTGTTTGTGTTGAAGTTTTACGGCCCAGTCAACCCAATGGGGTCATGTCGAGCACGGTCACTTTACCTAACCACACGTTTACTGGGCAGGCTTAGTCCTCTAAGCAGTTAACCAGTATTGTGCACATTCTTTTGCCAGAAACTGACAACTGCCCTTCTTGAATCAGTGGAAGGGAGAGAATGACCGTAAAAAATATTTCATGATCAATCTCCACAAAAGAATGTTGCCGACCTCAGCGGGGGTTGAACCCGCGACCTCCTGGTCTCCAGTCGGACGGCGCATCCAACTGAGCCACCGAGGCCGGCTTAAGTTGTAGATGAGCAGATTATTTTTTTTTAAATATATTCTGCAAGTTTTTGACTAATTTATTCTTTATTTTCACAAAATTCACCTTTCTGATTTTACAAATTATTTGTATGCTTTCTGGAGATACTTTAAACAAAGAGAATCATATTTGGTATATTGGTATATTGCATGGTCAGAAAGAATACACAACCTGATTATTTTAAAGGGAAGTTCTATATACATGTACTTGGGAATGAAATTTCTTTATGTAACAGAATTATGCTTGAAAAGGGAAGTACTGTTATGTGAAAGAATTGTGCTTGAAAAGGGAAGTTGTTATGCAAAAGAATTATGCTTCGGAAGGGAAGTTCTGTACGTACCTGAATTATGCTTGGAAATGGACATTCCATATGTAACTGAATTATGCTTAAGAAGGAATGTTCTGCATGTAACAGAAGTATACTTTGAAAGGTAAGTTCTGTATGTAACAGTTATGCTTGGAAAGGGAGGTTATGCTTGTTTTGTATTTTCTAGCTTTTGAACCAGATAACCTTGGATGCTGATGTTTGGTTTACAGTGCCCTCTGCATTCTGTGCAAGGTACAAAACAGCTTATTCCCTAGCTTTAGGTAAAAATTAAGGAGTACCCAGATAAATTTTTTTGTATTTTTCCATGATAACATATATTGTGGATACTCATTAGAAGTGCCTCATTGAGGCACTTCTAATGAGTACCCACAATGTATGTTCTCATGAAGAAATAAGAAAAAAAATGTCAATATTTTTAGGCAGAAATAAAAGAACTTTATCTGGGTTAATGAATCATAAATATGAAAGTGGAAAAAAAGCAACATACTTACGGAAACATTCAGTAAAAGACGAGGTTACATTTATACTACCGAGTATTGCTATCACAGTAAAATATGCCAGAGCTGCTACTAGAAATGGAATTAAAAACCTGAAAATAAAGTCACAATTTTAACCCTTCTCTTGCTGAACACGACATGCCTTGTCTTAGCAAACAGTGTAGATCCAGATCAGTTGGCTTATGAAGAAGCCAACTGATCTGGATCTGCACTGTTTGTCATTAAATATGTGAATTTCTATCAAAAACCCAGATCAAGTAAACTGACTGGCTGGAAATTAGAAATGGGCGTGGCATTTTAATTTATTCAACAAGGCAAGGGTTAAAAAGTATGTAAGTCAACTTAGCTCCTGATAATGCATCATTTTTTTTTAACCATGAGGTACCTTATTTACCCATAGTATTGGGACACCTTGTCCCGAGGTTATAAAACTTTTTTCATGCTCAACTCGGTTGAGCATGAAATTTGTCCTGCTAATCAATCTCAAATTACTAACAACTAAAAATTCTTTCTTGCTAAACATAGCTGAGCATGAAATTTTCTCTGTTAAATAATATGATTGACTGTGTTGGGGTTTAATGACATGTCAACCCTTGTGGGTCATTTTATGTCGTCTCCGAGAGAAAGAAGAAAGAGGAACAGGAATGAAAGTGAAGAATTGTTTGTTTGTGTTGAGGTTTTACGGCCCAGTTAACCCAATGGGGTCATGTCGAGCGCGGTCAGTTTACCTAACCACACGTTTACTGGGCAGGCTTAGTCCTCTAAGCGGTTAACCAGTATTGTGCACATTCTTTCGCCAGAAACTGACAACTGCCCTTCTTGAATCAGCGGAAGGGAGAGATTGACCGTAGAAAATATTTCATGATCAATCTCCATGAAAGAATGTTGCCGACCTCGGCGGGGGTTGAACCCGCGGCCTCCTGGTCTCCAGTCGGACGGCGCATCCAACTGAGCCACCGAGGCCGGAAAGTGAAGAAACAGAAGAAATAAAAACATTCCCCTTCTACCCTTACCTGCTACAAGGATAGCAGGCCTTGACCAACTGTAAGCCAATATCAGTTGGATGCCCCGGTGACGTGATATACGACACCTTCGCACCACCTGACCACCCCCATTAAATAATATGAAAATGCCAACTATTGTTGTTCATATATATTAGCAGGGAACTCAGTTGAACTGATCATGAAAAAGTTTTATAACATCGGGGCCTTACCATACTTGTATTAAAATTGAAATAATCATTTCTACTACCTCTTGATGTGTCTAAAATATTGCTGCATAAATGGCAAACAGTGTAGACCCTGATCAGTTGCCACATTCTGTGGCATCTGATCTAGGTTTACACTGTTTGTTAAGGTCTATGCGTCCTAATACTTACGGTTGTTAGGGTATTCATCATTCCTGAATTTTGAAGAAATTTGTGGTGCTAAGATTGAATGAACATGGCACCATCTTGAAAGCCTTTTTTGTTAAGGCTGACCACTTAAACCAATATCTCCCATATCACTGAAGCAATATTTACATGCTAGCAAGATTAACTAATACCTGTATAGATCTGGACTCAACAACTTTGTAAAGTTTAACAGTCATATAAGTTTAGACTGAGGAACGTTATAGCTCGGTACATTTAGTGATCACCTGCCGATACTGTGGCCGCACAGCTTTTTATTATGGTAAAATGTTATATTTGTCAAAATTGCAGAAATACTAATGTTGGGATGTTAACACGCCAGAAATCAAACATCTGTGAGGTAATCAAATTACTATTCAACAATAATTTCAGTAATAATATATGCATCTATAAATGAATAACAAATGATTTAGCATGACTTTACATATTGTAATTTGCTTGTACTTTTACGCTTGTATATACATTATTAATCCAGATAAAGTATTTTTAACAGTGTCTTGCAAGCCATTTCTTGCATTTACTGCACAGCATATTTTATGTTTGTTAAAACTATATAATGCACTTGAGAATTTTTCACTGTGGAAAAACAAAAAAAAAGCTTTTGAAATGATGAAAGACTTCAATATTTACATGAAAATGTACTAATATATATTATATATGTTCAAAACAAGTAAGATACCCTCTACCCTAAAACTTATGAAAATACTGCAGGGCAAGAGATAAGGGGAGTATCAGAGTAAAATACCCATATGTTTTGAGCAAATACTCAATTATTTTCAAAAACTTGGGTATTGATACCCAATTGATTTGACAGAGTACCCAATTATTTCCGTATGTAATAGAATCTAAATTCAAGGGTAAAAATTTAAAGTTTCAAGGCCAGAAAAGCACATGATTACTATTTTATATTTTGATTACTGCACATAGTAGGTGTTTTTATTCATCATATGACAAATACTATCATAAAATTAATAGGGTATAATGAAATACCAATATGGTTAAATTTTGATGGGGTTAATTACCCAAATGCCCCCAAAATTACCTGTGGCTCTGTATATTTTCTGTGCTATTTGTATAAAACTTGCTTTAAATGTTTGAGTTGGAGGTTTATAGCCCAATCAACAATGTTAAGATCATAACGAGCCGGTCAGTTAACCTACTCACAACTTACCTGTGTAAGCATAGTCCTCTAAGCTCTAACCAGTACATGTGCACATACTTTTGCCAGTAACTGACAACTATCTTTCTTAAATCAGTGGAAAGAGGAGAATGACAGTAGAAATGATTTCATGATCAATTTCCTTGCAAGTTATGTGGCCAAGCTGTGATTTGAACTTGCTAGCCTTGGATTTGCAGTCAGACATGCTACTGATTGTGCTACAATGCCTGGCATGTAACATATTAAAATTGGATATCGAGCAAAAATTAAATTCTGTTAACACTTACCATGCTATGGGCAGATTCAGTAGATGACAAATTAATGGCATTTTTCTTATTTTTGCTAGAAAATAGGATCTGACAATTCATGCAAATTGTCTCCTACAATTTGCATGAAGTGTCAAATCCTATTTTCTAGTAAAAATAAGAAAAATATTTCAATGTTGTCTACTGAAATTTTTACCCAGCATGCAAAGTGTTAACAGGCACCAAAATCCTACCTTGTGGCCCAAATTTCTCTCCTAAGAGCCCTTGTAGCTAGAGTCCAGTAAAAATGACACATAACAAGAAACTGTGTAAGTTTCAACCACTGAAGAACAAAATCCAGCTGCACATAAGTTGTCAACGCAAAATGGACAGCCCTGTAAACAGGAAATGGAGATGAAAATAACAGACATACTATAGTCTGTCAACAAACTGATATGTAATCTACATGAAATTCAACTGTTTTAAAGAAAACAAATGAATGTCAGTTTTCCTAAAATTATTTGCAGAAAATAGGGTTTGACATTTCATGCAAATCATATCCTTAGGAGATAATTTGCATGAAATGTCAAGCTCTATTTTCCATGATTAATATTTTTAAAAATCTAGGCTAATGTTTAAATAGAGCAGGTTAAGGATTAATTTCTCTTATAAGATCACACGAGTTACACTTATTAGTATATGAAGTTCTCTGTTGTACTTCAGAATTTGTATGCAGCAAGATGTTTAAGGTTAGTTTTTAAACTTAGTATGTCCTGCCTGACCTTGTTCGATGATTATTTGTTTAGTTGGCTGCTCAGGCTCCTGGTGCTAGATTATATATTCTTTGAAACTGAAAGAAGTGTTTTCATCTCCACACGATGTACATTCACTTTGAATATTGTATATTTTTTTAGGTAAATAAATAAACTAAATACTAAATAAACTTGAAAAGCTAATGCACAACCTCATCTATGTTTGTGTCAACATTTGTAACCAACTGTGTTAAGATATACAGTCGAACTGCAATGGCTCAAACATCGTTGGGACCATGGAAACTTGTTGGCAACATCGGTAGTTTGAGCCACTGAGGGTTAATCATGGTGCCAGGTCAGGAAGCAATGTGCAATAATTTAGGGAAGTATTTTCAATTTTCTATAGAATAATGGTATATTATATTGACTCATTAGAATTGCATCAATGAAGTTATTCTAATGAGTACACAAAACATACAATTTCATGATATTATAAAAAAATTCCCTTAATAGTTGTTTTCTGGAGGTATCGGAAGAATTTCTTAGGGTTTAAAACAAGTTTGAATTAGCCATAGTAAACAAGCCATCAGTGTTCAAGCCATTGAGGTTCGACTGTATTGTAATTGACTGTAGAAAACTGGTGTTCATTTAGAGAAAAAAAGGGGGTGGAGGTGGTGGGGATTAAAAATGATCATGATGAATGTATAAAAATACATGTTTTAGGACACAGTACATGTAGCTTGTCTGACTTCAAAGATACCAATCATTTAACAAAACTTTGGACCAATATCTATCATCAACTAAATCAGTTCTGACATTCACATGACACAGATCTTTAAATATTTCAAGGTAAAAATACTAGCATGATCTTGATCTCAAGGCTCTGCTGACGAGAATGTAAATGGTTTAAGTCTATGACCTTAATCTTTTACAAGCAGCAGCAGGAACAAGCATCACATTAACCTGAGTCTATCCCTCAGTAACACTTCCCTAACTACATCCCAATAACTTAAAAGTGAAATCAAAAGAACAAAAATTTCATGCAAGTGTTAACAGATTTTCTCAGACTGTGAGCTTGAGTACTTTATCTTTGGTCTGACTAGGTAGTGACAACTTACATCTGACAGTTACCATTTTAGCTGTTGGTGGGTTTAGTTCGTATTTTGTAGGATATTAGATATTGGTCCATAGTTTTATACAAGTACCATCATTCAGGGGTCATCCTAGAGCTTTCAGCAAGGGAGAAGTTTTGTGATAATTTCAGGGTTTCAGGGAGAAGTTTCAGTCCAAATTTTGGATTTCCCTATATATTCTATACATTTTCACTTCTCCCTCAGCTCAAGATAGGGAGAAATCAACCAGCTTATGGAGACAAATTACCCTTTTAGGGGTCTCCAGACTACAATTGGTTAAGGAATTTCCTTCCGCTTACCCTACTGCACATTCCAGCGAAGCACAGTAGAAAATGAAGTACTGGTGCTTACCCTATTGCACATTCCAGCGAAGCACAGTAGAAAATGAAGTACTGGTGCCAGTCAGGATGATGAGCATGATGAAATTTTATCAGTTTCAGTATACACAGAACACCAGTCAACACAGCCAGCAGAGTTAGACTGGCACTCCTGAAAGAATAGTGAAAACAAATATATCTGTCGGCTTCTATAACTTCATTTAAAGCACCAGTCAATGAACCAGCAGAGTCAGACTGGGGCAAAAAAAACAAAAAAAAAACACTTTATTTGTCAGTTGTTGCAGAATACCATTCAACACAGCCAGCAAAGTCAGACTCACATTCCTGAGAAATAGTGAAATCAAAATTAAAATATATCATATTTAGAAAACCCATTCAACAAAGCCAGCAGTCTTTGGCAAAGCAAATGTATGTCAGCTTCAACAACAGTATGTTATGCACCAGTCAAAAGAGCCATTAAGTCAGACTTACACCACAAAATATATGAGGGATGTTCCAAAAGAATTGCTTATTTTATTGCTAATCTTCCTATTAAACTGGTACAAAACAATGAAGCCAAGTTTCAACGCCAGTGACTACATTTGCAAATTTCTTTATTTTGGAAATATTTTGAGCAACTGTTTGGCTATTTTAACTCGCTGCTTCTTTTGACCATCAGTCAATATACTGAGGCACCATGACAGAAATCTTCCTAACATATGGAATATTCTTTAGACGTGTATTCAAATGGCAAATTATCTACATGTATCTTGCAATTAGATTTATGGGCACATGTACACATCATTGTGTAGGTATTGAATAGTGTTATACAGTTATAAATAATGTATTCATTTGTTTCAAGTTCCATGTGAATATCGAGAAAAGACACAATAAGCAATTCTTTTGGAACACCCCTCATAGTGAAAAAACAGTTGTATCTGTCAGTTACTGTAGAAGACCAGTCACTTCATACCTGAATAGTCTGAGAGATATATATGAGTAAACTGTGTGCAAACTGATCAATGTCATGAATGATCAGGGTTTGCACTGTCTGCCATTCAGCAAGCACTTTTAGACTTGTACTGGAACAGGCTTGTCTTAACCCTTGTCCTGCTGAGCCCGGATATACCCTGCCTTTGCAAACAGTGTAGATCCAGATCAGTTGGCTTCTGAAGAAGCCAACTGACCTGGATCTTCACTGTTTGCCAATCAGAATGTGAATTTATATCAACAATTTGGATCAAGTAATCTGATTGGCTGAAAATTTGAAAAGGGCGTGGCATCTTAATTTATTCAGCAGGACAAGGGTTAATTTTAGTAAGTTTCACAAAGGAGTTGTTAAGGAAGAGAATTTAGTGATAATTCTGGGATAATTTTCTCCAGTTCTCCATAAAAACATATGTTGTGGGAACTCATTACTAATGAGTACCCCCATATAGTTCTCTATAAAAACATATGTTGTGGGTACTCATTAGAAGTGCCTCAGTGAGGCACTTCTAATGTGTACCCACAACATGTTTTTTTATGGAGAAATAAGAAAACCCATCCCAGAATTATCGCCAAATACTCCTCTTTAACAACTCCTCTGGTTACAGCATTAACACCAGTTGTAGTGAAGGTAAATAAATTCTGAAAGGAATACATGTATGTAGTGTGAATAGCCAAGGGTCTGACCATACTCTGTTGAAATAAAGACTGGTCAAGGCATATGGTGGCTCATTGCATTATGTACACTTTGTTGTGCCCCATACATGTTTATATTAAAAGCTCTAGATAAGGTGCTTTTTTAAATCCAAAGCTTGTTTATATTTTTCTTATTTCTCCGTGAAAACCTAAGAAAATATCAGAATATTGTATATTGAATCCGCTAAAACAGTTAACGAAATGACCCTTAATGAGCTTGTTAAGCTAACGACGCTTTGAACAACTGGGACCTGGTTACATATTTTACAAAATTACAGAACGAGGACATGCTGAAAACAGTATACCCCACTAAAACTTCGTTTTGCAGGGTGTATAATAAAACTTTGTACAGACATTCTGAAAGTATAACTGCAGACCTGAATTAGTAACGCTTCAGTGAAAAAACTATTTTACCTTTTATACATATATTTTTCCATTTTCTTATAAAAAAGTAGGGATAGTAGAGCATATTCAGAAAAAAAAGTAGGGAAAAGTAGGAGCACAAAAGAAAGTAGGGAAAAGTAGGGCCTGTTGAAAGCCTGGTTAAGGCTTTTTCTTCAATAGAATAGTATTGGCATTTATTTTTATTTCTTCACAACATTTTGTAGGTACTCATTAAAAGTGTCCACAACTTTCACAGAGAAAAATATTTACTTAACCAAGTCTAGCGTTCCATAAAAGGGACACTGGCAAACAGTGTAGACCCAGATCAGAATGCGGCATCTGATCAGGGTCTACACTGTTTGAATTAAGTCCAGAAACTTTTACAAAACATAGTAATAAAAAAAATTAATCAGACACCCCTATGCACAAAATAAACCTGTCCAAAGAGATGAGGTAGAAGAGTCCACTCGGCATAAATGAGTTACATGTAATACTCCTTCTTATCTAGAGTTTTGTATAACTATAAACTACATGTACATGTATCTTACCTTACACAAGCCACAGTTTCGAAGTTACTGAAGCACCCAGTAATGAATATATCGGAAGAGGTAATATTTGCTGTTGTTGGGGTAACGTTAGAAAATAGTGCCCCTGTTACCGATGACATCATCGTTGGCTGTTACTGTCTGACAATCCAATATAACAGCATAAATCTGTGTACTGCAAGAAACTAACAGACTAATAGCATTCTAAATATTGGGATCAAACATGGTTTTTCATGCATTAACATTCGCCAGGTCCCGAGGGAGGTGTTAAAAAACGTGGCCGAAG
Organism: Anodontia alba; assembly: GCA_964016985.1. Taxonomy (NCBI): domain Eukaryota; kingdom Metazoa; phylum Mollusca; class Bivalvia; order Lucinida; family Lucinidae; genus Anodontia; species Anodontia alba. The sequence goes on from OZ024824.1 coordinate 19,352,772, forward strand.
GCCGCGGTTTTCAACACCTCCCAAGGGACCTGGCGAATGTTAATGCATTGAAAAATCATTTTTGATCGCTATTATTGCATAAAAACTGAAAACATTTGCTACATTTCGCGTTATTTCTTGCACTATTTTGTTTCGCCTTTTCACCGATGTCTCCCGAACGAAATTTCCACTGACTATGCTCCTTCTAGGGCCGGGAAGTACACATCATGTAACGGCAGCAAATCTGTGGCCCCGGTATGGCCATATTAAAAGTTGCATAGCCGTGCATTAACAGCGTGTGAATTGCCTTGTTAATACACGGCTTTTTGCTGGTTAATGCACGGCTGTTAATAACGTGCAACACTGCTTTTTATGCAATAATAATGATTAATGCTTAGCATGCAGACACACAAAAAAATCAGCGAATAACATTTTGAAATATTATTCTTATTTTACCCAGAAAATAGAATTAGGAGACAATTTGCATGAAATGTCAAAGCCTATTTTCTGTGAAAAAAAAAAAAAAAAAAAAAAAATACCGTATCAATTTGTCATCTCTAGAATTAGCCTAGAGAGCAATAAAGGTAAAATTTTAATGAAAAAGTATCTATAGATATTGAATTTGCTGGTATTTTGTCTGTGTATATACATTCTTTACAACTTTTACTGCTCTGGCAATGGTCTATGCAGTGTATTCAGTTACAGTTTAGAATCTGTGTATCAAATATAATCCCATTGTATACTGAATAGAATCTCCCACATTATACATGTATATTGGGAGAGTCCAATTTCAATTTTAGGTACATATTCCTATAGAAAAAGGCTAAATTAATTGCAAACATTGAAGACCCTGATCAGACACCGCATTCTGCAGGGTGGGTAGATTTCAGGCAGGTTTTCAACAAGTTCCATCTTTTCAGATTTTCTGAACTTTCACAATATTGTTGTGAAACATCAATAAATAAAAAACAGTAGAGAAAAGTAAAACACATCTTCTAAGATAAAAGTTCCAAAAAAATCACATTACTTCAGAAATCGCATAGGTCAGACCAATTTTTGGCCATGAAGTTGATTTAAGGCCAAATAAAAAAAAAGTATGGATTTCCCACATACTTCACATAAGAATTTTACCAAGTCTGGCTATCATTACATGTGCCTAAAAGTACTGATAGAATAGCAAATAGTGTAGACCCTGATCAGGAGCTCATACTTACTTGTCCAAATATTTAGCAGAAATATATTATCCCAGTAAAACATGAAAAAATTTGCTAGGTTTCACCAGAAAAATTAGGTAGGGCAGGGTTACCCTAAATACTCACATTTTTTTTTTATATATATAATTTAGCCTTAGGGTTAATACTTTAGAAGAAAGCACGCAAACAACAAAGACAAATTGTTTCTGATAAGATATGATCAGTAATAGCAAAGCATTTTGCTTTAAATAAAACACCAAGCAAAAAAAACTTAAAAGTCTAAGTGATACTGAAAGGACAATAAGGGAAAATTATCCGGGTGCATACAATCACGCATCATACCTAATTAATGGATCAGACCAAATTTAATCAGGTTTTATCATGTGATATTGACTTTTTCTTTAATAGGTTAGGTGAATAATTACATGGAACTGACGCTGTGAATGAAGCCCTAAGATGGAATCACGGACAAATCTATGTATGTATGTATCTATCTATCTATCTAACAAACACTATGTTTTGTAGGTCCTTGATTTCAGTCATGAAATAAAAATAAATAATTTAAAAAATCAAACAAATAAAAAACAAAGAAAAATATTAGCGGTTGCCTTTAATGGTGGTAATCAAAGGCTAATCTTCTTTAACCAGTTAATTCACAAAAATACTTCAGTGTTTGATTTAATTACATATTAAGTTATTTAATGCTTAAGTAAGGACAGGCATGTAAATTTACTTTGAGTGAATTCAAAACAAAATAGTCCATCATTTTAACCAACAAGGCTTCATTTAACCAATGAGTAAGTTTGAACTTCAATAAATTGCCAACTTTTGTTAAAATAATTTCTTTTATATGTGTATTTGCTGACATGATCTGTATAAATACATGTACAAGCAATATGTTCAGAAGCTTTACATCCAGATTTGGTATCTATTGTATGCAATATGTGTATACAATATCTAAAACTCAAATACTGACAATCATTATGCCTTTTTTTTTTATGTTGCATGTTGTAAGATTGTTCATGGAGGATGCATTTTTTACCTTTAATTTAAAACAAAAAGGGAAATAAAAATGTGAGAAGATAATACCCCACTAGCAGATAACTGTCAAAAACTGATGAAATTTGCCCAGTAGCAATCCCAAACAAGATCTCCACAATATCAATGCACATATTAAGTGCAGTGATTTTTTTTTACAATTTTGCCTTTATGGGTCCTGGGACTCGCTAGGTCCAGAATTCATGCATCCCAAACTCAAACTATGCATCCAGCCTGGGACTCATGGTGAAACATTTTGTTGCGTCCTACACTTTTAATTTAAACTTGTCTAACAGTGTTTTATAATCACTTTCTTGATATTTTAATTGGATGTGCAATAAAAGTATTTAAATTGTTGTGACTGAGTTGCTTTAATTCCTTCCCGAAAACTTCCCGAGAAATATGAACCTATAGTACCACTCTCTATTAAAACTGAAGTGTTAAGAAAATATTTTCACATACAGATTTGTGAAAATGTTTTCATAAAACTTCAGTTTTAGTGATAGATGAGCAAATACCTGTGATACATGATTAAGGACAGACATTTTGTCTGTTTTGACTAGACTGTGATATAAAGCAGAGACTTTTTTGTCTGTTGCTTTGACTGGACTGTAATAATCATACAAATACTTGTAAACTAAAAGCAGACATTTTTGTCTGTTGCTTTGAATAGACTGACTGTGATAATCATATAAATATTTGTAAACTAAAAGCACAGACTTTTTTGTCTGCTGTTTTGACTAGACTGTAAAACAAATGATCTGTGAAAATAAGTTTTAAGTTTGTTTCTTTAGTTTATCTGAACTTGCTAAATACGTCGGTTCAGTTTGGGACTGGGAGTTTTCGTTATCGAGATCGCCGTCATCGGTAGTCTCAGACTGAGAGGCATTGGCTGTCCATGTCAGTCTGCTTTTGCTGGCCTAGCAGACCGAACAGTGTTTGCTTTTTGCGGTCTAGTTTTATAATCTTTTTAGTGGGGGTAGGGGCATTTTTTTCTTCTTTCAAAAACAAACGATCGCTGTTTCCTGTTGAAAATTGCAAGGTCAAACAGTGTTACGATAAAAGATCTCAACAGACTAAAAACCAATTCTTTAGTGTCCGCTAAGGTTTACTCCGGTACTGGACATCTTGGTATTGATTATTTGACTGTATAGGTAAAATCGGTGTACCGTAGAGATACGACGCCTTTCAGCACTGGGTTTTACCAAATACTGTACTGAAACACCGCTTGTGCATTTGCTTTTTTCCGAAAATGAAAGTAGACTTCTAAAAGCAAAACGTACGTACATTCGAGATTTTTTATGAGTCCTGTGGATTCACCGAGGCTAATATTTGCGTCCTCTGATGAAATTATGCGTATAGGACTCACGCCTAAAAAAATCACCGTGTGTGGTGGAAATCTGTTGAGAACTCAATTTATTGTCTTGAAACGAAAATACTGATTTGTTTCTGGCAGATAGCTTTGTCAAAAATTGACAAAACTTGCCCATTACCAATCCCAATTCTGATCTCCTCAATATCAATGCATATACCAAGTTAGGTAAAAATCCATTGGTATTTATTCAAGTTGTCATCGGAGAAACGAAAGTATGGATGTGTTGCAGGCAGATAAATTGTAAAAAATTGAGGAAATTTGCCCATTGGCAAACTCAAATCAGATCTCCACAACATAAATGCCTAATCAAAGTTTGGTGAAAATCCATTGCTATTTACCCAAGTTATGGTCAGGAAACCAAAATACTGACGGATGGACAGACACACGGACAACAAACGTGATTCAAACAGGAAAAAGGTTAAAGAATGTAACAAAATGCTTCTACTTTTTAATTAGGCTTCTGAAGTTGGGTAGACATGGGCCGAGTCGTCTTGGAAGGCCTGTTTAATGGATTGAGTTGTCCTGGGCCAAGCTGTCGTTGGGGCGAGTTGTCCTGAACCCCAGAGATGGACTGATATCAAATCCTCCAAACATGAAAGGGCATCAAAGAAATAAGATAAATAGAAAGAAGAAGAAAATAAGGAAATAAAATCCTAGATAGGTCTGATCTGGTAATTGTGTCTGATCCAGTGATTGTATGCACCAAAAATATTCAAACCTAAGGAATGAAATGACTTGCTAAAGCCCAAGCAATTCATATGCTGTCACTACACATTAGCAGTAGTGGATTCTCTTCTTTGAAACTGAGTTTGCATACATCCGACCGCCGTTTGGCGAGGTGCATTTCATTGGCCAAAATTATGTTGTTCATGATGTTTATTTTTGTTGTGTGCTCGATTTTGACCTTCACATATGTGATATTTCAATGCCAATGAGATTTAATCATTTCGGTTGGTTGCATGTTCGCGATCATAGAAAAATCAAGAGATTCTTACCAATTCTTATTGCGATCACCGCATAATAGAATTGTTCTTCAGAAAATCATGACAAAACTTCACTTCCTTCCACATTTTCAGAAAGCGGAAATAAATAATGTCCGTATTCGGATACTTTCGATTCTTTCTTATATCCCGGCGGAATCCGGAAACGGCCGACCTTCCTATCTATCTATCTATCTTCTGGTACTGAGTCGATCAATTCTGATCATTACCTCAGATGGGTGGGTGGGCGGGTGGCTAAATTTAGAATTTAGCATAAAAAAAAAAAAAAAATCGGACACAGCCGACTGATGCGTACCAGCACGGGGCTGAATGTGATCACACACACACACACACAGGGCAAGATCTCCTTTGACGTTTCTTTACATCGCCATGTCCTGGAGGTTGTCACCAGTGCAAGATACTTGGTGGTTGACATTTCCAGTGGCCTATCCTGGAATTCCCACAGACAACATAGCTGCTAAAGCAGGTCCTGGTGAATGACTGTCACTGGAGTGCTGGAGGAAATAAAATGGGAGTTTCTTAAGAAAAGGAGGAGAGACAGTAGACTGATTCTTTTGTATAAAGGTCTAAAGGGTGCTGCTAGCATTCCAACAGATGATCTTATCCCCCCCAATTAGGCGCAGTAGAAATCATCACTCATTGACTTTTCAGACCCCGCTACAAGAACAGACATTTATTTACAAGGGCTCATTCTTCCCTCAAACAATCAGAGATTGGAATGCCCTTCCAGATTCGATCATTACCTCTGCTGAAGGAGCAGAGGGTGGTGTGCCTAGGTTTACCTCTCTGGTGAGAGCTAGGGACTAACTTCCCATATCACAGGTCCTGGTGAATGAATGTCATTGGACGTATCACAAGTAAAAAGTCTGATTCTGATTATGAAAGCCTACAGCACTCTTGGATTTATAAAGAGAAACATAAAAAAAACAACAACAAAAAAACAACAAAAAAAACAACAACAAAAAAAAACAACAAAAAACAACAACAACAACAAAAAAAAAAAAAACAACAAAAACAACAAAAAACAATAAAATCAGAGAGACTGCATATAACGAGTACCCACAATCTATGTTTTTGAGCAGAAATAAGAAATATAATGTATACCCCTGTTAACCCCAGTTTTACTATATAAAATTGGGGTTTAAGGGGGTCAAAATTTTATAGGCATGTTTTCGTGATGCATACAAACAGGATCAGAAACACCAGATCAAAATGGTACAACAAAGAGCCGCAAGCTTTGTTACCAACAGATATAGGAATACCAACGGCGTCACAGACATGCTTGACTATCTCGGTTGGGAGTCGCATGAGACAAGAAGGAACACATTGCAGGTGACTGTTCTTTTCAAAATCGTATAAGGCCTTACCGTAATACCATCCGAGGAGTATTTGACAGGGATGAAAGGGTTAAACTGCTAGGATACATCTCGGAAACTCGTCCCTTAGGATTATATTCATGGCTGGGAACAATAATCGACTTTAGATGGTTATATCGGACAGCTCCCTCTTGAAGGATACCGAGAAGGGAGCCTCAGCTACTGTTGCTGGTACTCTAATCCATAATGGTATTGTCCGCTGCATTCAACAAGGAACACTCCGTTGTAAAACATCCCTGTAATCTTGATTGTGCTGGGCCAAGAATCTTATCATGTCTGTAATTCAAGATGTCTCCTAGCATTGTAACATTTTATCCCCGAGTTTCTGAAGTGGACTCTTCCATCCCTGAATCCTGACTTGTCCACTGACGCAAATAGGGGTTTGAGTTTAAATATAAAACAGAATGGCAAACAGTGTAGATCCTGATGAGACGGCTCGAAACGAGCCGTCTCATCAGGATCTACACTGTTTGCGTAAGTATTTGTTTTAGTCTACCTGGCTGAAAGGGTTAAGTATCACAGGGGTTACTATAATGCTCCGGTAAATTCCAGGGCTGTGTTAAGAAGTGCAAAGCGACAGCGAACGTTTTGCCCTGGATCTCTGCACCAAATGACGAGCCAACAGGAGCAGGGATCCAGGGCAAACTTGCACGTCAGCCCACATCTTTCTTATAGATATGGGTTGACAGTTCCTTCTTACAGTGCAACTGAGACCTTCATCAACTGTATCAAGTGGTTCAGCACATCCGTCAGGAAGTTTTCATGAGCATGTTCACCAAATTTTAGATGCTCACTGGTTAGTCCAGCTGTGTCCGTTATTTTTCTCTATTTTCAGTGGCTTTCTCTCTCCTGTGCGCAATATGTTAAGTCTCCTTACTTTCGGTTTTACAGTCTGACGCAATAGATTCTATATCACCATCAAGTTCTTTGTATTCAGCGGGGTTGCCATTTTCTAGAAGTGTGCAGCCCAAACATAACATATTTCTTGGTCAGTTTCACAGGTTTTGTCATCTACAATAGGAATTCTTATTTGGGCGTTGGAAGATTTACGTTGCTAATTCATTAACTAAGCTTAAAAACGTCTTCATATCAGTTTCGGCATTTATGATATGCTCCTTTTGATTCCTCAGTCTATCAGCCTTTCCATACGCATAGCGCTCATTACGAAAATTACGCATGTGCGTAACATTGCTAAGATTAAATATTTATAATAAAGTGGCATTAACATAAAATATTTTTCTTCTTGGGAGTAGGCTCCATTTTGGAAGTAATTATAGGCTTAGTTTTCAAGATTTTTCCTGGGTGTGCGTAAAAATAATTCCGTACTAGCTACGTTACTGCTCTTCTCTGTTCTTTTCTCAAGGACTTTTTGGCTTCTTTTACCAGTTGTACATATTGGTCTGTGGGGTCCTGGGAGTCCCAGCTTTTTTTCCCACTCCCGTCAAGTATGTCGACATCTCTTGACTGACATTTTTTTTTGACATTTGAACTTCCGTCCTACCTTCCGGGAGAACATTTAGAGTTAGGGAGACTACTTTGTAAAGATTATAAGGTATATTCCGTTTAAAATACATTAACTAGCCCTTGAAATATTTAGGGTTAGTCCCTGTTCAGTTATGTAAATTTAGCCCCAGCTAGCATTCTGCTTAAATCTATATTCTCGTTGGGCCGATAACGGTCCGATATAGATTTAAACAGAATGCTAACTGAGGCATTGAAGTAACCCTTAAAACCAAAATGTTGGAGTGTCCATCCGTTCGTGCGTCCATCGGTCCATTAAAATTAAATTAACAAGCAAATTCCATGGGGAATTTATGTCCCCCGCCTTATTTTTATTTGAGGTGTTAAAAATGGTAAAGTTAACCAGAGGACCACTGGTCCTGTATCAAATACCTAAGTATTGAAGCAGGAAACCAGTGATAAAAAATGATTTCAAGATTCTGAAAAAAACCACATGCATATCTTCAGACCATCCTTAAAGCACCTGTAAAGTTTCAAAGGATCGGCTTAAAACTGTGGTAGGAGTTACGGGGTCAAGGTACCTACTCCCTATACGCTTCTGTAGTATTAGAACTCAAAAAATGTCTAAGTTAAAAATGCAGAAAAAGTGGTAAAAAATTATTTCCGGATTCTGAAAAAACCACATGCATATCTTCAGGCCATCCTAAAAGCCCTTGTAAAGTTTCAAAAGGATCGGACAAAAACTGTGGGAGTAGTTAAGGGGACAAGGTGCCTGCACCCTATACACTTCTGCAATATTAGAACTCAAAAAATGTCTAAGTTAAAAATGCGGGAAAAGTAATAAAAAAATATTTCAGGATTCTGAAAAATCTACCTGCATATTTTCAGGCCATCCTAAAAGCCCACGTAAAGTTTCAAAAGGATCGGTCAAAAACTGTGGGAGGAGTTAAGGGGACAAGGTACCTACTCCCTTGGGGTGGTCGGGTGGTGCGAAGGTGCTGTGTATCTTAGATCACCGGGGCGTCCAACTGATATTGGCTTACAGTTGGGCAAGGCCTGCTATCCTTGTAGTGGGTAAGGGTAGAGGGGGAATGTTTTTATTTCTTCTGTTTCTTCACTTTCATTCCTGTTCCTCTTTCTTCCCTGTCCCTCTCTTTCATCTCCTCTACTCTCTCTTCTATCTCTTTTCTCCCTTTCTCTGGGAGACGACACAAAATGACCCTCAAGGGTTGACGTGTCGTTAAACCCCAACACAATCAATCAAAAGTACCTACTCCCTATAGACTTATGTAATATTAGAACTAAAAAAATGTCTAAGTTCAAAACGTGTAAAAAGTGATAAAAAATAATTTCAGGATTCTGAACAAACCACATGCATATCTTCAGACCATCCTTAAAGCACCTGTAAAGTTTCAAAAGGATCGGCCAAAAACTGTGGGAGGAGTTAAGGGGACAAGGTACCTGCTCCCTATATATTCCTGTAGTATTAGAACTCAAAAAATGTCTAAGTTAAAAATGCGGAAAAAGTAATAAAAAATTATTTCCGGATTCTAAAAAAACTACATGCATATCTTCAGGCCATCCTTAAAACACCTGTAAAGTTTCAAAAGAATCGGCCAAAAACTGTGGGAGGAGTTAAGGGGACAAGGTACCTGCTCCCTATACACTTCTGTAGTATTAGCTCAAAAAATGTCTGTTAAAAATGCGGAAAAAGTAATAAAAAATTTATTCAGGATTCTGAAAAAACCACATGCATATCTTCAGGCCATCCTAAAAGCCCATGTAAAGTTTCAAAAGGATCGGCCAAAAACTGTGGGAGGAGTTAAGGGGACAAGGTACCTACTCCCTATACACTTTTGTAGTATTAGAACTCAAAAAATGTCTAAGTTAAAAATGCGGAAAAAGTGATAAAAAATTATTTCAGGATTCTGAAAAAACCACATGCATATTTTCAGGCCATCCTAAAAGCCCATGTAAAGTTTCAAAACAATTGGCCAAAAACTGTGGGAGGAGTTAAGGGGACAAGGTACCTACTCCCTATAGACTTCTGTAATATTAAAACTCAAAAAATGTCTAAGTTCAAAATGCGGAAAAAGTGATAAAAAATTATTTCCGGATTCTGAAAAAACCACATGCATATCTTCAGACCATCCTTAAAACACCTGTAAAGTTTCAAAAGGATCGGACAGAAACTGTGGGAGGAGTTAAGGGGACAAAGTACCTACTAAAAACTCGGAACCACGCACCACGCGCCACGTGCCACGCACCACGTGCCACGCACCACGCACCACGCCCCACGGAAAACCAAAAACAGTGTCCCTCCACTTTTCTTCGAAAAGGCGGGGGACAAAAAAAGGGTCAGCGCAACACTGTCGTAACTACATTAAAAAATATAGAGCACTTAAAACAGTGTTGCGTTCAACCCATGTAAATACAAATAGAAAAATAATAAATAAATAAGAGATTGAATGTTTACCAGCAGTACATTAGCGACAATGCATATCTCCGATCTTGATTTCCTCTGTACTGCGACTACATCAGCAGGTGCATGTGAACTATTTCACTGTGCTATAATCCTGGGAAACAATGAGGGGATGTTGCGAGGGATGTTGTTGCAAAGGGTGCAAACGCACCCCGTTTTTCAGACAAAATATTTCAAAATCGTGCAAGTATTGAGAAAAAGCTGACTTTACGACTCTAGTTTTGGTCTCAAATTTGAACTTTCCTTAAGAAACGCATTCCCTTTTCTGAGACATACCTCAGTCTTCCAAAATCCGTGCATGGCTTGTTACATTTTAATACTTTGGCAGGCAGGGACTGATAGTAAACAGAAACTATATATAATAAGGAAAACTTTTACCTCATTTTCCGACAGATAAGTCAAATATATACCAGCAGTTCAGTGCTATTATTTCCGATCAAACTCAAAACTGAACCAGAGTGTCAGAAAACGTACCTTCTGACATGTCTTCCCAACAAAGACTCAAATCAGCCTGCGCATCCTCGAAGTCTGATCAGAAACTTCGTTGTCCGCATGCTTAACATCGCATCCTTGGCTATCTAAAATGCGCCCAGTTAAGATTCTGATCAGACTGCGCGAACGCGCAGGCTGATCTGAATCTTCGCTGGGCGCACATGTCCGAGAATACGGTTTCTGACACATGTCAGCATTGTTTTTGTTTGAATACAAAATATAAACCAACGCAAAGACTAATCAGACTGGGCGGATGCCCAGGCTGATCCTAGTCTTCGCTGGGCGCACATACCGTTTTGTTGGTTTTGTCGTGCGCTGGCTCAAGTATCAGTTCTGCAGATGACATGCTGTTAACAACAAGCAACGTGTCAGACGCAGCATCCATACTCAGAATGCTGTCAATCACAAAAGAAACAAAAACAAAAGAAGAAAACACACACACACACACACACACACACACACACACACACACACACACACACACACACACACACACACACACAGAGCAATTTAGATTTCAAGTCCTATTTGCTTGGATTCTTTTATGTCATTTTCAGCTGCAAAGTCATTCATTTTCTTCTGGTTTAATTTGCGCATTTTACAAAGGCAGAATAACCTTATAATCGGATATGGCACACAGCGTTGACCCTGATCAAACTGCTCCCTTATGAGCAAATGAATGGAATGTTTTGATACGTCTTTCTATGATAATCTGATGCAATTTTCCCAAAATCTAATACAGAGGGTCACCGCATTTTAGACATGACAGTTTCCAAATTAACCCTTCTCTTGCTAAACACGTCATGCCCTGTCTTAGCAAACAGTGTAGATCCAGATCAGTTGGCTTCTGAAGCCAACTGAACTGATCTGGATCTGCACTGTTTGTCATGAAATATTGAATTTCTATCAAAAACCCGGATCAAGTTATCTGATTGGCTGGAAATTAGAAGTGGGCGTGGCATCTTAATTTATTCAGCATGAGAAGGGTTAATACGGTAATGAAAAGCTGAAATCTGCATTTGACAAAGTAATCTAAACAGTCATTACGAGCCGTCTCATTTAGATCTACATTTTTTAAAAGGATTTTTTTTCAGCGCTGAAAGGGTTAAACTTGAGAACAGACTGGCACAGTCAAACAGTTGCAGAGGACACAGAGCAAGCGTTGTCAGTAAATGAAGAAATATAATTCAACAAACGAAACTTGTTTAACATACACACACACACACACACACACACACACACACACACACACACACACAAGAGAGAGAGAGAGAGAGAGAGAGAGAGAGAGAGAGAGAGATTGACGACCATGTTCAGCAAATGAAACATGGTTGTAAGATAACGTTAGTTTTTCTTGGAAATAAAAGAAAACACCAACGGAAAGCTGATACATGTATCATTTTATTTGCAATCAAATATGATAACAATAACACAAAAAATCAGTTTTTTTATACTAAGTTTACAAATGGTTTTGTTTACACGATTGAATCCGAATAGAGATAATGCCTTGGATCCGATAGTACTGTAGTTACCCTAGGTATTCGGACTGTCAGGGCCCAGTTGTTTAAAACTAACGATGTCGTTAGTTAACGGGTCCTTAAAACTTTGATTATTATTTATGATATATACGCTAATATTTTTGCTGAAAAATGTGAGTAGCATTTGCATTTGCATTTGCAAAAGCTACTCACATTTTCAGCAAAAATACCTGTGAATTAGATATTATACTTGCTAGAAGAGTTAACATTTTGACCAATCATTAAGCTAACGAGGCTTTGAACAACAGGGCCCAGGCCCAAGCATACGCAGCATATCAGACACCGCAGAAGGGATCTACACTGTTTGCCGCTCAGCATTTCCAAAACACATCAACGGGTAGTAAAATGTTTGTAATCAAATTATCAATTATGATAGGTAATTAAGATGAGATATCCTCCGGTTTCCCCCGCATGGTTTGAAAAACGAGTGTCCCAGGGACTCCCTATTGTGGCGTTAAAGGGTCCCTTAGTAAGATTTAGGGGCTCATTGTTTGAAAGAGTGTAACTGTTGCACAGACACTGATCATTCGTTTCCTATACATAGGACAATCAGATTAAAATACAAAGCCAGAATTAAATATAATCACTTTTAGACTGACCATATATGCATTACTCGGGAACTTTTGAGGGTCCTGAACATGGTTTTGTGGGTAAAACTCCCAAAATACGAGTAAGGGAAAACACTGTGTCCGAATATTTAGGATAAATACAGTAGTGATCGCATACGAGCCGCACCATAAGAGATGTTCGAGCCAGTGAGGTTCGACTGTACATATAATATATAGAAAATTTCACCTCCAAAAACTAAAAATTTTCAAATAAAAAAACTCTGATATTTTTCACATTTCTACTCAAAACATAGATTGTGGGTATTCGTTAGAACCGCCTCTGCGAGGCGTTTCTAACGAGTACCCACAATCTGTTTTCGAGCAAAAATAAGAAAAATAATGTATACCCCTATAAACCCCAGTTTTACTATATAAAAGTGGGGTTTATGGGGGTCAAAATTATATAAGCATGTTTTCAAGATGTATGCTACAGTATCCAATGATTCTGTTGGCGGAAAGCAAATGCCTTGCGCAGTCTGATCTGGGCTTGCGCTTTCCGCATATGCCACGAAGGTACATTTTCACATAGCGCAGCTCATTATTTTTCTCTAGTAAACTAAGATCAATACAATAACCCATTGTAGACTGAATAGACCCCTACACTCTTTATTAGAAGAGTCCAATTTCAATTTTAGGTATGAGATTTAGATATTCCTAGAGACAAATGGCTAAACCATTTGCAAACAGTGGAGACCCTGATCAGACGCAACGTTCTGCGGCGTCTGATCTGGGTCTGCACTGTTTGCCAATTGCCCTTTTAGGGGTCACCAAAATACATTGGGATAATAAAATTACTATATATACACAATCAACAGCTTTTTATTTACAAAAAAGACTATACATGATGCAAAACGTGAGAAAAGAGCCATTATGCCATATTTGAACACTGAAGACGCCAGATCAGCATGCGCACCCGCGTATTCTGATCCCCGGGTTCTGACCAGGACTTTGCGTTTTTGCCCCGATACATGTGTATTGCACATGCAGTACCCACAGATTCTGAAAACAGGGCATCCCCGTTTGTATATAACATAAGGGGCCTCATTCTTGTGTTGCAAATCATATTTTACCTACCGTATTTGCGCTAATTATTCGGACAGGCCAGTGAAAACAGTTTAGACCCGGATCGGCGCCACAGAACGGGGCATCTGATTATGATCGACACCGTTTACCACTCATACAATAGTTTTCATCACGAAAACATGCCTATATAATTTTGACCCCCTTAATTATTTAAACCCCACTTTTATACATGTATAGTAAAACTGGGGTTTACAGGGTTATTCATTATTTTTCGTATTTTTGCTCGAATACATAGATTGTGGGTACTCGTTAGAACCGCCTCACCGAGGCGGTTCTAACGAGTACCAACAATCTATCTTTTGAGCAGAAATATGAAAAATATCAGTTTTTTTTTTATCTGAAAATTTTCAGTTTCTGGATGAGAAATTTTCTATATATTTGAATAGGCGTGTTTTCGAAATGTAGACACATCAACAAGCAGTACAATGGTCTTGTTGATTTTTTTGGAATAGTATGGTAAAGAGTTACGGTGTCCGAATATTTAGGGTAAATAAAATACATTGTCAATACCTTCAACTCTGATCATCGTGTACGTACCTGCTTTTTTAGAGCTTTAAGTTGCGTACAGTCATTATGAGCCGAAATTTAAACAAAACACAAACTATAATTTCCTCGTTTTCTTACACAATATTCAATTAACAATTTCCTCAATTGGAAATGCTATGAGATTTTATCAACAAATGTTTAGTTAAGGAGAATTAGACGGCTGTAATACAGGCTTACTTTCATATACAGTGAGTAAAACTGAATGCAGTGAAAGTTCCTGCATTTTGAATTATTCTAATCAAAGTACCACTGCTAACAAATGTAAAAGTTTTCTACTCAAAATACAAAAAATGTATTGTAAAATTCCATTGTAAAGTTTTCAACAACATTTATTGGTTTCGACCTTTTGAGGTGAATGGATACAGCGCAGAGAAATAATACTGTAAACTGAACTTAGTGGAAGTTTTGTCTTCCTTTTCTAGGAAATGCAACTCCAATGAAAGACTTAACCCTTAAACTGTCAATCACGACAATTGTCGTCTGCTTTGTCATCTGCTTGTGATTTTAAAATTCAGGAGCAGTCTGATCGGGGTCCACACTGTTTGCCTGTATGCTAAAATAGGTTTGAAAAGTTTGCAAGAATATTCAGCAGACGACATAAACAGACAACATTTTAAGAAACAGGTTTTTGTTTTGGAATTTTAAGGGTTAAAGGAAAGACAGGAGTGAAAATCATTTCTTTTATGGCTACTTGAGAATGGAAGCAAATGTTTGAGCACAATTTGAGCCTCACCGTTACCGATCGTCTGAGCTTCAGCGTCGGTTTACTCAGGGTCTTCGTACATAATCTTGAAAAGACGGACAATTCCGAGAAATCACAGCGCTTACGTTATAAACGCAAAAGCGAAATGTTACTGTAAATGCAGGACAATAAAATAGACCGACTGAAGGAATAGTCTTTCTTCTACTGTTTCCATTTGCACAGAATTTAGTTTAATGTTACTTGACCTTGAAATGTATCTTTGAATACACAAACTGTCAGACTATTTGTGGTCATTTAACTACATGTGCCTACTTGTGGTCATTTAACTACATGTATTCACCTATTGTAATTACGGATGGTATAACAAAACCCTGATAAAGGCCATGCTACTGAGATTATATAACAATGAAAAAGATAACATATAGGCAAATGTGTCTTCGGGCATATGCGGACAGCGAAGGCCCAGATCAGTCTGCGTATTCGCGCAGTCTGATCAGGGCCTTCGTTGTCCGCTTAAAGAATCATTGAACACTATAGAATGATCAATGGAGAGCAAATGCCCGGATGAGACTGCGCATGCGTGGGATGAACCTGAATGCTTTTGAGCATGCTCGAAGACACATTTTCGCTTGACGCGGCCCATATTTAAATTTAGCAGTTGAAGACTGAATTTATAGACAAGGGAAACCTAGTTCTCTATTAATGCAATAGAAATAAAAGGCTCAAAGGCCACAAATTGCTGACATGAGTGAAACGGCCATGCACAGCACACCCTCATCGAGCACTTCTTGTGAGTATATCACTTATCAGAGAAATTAGAAAAAAAAAAAAAAAAAAAAAAAAAAAAAATCTGGATACCCCTTTTATATGGAGCTATAATAAAGAGCGGCCATTGTAAAATTTTGGTGAACGGTGTAAATCATTAATTTGTAACATCATGCAATGAACAAGGTAGACCCAGATTAGATTTTGCAAATGCTTTGTTCGATCTGCGTTAGTGTTGGTCACTTATGTCAGAACGCCAATTTATCTTGAGGAAAACGGATGCAAACCTGATCTTGGTCTCCTCTGGAGTGGCCCTGAGATTCTGAAATGTATAGACATTGATCAGACTCTTTGGAAGTGCAGGCCGAATTGTGGTTGTTTATTTTTCATAAGCTCGACGCCTTTTCTATTGACGTTGGCTCAAAATACTTGTGAGGCTCCGATGAGTAATTAATTTCTTTGAAAAATGCATGCTTAAGTTCTTCCTAACTGTTCATTCACAAACATAACATTGTTAAGTTTCAAAAGGATTATGTGAATTAGTGGTAGTAGTTTTTGAAGTGTGTACTGAGTGCTTTATGCCCATTTGAGTCTTTTGTTAATAAAGACACGAGTAGTATGCAGAGAGTGATTCTTGAGCTATGTGCTAAATTTATAACATTTATAGTTCGCGCATGCTCACGTGATGCAAACTCGTCAAGGGACATAATAAAATAGCTTGGAATTCCCCTTTGTTATCTACCCTGAAACTGAATTTAGGGCTTTTCCCGTCTAAATATAGACCAATAGTCGGACTATTCATGTGGTTATCGTGTACGTCCGATGTAAGGGCAAGGTTAGGTAAAGTAAGGAACTACCCAAAGAATACAAGGAAAACCTGCATCTAATGACGGCTTAAAGTTTCTTGTAATCAACTTAATTTCTTTGACATAAATATTTACCGAAAACATTTGGACAGACATATTTGAAGCAGTTTAGACCCAGATCTGACGCTACAGAGAACGTGGCATCTTATCAGAGTCTACACTGTTTGCCACCTATCCAGCATGCATGGAATAAAGTCTGCTTCATTTAAATCTGATACATTAAAATTCAGCTATTAAGACCACTCGAAATTGAGACCACTCCACTATCAAGACCAGCTGTTGTCAGTACAAAATGTTCTCTTTCTTATTATGGTATACCCCCTAAAATTTCGTACACCAAGGTTCTATCAAAATGGCGTATACCAACAGTGTAGACCCAGATCAGACTGCTCCTTAGGAGCAGTCTGATCAGGGTCTGTACTGTTTGGCATTCCATATAGTATTTAAAAAAAAACAACTGCATAAAAGCACACTTTTGGCCAAAATTTTTGACCACAAAGTATGGAATAAAGTGTTCGAAAGTTTAAGATATTTACCATATTTACACACACGAAAAATAGTAAATTTGACTTGTATGAACGTTTGTGACACTCGCCCAGCAATTTTAGACAGATCAACAGTACGAAAATTGGCATATTCAAATCGTAGGATAAGTGCAGTAAGGATTTAACCCATTTATGCCGACTGGACTCTTCTAACTCAACTTTTTGGACAGGTCCATTTTCAGTAGAAGGGCTATCTGGGTAGTTTTTATTGTTACCATGCTTAATAGAAATTCCTGTATTTAATGCACACAGACCCTGATCAGACGCCTCAATCTGCGGCGTCTGATCTGGGTCTTCAGTGTTTGTCGATGCCCCTTTTATGGGGCGCTAGGCATAAGTAACCGAATACTTAGGATAAATCTAGTATACTTAGGAGATCTTTTAGGTTTAGTACGGTGCACCTTAAAGGATCTCAGCTGGACTTGGCGTCACGTCAACGTTAGATGAACGTCAGCACAAGCTCGTCATCATTAAGCCAATGCACGGCTCCAAAATGGGTTTTCGTGTATTAGAATTCGCCATCTCCGGAAGAAGTGTTGAAATCCAAAGCACGAAGGGCGAGGGATTCAATACTTTTCTAGGGACACAGCGAACGTTAAAACAGAGCAAATCATGTTTGCTCGCTCCCAGCAAATATACAACGTTGCAAGAACGTTGAACCGACAGAACTAAGGTGTTCCGACGTCGCGAAAACTTTATGACGTTATGTGTGTACGACGTTGTGTTTGTACTGAGCTGTTTTTCGTTTTCGACATACGTTTTATAGAAACAAAAATGATGAAGAAAAGGTCCTGTCTTAGTATGCTTTGCTCATTTTAGGAGTGCGTTTTCCAGGGCGGTGCCGTAACATCAGATTTACGGCTAAAATCATTACGTTTTCGAAAACGACATTTGGCCGAAAATGCGTGTCTTCAAAATTAAAATTATGCTTACAAACGCGTGGATGTCCTTGTAAATACATGTACATTGATATTGCACAACCCGCAGAAAAGTCGACCAGTTGAAAGATTGACTTTCAAAGAGTGCCCTGTAATCACCTTATGAGTCCGTTTGTCCGTCTGTGGTCAGTTAGCAAAAATGACCCTAGCTCTTAAACAGTTGTGAATATTTTGATAATTTTTGGCATACTGATAGATACTGACAAGATTTAGCCAGTGGACTTGCAAAAAATGCCACTTTTCTTTGCCCGAGGTTACGCCGAGGTAAAAATACTAAAATCGCCGGAGGTTTGCAGCCAGATGGTATATCTTGATAAAGTTTGCATACACATTAATATCGACAAGATCTAAGCAAAAGGAATTATCAAATGCCACTTCGTTTCTGAGGCAACGCCAATGCCAAAATATGACAGCGAAAATGGCTATAACTCTTCAACCATAAAGTATGGGATAATCAATAAAATTTTGTATACACATAAATACTGAGAAGAGGCGAGTCGTGCACCTTAGCGATAATTAAACTCATTTTTAATGCAAAGCTTCCAAAAGTTGTTGGAGAATAGATGAACGAAACATAATCCAAACTAAAGCTGAAAACTTTTCACGATACTGATAAACATGCACTGTTGAATTAGATAAGAAATGCTATTGACGGCACAGCTCGTTTATTTTTGGATGTTTGGCTTCAAAGTCTTGGAATCTAACTCTTAAACTAAAATACGATGACTGAAGTTAACCTTTTCAACCCTGTAAACCATACCAAATATCTATGCAAACAGTGTAGATTGAGATGAGACGTCATCTCATCTGAATCCGCACTGATCACAACTACATGTTATAGAGAAAATAAGATTTGGTATTTCATGCGATTCACATATTTCATACGATTCACATGAAATGTCTAGCATTATTTTCTCTGAAAAACAATACAGAGAAAAGAATTTAAAATACTGTCTACTCCAGTTGTGATCAGAGCGTTAAGGGTTAAGATACAGGTTGGCTTTTAGATTTGTTTTTGACGTTTTTTCACCTGCGCCTTAACAATGACCAAAAGGTTGACAATTTTATAGTGACGGTGATATTTCATGTGCCTTTAAATATTTCAAGGGCTGTAATACACTTGTTAGATGCTCCAGCATTCTGCATAAGTGAGACAACTTTTGTAACTTCCTGTTTGCTTTCCTGCATAACAGTCACCTTCTGAAAAGGGGTCTACTAAAAACGTGCGAGCAAATTCTTTCCTTTTTTAATAGAACCTTTTTTCAGAGGAGGACAAAACATTTTGACAGAATTACCTCCCCTGAAAATGTATCAATTTTCCTTAACCGAATCAAAATAGCTACACAGAAACTTGAAACCAGTAAGAAATTTTATGATTACTAACAAGGGAAATGGTGCCAACGCATTGATGAACCATCCCTCGTGTTCGTGCAATAGCATTGAATCAACAACGAGCCCACTGAGCACATTGAACTATACTTCAGTAGGAGATAGTGTCCACGAAATTATGAATCACCCCTCGTGTTCATGAACTAACATAGAATCAACATCGCGTTTGCTGGATACATTTCTTCTAACTTATAATAAGATACAGATAAATGATGAGCATTTCCTCTTCCTGCATTTGCCTCCTAAAAATTCGTAGATGTCCGTGAATATCTGAAAATAGAGAATTACAAGTATTAGCTTTCATAAAAAGCTTGGTCTACGCTAAGCTAATACTTTATAACGTTTAGCAGTCCATGGAAAATAGCATTGGACCAGTCCATGACCTTTCATAATGGCAAACTATAAGATGTGGGCGTAGACAATAATTGAGTCGCAACGTGAGAAAAAGTACCTCCTGGCATGTGCACCAAAAATACTCAAATTAGCCTGCGCAGCCGCGCAGTCTGATCAGTCTTCGTTGTCCGCATGAAGAAACTGCAATATTGGCTATCCAAGATATGCCCAGGGAAGATTCTGATCAGACTGTGCGAATGCGCAGGCTGCTCTAATCTGAATCTTCGTTGTGCACACATGTTCGAAGGTATGTTTTCTGACTTTTTGGCTCATATGATCTTACTAACAAGGTTTAAAATGATGAGTGAAAGGCAGAGAATGCATAATTAGAAAGAATTAGAAGGAATTATAATTATGGTATCATTTTTTTTTCTTCTTTTTTTTATCATTTTTCAGGGACACGTATAGCTTCAATTAAAGACACATTTTGGATTGCATAACACCCTAATGACTCTAAGGAGATTAAGATAAGAAATTCTTAGTGACTTTGGCCACCCTTACAGGTAGGGGCCTGATGAGGGGAAATTAGATTTTATATCAGCACAGTTTATGATGAAGACAGAGAAACAGATAAGATGGGTAATTTGGTGATAATTTGATGATTTTTTTTCTGTTTATTCTATAAAATATACCTGGTTTTTATTCATTAGAATTACCTCTCCCAGGCAGTTCTAATGAAACCACAACATATTTATGTTGAAATACAGATATTTATGCCTATATGCTAATTTATCACCAAATGGATCAAATACAGAAAATTAGGAAGATAGATAGTATTTTATTTAGTTATTTATGTATTCATTGAAAAAGAGAAGCTTTTTGGCATAAAATACACATTCTAAATTGTCTAAGAACTTTTTGACATATTCCATAATGTATTGTTTTACTGAAATGGAAATGGAATGATTGTGCAGTGTTCTTATTTACTTTAGAAAATAAATAAATAAATAAATAAATAAATATTTTCAATTTTATATTTCTATTTCAGTTTATTTGTACTTTTTTCACAATGCAAGAAAAAACGACACTTTTGTATTTAGGAAAAAAAAAAACTATCAAAAATAAATAAATAAAAAAATTAAGTGATACAATACAAATCAACAAATAAAATCAACAAATTAAATGCAAAATTTGCAAATGAATTTATTTGGTTCTAAAGTAACATATTGAATACTGCTCAATTTTATGAATTAACCCTTATAGGGCCCCATCTAAGGAGACTTAACAGCCTTATAATGACTCCATAATCACTTAGATAAGATAAGCCTTTGATGTGCGCTCTGTTATCAGGACTGTATATTGGGGGTGATCATGAAGGGGGGGTCTAGCCAAAGAAGGAAAAAAATGTGTCTTTAAGGCACTTTTTACTAATTTCTCCACAAAATATATGTTGTGGAAACTCATTAGAAGCGCATCGGTGAGGCGCTTCTAATGAGTACCTATAACATATGATTTCATGGAGAAATAAGAAAATTACTTACTTGATACCCCTCGCATACAGACCTACCCAGCTAGCATTCTACGTAAATCTACATCGGGCCGTCATCGGCCCGTCAGGTACCCTGACGGGCCGATGACGGCCCGATATAGATTTACGTAGAATGCTGACTGGGTAGGGACCTGGTACCCACCTGGTGCCCACTTATTTAAAGCTATGGAGTGTGAATATATAACGTGTGTTGGGCGACAGCGAAAGTAAAACTTGTACGTGAGAACAGTGAAACACAGATCAGCTTGCGCGTCCATGCAGTCTGATGAGAGTCTCCTATGTGTACAAAGGAAATGCAGATTATGGATAAGCTGTATAAATGAAAACGAATACTTTCATTAGACTGTGCAAGCTGATCTGAATAGCTGAATAGCTGTTGAAACGTGTCCCTCATTTACGATTGTTGTGGCGCAAGAAACCTTCTACGTGTGTGGAAATGTAAGTGTATGAAATTGGCTTGGAGTTTGAAGTATGGAATTTGGTATTCGATTTATTCCGTAGTAGTAAAGTGTTATGGTTGGGCAAAATCGGTATTCAGAGTTGCGAATCCCAAGCCAACTTCACACACTCTGGAAATATACCTGTACTGAGCAAAGACCTAGTATACTGTCAATAAACAGAAGACAGGAAGAGGCTCAAAAGGGGAATTTAGTACTGATATTTATTTGATCAATAGGTAATATCATATGAGCCCTTCAAAACTATTTATTACCCTTCAGAAGGCCTCTCTCCATCCCCTGCTGGGATCTCATAATCGCCTCTCTATGACACGCCTTTGATCTCTTTTGCATAGCGCCTAGGTAGGGCTAGACGGGCTCCAGTCTCTAGTGACAAAATAATTTTTCTTATAATCTGTTTAATAATTTAATCCACTAAAATAAAACCAAAGTAATATCATGACTATAGAGGCTGGTCACTCCTTTATAGTCATGGTATTTTTTTGGTTTTATCTTAGTTGATTATCAAACAGGATTATGAGAAAAATATTTAGTCACTGGAGACTGGAGCCAGTCTAAGGTAGGGCCAATAAAATCATTAGTGAATGGAACCAGGTTTGGTCTCATTTCAGCTTCATCTTTAATACAGATTTGGATTTATGTTATAGATATGTGCAAGCCAATAAAAATACAAAATGAAGTTACCAAGGGAAGACCACAGTCGCGAAACATAACCTTTCCCAGAAGCGGATTCAGAGGGGGTTCGCGGGGTGAGTGGCAAACAGTGTAGACCCTGATCAGACGCCGCGTTCTGCGGCGTCTGATCTGGGTCTACACTGTTTGCTCAAACTTCTTTCCGAATACGTAGATAAAGTACGCTAATTTAATCAAATCGAACCCTCTGAGAAATCATCCTAGATCCGACCCTATTTTCCAAAGAAGAAATGAGGAATAATCAATGACAAGATACAAGCACACAATTGCATTAAACCGACATACCAGCAAAGAACTGCGACAGAGGAAGCTCCCTGGAGCGGTCAACAGAAACAATTACTGTGGGCTTAAACTAGTTTTACACTGTCACAACCTTGCCTGTAATTCTGTTGCAACTCAAAATTATAAATATGTTTCTGGCCCACGTAGAATCCTCTGCTTGATCAGTGAAACATCTCAGTAGAATACAAATCTGCTGAGAGTTCTAGATGTTTTGGCTTATAATAATAATCGAAGCACTGAGAGTGCTGAGAGGGGCGGTTGCCTGCAATTCAATAGGCTTCTAGAACTGAGCCTCTTTTCGGTGCTTTTCGGTCGAAAAGGTTCATTTCAGTGTTCAGCAGGACACCGGCTCGAATTATTTTTTTTACTCAACGCTGTAGATTCGTCGATATAATGCTCAATGTGATTAAAATCTTATTTCTTCACAAGTTTGTTGTTGGGTTTTGTTTATTTATTCGCTATTTATAAGCATCAGAGTGTATAAAGGTTATATGTTTGAATGCAGAATTCTGCGTTAGAAGGAAACTATTTGTTAATAGGAAAACGGATTGTCGAAATGTGGTGTGTTAAATCGAGTGGCGGTTTTGCAAACCGCCCAATAATAATAATAACAATAATAATAACCATTCTGAATACAGTAATCTGAACTAGAGCAATCCGATGGCACGCCATCGCATATCCCCGCGCCAGCGCCATCGCATATCTCAGTGCACATCAAAATTCCAAATGCGTTCTCATCAATAGGGTTATTATAAGGTTCTAGCTCAAATAGCCTAAGAGGAGTTGTGTGACAATAAAAAAAGGACAGAAAATCCTACTTTGTGCCCTCTAGTGACCCCCAGACATGTTCCCGGGCCACTGAATTCTGCTCTTCATTACCTTTGATTTGATATGCAAACTGACTATGTTTGTACAAAATGAATTTTGGACCCTTAGGCCCCCACCCCCGGCCCTGCACCAAGGAGTTACAGCAAAATTCCGAATGTGTTCCTCCAGTCCTCATCCATAGGGCTATTGTCTGTGTAAGTTTCGAGACTCTAGCTTAAATGGTCTAGGAGCAATGGTGTGACATTACAGACGGACGGCCGGACGGAAAGCGCGGGGATAACGAATCCCATCGGGCACTTGACGTTTATACAACGTCGCATTAACATCGATGCAACGTCTGGACGCTCCATCGACGTTAATGCGACTTTGCATAAATGACATGTGTCTGCTAGAATGGAACCTGTATGTATTATAGATATGCATAAAACAGCCGAAATGGTGTTGAGTTTGAACAGTTTTGAGTTAAACACCAGTCATTTGAAAAACTCCGGCTACTACGGGGTCGGAGATAAGGGGGGAGGGTGTGTGTGGGGGGGTGGGGGGGTGGGGGGGGGGGGTGGGGGTGCATAGCGGAACTTAACAGTGCTGTGATTTAACCTCTGATGAGTCCTGGCAGTGCGGTAGATGTACAGAGGTATAAATTTTCTGCCAAAATGATTTACATGTACATACATAAATTAGAACCACATCAACCCCAAACTTTAGTTTTCGAATAACCTGGCGATACTTTACCTTTGGATTAGGCTGTAAACAAGACCTTTTACCATGAAAATGATACAGATTGATTTTTGCAACAGAGAGCAGACTATTCCAGGAAACAAAAAGTGACCCGGGGTGGAGGGGCTTTTTAGCAGTGATAGCAATGACTGGTGCATTAGTGTTGTCACAAACTTCCAAAAGGAACAAAAAAAAAAAAAAAAAAATGTAACATTAACTATTACTCATTAGGGATCGTTAACTGATGCACTGCAGATACTAAACAAGAATTTTATCACAGAGGAAATGACTTAACTAACTGCGTGCACTAAGATTTCTTGCAAAAAAAACCCCAAAAAAACTGAGCCGTAACGTCAGAAAACGTACCTTCGGACATGTGCACCAAGCGAAGATTCAGATCAGCCAGCGCTTTCGTGCATCCACGTTGTCTGATCAAATTCTTCACTGGGCGAATTTTTGATAGTCAAGAATGCAAATTTTCTTCATGCGAACAATGAAGACATTGATCAGGTCCGGGGGTTAAAAAACGTTTTTCGTGTTCAACTCAGCTGAGCATGCAATTTGCTCTGCTAGTAAATATGAAAATGCCAACAATAGTTGGCATTTTCATATTTATAAGCAGAGCAATTTTCATGCTCAGTTATGATTAGCAAGAATGAATTTGCATTTGTTAGTAATTTGAGATTTATTAGCAGGTCAAATTTCATGCTCAGCTGAGTTGTGCATGAAAGAATTTTATAACCTCGAGGCCAGACTGCTCGGATGCGTTGGCTGATTTAAGTCTTTATTGGGTGTACATGTTAGAAGGCACGTTTTTCCACATTTCGGATCATTTAGCTGTCTGACGTGTGAGAAATCTGATTATATGGAATGAAATGTAAATTCTGAAAATGTCCTTAAGTAATTGGAAGAAACATCAATGCACTGATGTCAAGATATACTGATAGGCAAACGAAATGCGCAGGTTAACACTTAACTCTTTCGGTGTCAAATTTCAGAAGACATTTGTCGTCTGCTTTGGTTTTTAACAAACTATCAACTGGAAATCAGTTTATATTTAAGGCTGAAAGACTGAATGTCAAACAGCTAGATCCTGATGAGACAGCTCATTATGAGCCGTCTCATCTGGATCCACGCTGTTTGCAAAACCTATTATCATCGCCTATGACAGTGAAAGAGTTAATTAAAGAGCTAGTCATGACTGCAACAGGCGACATTTTTTCAGAGATAGTAAGTCTTGAATTTCATGTGAACGATTCGCACGCAATGCCATTACTTATTTTCACTGAAAAAAAAAATCAAAATATCGTCTGCTATAATTTTGCATAGAGCTTTTAGAGTTAATAACAGGGGTACAAATCATATTAGCTAAGCTTCCGTCTAATCAGCTTGTCTTTTGGACAAATCTAAGAGTACTAAAAGGTTACAAGAGCTCTAATAAAGTAAAATTTAGCCACATTTTGTCTATGATACAATCTCTTTTTAAGAATGTCTGTAAAATATACGTTCCCAAAATAAGAAAGAGATACTATACACTGCGACATTCGCGCAGGCTGATCAGGATCTTCACTGAGCGCTTTTTGGATAGCCAAGGATGCACAGTTTCTTCATGCGGACAACGAAGACTGATCAGACTACGCAGATATGCAGATTGATCTGTGTCTTCGTTAGTCGCACATGTCAAAAGGTACGTTTTCTCACGTTGCGACTGAAATATAGGTAGAAACGAAAACATAAGAGCCCCCCACTGGCGATCCAAATTATGTTTTCCGTTTGTTTTGGCTTCATATCGCCATTTAACCTTCTACTTTGTTTCGTCGCAGTTTTGTGATTTTGTGTATTTTATTGCATGTGATGTCATGATGACGCGGACCGAACATATATTTGTAACTTGGTGCTGCTTCAGAATTAAGGACGAGGTTTCGAACGAAACTGTTTTAGCCTCCCTCCCTCTACCTAGAATAAGTAAATTTGCAAACTTTTGTCATGATGTAATGCAAAACCATTTGTCGTAACTACCTATGCATAAAAGGTTTTATTCTAGTCATTGGGTTTTAAAAAATCAAATATGTTCACTTTTTCCCGTAGTAAAAATGAATGCAAATTATGCAAAAATCGATAAGGTAGGTAACTTGGAGGCAGATTTTCAACAAGTTTCGCTTGTTCAATTTTTCTGAAATTTTCACAATATTGTTGTGAAACACCAATAATTCAAATTCTGCGAAGACACGTGAAAACTATTTTCTTAATCAAAAATTCAAAAAAAAAAAAAAAAAAAAAAAATCACTTTACAATAGAAATTGCATAGGCCAGACCAATTTTTGGCCGTAAATTTATTTTTAGGGTACATATTTGAGAACAAAATACAGAAATTAGAAAAAGACAAAGAGTTTCTGGTAAGATATGATCATTCAGAACAAAATATTTTCATTTAAAATAAAACGCCAAGCAAAAAACGTTTTTCCGAGTGATGAAAGGACAGTAGGTAGAAACGAAAAAATTAGAGTCCTCCCCCACCCCACCCCACCCTCTGCAGATCCAAACTGTGTTTTCCATTTGTTTTGGCTTCATATCGCCACTGAACCTCCTGCTTTGTTTCGTCGCAGTTTTGTGAGTATGTGTATTTTACTGCATGTGATGTCATGATGACGCGGACCGACCGAATATTTGTAACTTGATGCTGCTTCAGAATTCAGGACGAGGTTTCGAACGAGTAAAACTATTTTAAGCCTCCTTTCACCTACTGTGCTTTCGACATCTTTCAGAAAGTCGTTTTTTTTTTTTTTTTTTGCTTGGTGCTTTACACTTGTAAACTTTTATTATGATTTGATTCAAAACCATTTGTCGTAACTACCTATGCACAAAAAGTTTTATTCTAGACATTGGTTAAATCAAATATTTTCGCTTTTTCTCATAGTAAAAATGGATGCAAATTATGCAGACATCTGAAGGGTAGCTAACTTGAAGGTAGATTTTCAACAAGTTTCGCTTGTTCAATTTGTCTGAAATTTTCACAATACTGTTATGAAACATCAAGAATTCAAATTCAGCGAAGAAAAGTAACAAAAAAAAAAAAAAAAACAAAAAAAAAAAAAAAAAAAAAAAAAATCACTTCACTATGGAAATTACAAATGTCAGACCAATTTGTGGCCGTAAATTTATTTTTTAGGGTAAATATTTGAGAACAAAACAGAAACAGAAAAGACAAATGGTTTCTGATAAGATTTGGTCAATCAGAACAAACTATTTTCATCTAAAATTAAACGCCAAGCAAAAAACGTCTTTCCGAGTGATGTCGAAAGGACAGTAAGCGGTTTATACTGTTGTCCAGTCCAAGGTGGCTATTCTGATGTGGATCCCAGTTGCTGTAAATAAAACACAGTGGTCACTCGATGTATGGGTGCAAACTTTGATTTCTGAGTTCTATTCACGTGCCAAATTTTCTAATTATTTTCTTTGTTATCATGCTAGTATAGCGGTCAACTCCGCCAACGGCCGGCCACTTTGCTTTTTTTTTCTTTTCTTTCTCTTACTTTTATTTGTTTCGTTGGGTCGATGGTTTACAATCGAGCCATAGTAAACAAACGCTAAAATTTCCTTAAGGCAGTTGTCTACGTGATTATTACTGACCAATGTAATCAAACCGCGCGTTAGACGAAATCCAGGTAATGGTTATTTTTAGCCGCGCTATTCTTGTCGCTACGACGCCAGAGTGCTGTTGACAGAGGTTTATCTGTAAAACTTGGACTGGGACATTTGGGACATTGGCAAACAGTGCAGATCCAGATCAGACGCGGCGTCTGATCGGGTCTGCATTGTTTGCTTACATAATAGGAAGTCAAGGGTTAAATGAAATAGTCTTAAGTCCCAGTTCAGGACCATTTTCCCAGCCTACACTGAGACAATATACCCACCAGTACTGTCAGTGCTTTGATTTTTTCTAGGTGCCTTGGCAAGAGTGTGTTTCGTGTTTGTGGCTCTTCCTGTTTAACTTCATTTAGGTAACTTCATTTATTTTTTTGAACAAGCCTACATACGGATTTATCCGGGAAAGGCCACAGTCATAAAGTACAGTCTTGCTATGGTATTCCCAGTAAGTATTCTACATAAATCTATATCGGGCCGTTGTGTACATCGTAGATGCAACAATTCTAAGAAATAGAGGCCTGGTACACTGGTAAAATACGTTACTCGTATAACTTTTTATGCATTTGAAACGCTTGGCAACGTGCTTTGTGAGTGTGCATATGTCACATATACGAATACTTACGTAACAGATGTGTTACATATGCGTACAATTAGCGTACAATTGTACGCATACGTAACAGTTACATATGTGTATGAGTGTTACATGTCAAAATTAATACGTGTGCAAATAATACGAAATCTGCTTATACTTGCACTTATTAAATCTCATTAAAACATCCTATAGTTTGTTTTGTCATTCCCCAGTCAGCATTCTACGTAAATCTATATCGGGCCGTCATCGGCCCGTCAGGGTAGCTGACGGGCCGATGACGGCCCGATGTAGATTTACGTAGAATGCTAGCTGGGTCAGTATAGCTGATTTGGTTTTAATGTCATGTTTTATCAATGCTGATCATCAATATTCTTGTGCTGCACACATTCATGCAACTGTGCAATTATTATCGGCAAACTACGCTGATAATGGTTCTTCAGATTAGTGCTTTACGGAAATGGAAACACTTTCAGGGGAGGCAACTGTCAGAATTGTTTTGCCTCCCTTCTAAAATGGTGTCTACTCTATAATGAAAGAATTTGCTCCCCGTTGGGAGCAAATTCTTTTCTTATAGAGTAGATCCCTGTTTGGGTCGATTACTGACAATCGAGCCATAGTATACAAACGCCAAAAATAGTCTTAAATCCCCGTTCAGGACCATTTTCCCAGCCTACACTTAGAGACAATCGACCCACCAGTGAGTGCTGTCAGTACTTTGATTAGAAGTAGCTTGGTGTGCAGGAAAGCACACATGAACCACAAAACTTGTCTTCCTTTTACAAAATGGCGAAGATTTACCAAGTATACCCGTTAAAGATAGAAAACAGATGGCCGTGTGTGGATTTACAATTATTAATCCATTGTAGACTGAATGAACTCCACCACACTATATATTGGAAGATTCTAATTTCGATTTTAGGTATATCAAGCTATGTGATTTAGATATTTCTAGAGAAAATTGGCTGAACTCTTTGCAAACAGCGGAGATCCTGATCAGACGCCGCGTTCTGCGGCGTCTGATCTGGGTCTGCACTGTTTGCCAATTACCCTTTTAGGGGTTAAGAGAATGTCATAACAAACCTGTCGCAGAATTAAATTAGGATATGACAACTACATTTACAGAGCAAAGTATTCTAGTTTAACAAAACTGTGCATCTGATGGCCTGCGTCTGAAATCCGTCTCAATGTCAGCCATATTTTGTCCTGTTAGCTGTTGACCACAAAGTATTTTTTTTTCTTATTTCTCAACGAAAGCATATGTTGTGGTACCCATTAGATGTCCCTAGGTTGTGGCTTCTAATGAGTACCATATATTTTCAAGGAAAATAAGAAAACTATTTAACTGGTCACACGTCTTATCCCAGGCATTATGGGCCGCGCAGTGCAAATACATGTCTTTGAGCAGTTGCGTACAGCAAAGGCCCAGACCAGCCTGCGCATCCGCGCAGTCTGATCAGGGCCTTCGCTGTCCGCTAACAGAATCATTGAATACTACAAAATGTATGAATAGAGAGCAAAGACCCGGATGATACTTTGCACATGCGCAGGATGAATCTGAATCTGCTCATTTTGCGCATGCTCGAAGACACATTTTCGCTTGGCGCTGCCCATATCATCGTTGCATGCATCGTATTTTACCATGGATAAGTACTCGTACATTTATGGTTATTTGTATTATTGTAATCCGCATCATAACTCTAGACAAGGCACCTACCGTATTTAACCTAAGTATTGGGACACCTCACCTATTTTGTTATTCTTACCTGTCATGGACTAGGAAAGTTTCCAGTATCGAGTTTAGAGAACAGCAGCACACCATTTGCATAAATCTCAAATGAGTCTGAAATGAAAGAATGCATGAATGAATGGATGAGTGAGTGAATGAATGAAAGAGAGAAGGAAAGAAAGTTTTATAGAAGACGTTTTATATAACGCCGAGGTGGTGGGCTAAAGTTTGAATAAGCGCGATTTTTATATTTGTTACCAAAAATATAAACTTCTTGGCTTTGTCGTCAAAAACATCTCGTTTCTGAACAAATCGTTAAGCCAGTTTTGATGTTTCAAGTTTCATAAAATGTATGAGTAGTTTTGCAGTCATCTGAGTAGATTGCATAGGATGTCCACATGTTGTTGTTGTTGTTGTTGTTGTTGTTGTTTTGCTTTTTTTATTATTTGGAAATGAAAATGAAAATAAACAAGAGGCTCACGGACCACGGCTCGCCCACCTGAGTGAAATAGTCACTGCAGATGTGCAGATGTTATGCAATACTTTTTCCAATCCTGCCATTGCAACTAATGCAAAGACCATCATTTGAGCAGTTGTTGGTTTTGAAGAATAATGTATTTTTACCAAAAAGGGCATGGCAATCAATGGAGCGTGACCATTTGAAGAAAATCTCACTTCAACAGGACTGACATTGGCCAAGTGGTTTCTGA
The DNA here is from genome assembly GCA_964016985.1 of Anodontia alba. NCBI lineage: Eukaryota > Metazoa > Mollusca > Bivalvia > Lucinida > Lucinidae > Anodontia > Anodontia alba. Next base: position 19,383,686 of record OZ024824.1, read on the forward strand.
AGAGAAGTCGGTTAACAATATCATGATTTTATACATGTAGGGAAAATAGGAGCTGGGGAAGATAACCCTAGCAGAATAAAATTTTGATTGTAACTTACTTTTGCTAATTCAATCATATATTTAAGTTTTAGACATCAGCTATTTGTGTGTGTGTGTGTGTGTGTTCATTACTCTCAAGGGTCATTCTTTTTATAATCTATTTATCTTCGCCAGAATGTAAGGACTTGCCAAATTCTCATCTACATTGAATGAAAGAAATGGTGGGAGAAGAGGTATTTCAATTGGATGTTGCCACTCCCAACTATGCTATACGTCCTATGTCTCTGTACTAGCCAGACAAGTGAGAAGATAAAAAGGGTCTTCTTCCCCGGCTGGTGCGCAACGGGGTCTTCTTTCCCTGCTGGTGCGCAAGAGGGATTTCTTTCCCTGCTGGTGCGCAACATGGTCTTCTTTCCTGCTGGTGCGCTACAGGGTCTTCTTTCCCTGTTGGTGCGCAACAGGGTCTTCTCTCCCTGCAGGTGCGCAACATGGTCTTTTCCCTGCTGGTGCGCAACAGGGTCTTCACAAATTTACTATTTTTTAAAATTTTGCCATGGCAACCCAAACAAAATGGCCATTGGTCATAAAACACATAAACTGGGTAGACTATCATCAAATGATCATAACTGCCAAATACGGTTCACATCACTTCACGTGTTATGGAGGAAATGCAATTTAACCATTTTCTCATTATAAGTCTATGGGAGCTTTCAGTTGTCAAAGCAACCAATAAAAAAGGCAGATCACCATAGTTTTAGCTTTTTATATCCCTCTACCCAAGCAACATTTCTACATAGTTAGAGACAAATCAAATCAGCAGCTTTGGAGGAGTTGTCGTTTTAAAGTTCTAACGGACGGACGGACGAACGAACGGACAAAAAGTGGTCCCTTTCATCCTGAGCATAGTTCTGGTGAGTTAAAAGCTACAATAAGAATGCCTTGGTTTTTCAGAATCTACTGTTATAAATACGGCTTCTTTTAAAAATCGGCTAAATGTGTTGTCTCAGAGCTACTCCTTTGTTTTGGTTAAGTATCATTATGGTTCTAGTTTTATTTCAAAACATTAACTTTTCTTCGTCTAGTTCTAATTGTCTCTGTTGAAATTAAAAGTGCCCTGTTTATCCAGTAACGTTGTTAAATCATTGATTGCTCAATCCATATGTAATGAAACTTTTATAAGCAAAACTACAGAGGACGACATTCTAATTTTTTTTTTAAAATTATTTTTCAGAAAAAGGAAAAAAATCCTAGAAGAAAGGTTAGGATCTTTAGAAGTCGCGCAAAGGCAAAAACTGGTATATATGAATTTGGTATACCTAGACCAGACTGCACATGTCTGCTGGTCTTGACATGAAAGCCCGGGGGACAGACTTTGTCATGCTGCGGCGCATGGTTCCTACCTTTAATCGAGAAGGATCCGGAAACCTCGGCGTTCGGCCACCTCTCCAGTACAGCCAGTTTAAAATCGGTGAACTCTCGCCCATGTTCCGGTCATACATATCTGAAAATACAAATGAACCAAACACGAAGAAAAGACTACAGTCTAATTTAATGTTTTTGTGAACAAACATTCCCAGCGGGCACACAACATTGAAGCAACGTCGATTCGACATTGATTCAACGTCTTGACGTTGAATCAACGCTGAATCGACGTTGTTTCAACGAGGGCGCATAATATTGAAACAACGTTGATCCAACGTTGATTCAACGTCTTGACGTTGAATCAACGTTGAATCGACGTTATTTTAACGTTGTGTGCCTGCTGGGTTGCAGCTTCTTGTGCAAAATGTATGCGGTTCTTAACAAAATTACCACTTATAATACAACAAACATATTTTTAATTGACCTCTATTTCTTCAAACTTGCCTGGCGACAGACAGAAAATCACCAAAACTATTTATGACATTTTCAATGTTGCCATTACCTACTACGAGTATTGTTGGTTATTGTTGGTTACTTTTGAGTGCTTTTTTAGCTGTTATTTTATTTACATTTACAAGTATTATGCATTTTAAAACATCTGACGCCCCGTATACGTATACGATTGTAGGGTAGACCGGTGCTAGTTGATGCACTGGGTAAGTTAATGAACATCAAATAAAATGAAATCCATTTCATATACGAGCGTACAGTACCAAATGTAAGATTCACATGTTACTTATTACCTTTCCTATCTTCTACGAAAGATTTATGGATTTTTGACAAAAGGTGTCGCTACGAGCTAAGAAAAGATGTTTTTGAGCTCCATTAGTAAATTTTTGATAAAATTTCATATTTTTCATTTTGCCAAGACAGTTTTCTGACCTTTCATGTAGGTTGAATGCATGAGTGCAAAGAAAAGACTCGCCTTTTAATTCAGATGAACAACATGGAGCAATTATCTTGTATTAATTGTCTACATAAGTATTATCTTGTATTAATTGTCTACATAAGTTGAAGTTGAAGTGGTGTGGTGGGGGCAAGTTGATGCATTGAGAATGGGGTAGGTTGATGCTGTGCTTCCCACTGTAATTCGTGCCCAAATTTATCAAACGGAAAAGGATATAAGAATATCCTGATGCACAGATCAGTTTATTTCACACTTACAAAGTTTTCCGTTGCATTTCAATTATATTAAGTTGCCAATACACTTATGAAGTATCCCTGTATGTTTAAGTGGTATTTGGTGCATCACGAAAACATGCCTATATAATTTTGACCCTCTTAAACCCCACTTTTATATAGTAAAACTGGGGTTTACAGGGGTATACATTATTTTTCTTATTTCTGTTCAAAACATAGATTTGGGTACTCGTTAGAACCGCCTCGCCGAGGCGGTTCTAACGAGTACCCACAATGTATGTTTTGAGCAGAAATATGAAAAATATTAGAGTGTTTTATCTGAAAAGTTTAGTTTTTGGAGGTAAAATTTTCTATAGATTTGAATAGGCGTGTTTTCGTAATGGCTATGGAAAAATACCTTGCATATAGCGGTTTTCATCGCGATCGACAAAAAGGAGTAAAATTCGGACCATAAAATTTATTTTATATCAGCCTTTCAATGGCAGGTTTAGTATTTTGCCAGTCTTGATTGCACAGAAGAGTAATTCACGTGTCAAACTTCTTTTTGTTGATAATGACGATCAAAGATACTTTGAGGCTGTTAAAACAACAGTATGCTAAAATAACCAGATTCTGCTAGTAATATATGTTTAATGTATAGTAATTGCCCGTTGAAAAGATTTTAGCGAATTATGCGGATAAAATCTTGATAATAGTGGTCATTTTGTACCAGCAAACAAAGAATGAATAACTTTAACTTGCCCCGGTGATTGCATCAACATACCCCCCGATATCGGGGCAAGTTGATGCACTGACCCATACCTAAAAAATCTGACTGGTTCACAAAGAAGCATCTATATGTTTCTAAGTTATTACACGAAATTAAATGCAGTAAAGAAGGATGTTTACATAGATACAAATCTCATCTAAATCGGCCAATTGGTTGGAAAGATAAGTACAAAATAGAAAAAAAGGTGCATCAACCAGCCCCGGTCTCCTATTGCTTGCGGTAAAACCCAACACCAGAGGTACGACAATGGTAGAAAGCAGTCAGTTAACTCCCTTGAGTACTCTCTGTAAACAACCAGGTCCAATTAATTGGATTCCTCTGATTTTACCATTAGCGTTTCAATTAAGTATCACTTCCTTTTTCTTGATAAATCTCATTTTAACAAGTTCATGTGCCAATACAGCTTCCAAAATATCAAAAAGAAACATTTTCTGTGCAATGAAATGTAAAATGTTAATAAATCTTTCATTTGGATATGGAGAAATGTAAAGTTAAAGAATCTGTTAAATTTCACTGATGACCTATGATAAAAGCAGAGGATTCCAATTAGAAGGACCTGGTTAGTATTTCATCTACCTTGGACTTTACATGTCAAGGGAGATGATAGAAATACTACTGCTAGCCTAGCCACTAAGCGTTAAAATGAATAATATGGATACAAAGTAATCTATTTGCATGAAAATGAATAGTATAATAGGTTTATAGCTAGTCTACTGTCCTTCCTCAACTATAACGCCTGATAATACTTGGCCAAGATATGTTTTGGAGACTCTATCAAATAGACTTGCCATTGTTAACATGTTGATAAACTTTTAAAATAAGCATAAATGATCAGACATTTATTATCAGACTAGCAGCTAGTCTATACTACTGCTATCTCTCATTCGCCGATAATCACGCTTACATTCGAAAGAACAAAACTAGGAAATTATTCATATCTTGGCTAGGTTGAGCACTTTTTTTTTTTTTTTTTAAATCTAATTCAAAAGTAGCATATATATTGATATATTATCTTTGTTCTTAATTCTCTGCGATTAGTTATCTGCCATTATCATCTTGGAATCAGACTGCAATTACCTCCGCAGAAATAATCCCTTACTGCATAGATTAGTGACTGTATGACTGAGAAGACTGCTTAGCAGATCATCAAAGAATAAGCTATAATGAAGGTCTTGAAAAAAAAAATGCTATTTATTCCAGTTTCTTCTGATTTCAGGAAAAAAGGTTCACACACACACACACACACACACACACACACACACACACACACACACACACACACACACACACACACACACACACACACACACACAGTGCATACACAAGGGCCATAACTGGAATAAACTGACCTGTTCCTTTGTTCCCCTAAAAAATCGGCATTTTCCCTTGTTTCCAAAAATCAAAATATTGATTTTCCATGTTCCTGTTCCCCAAAATTGCCTTTGTTCTCCTGTCCCCTTCAGTTTTAGACTTTTGTTCCCTTGTTCCCCTGAAATGAATGACCTTATTCCCCTATTCCCCAAAACCCCTAGGAGGGCCTCAAAGGTAAGACGCGTCTAAAGAAGCACACGAAAGTGCGTACAAATTGGAATCTTGTAAGCATTTATTCCAAAAGATGCTTGTATGGTAAGCAATGGAAAATTAATTGTGGTCCGGGGCAATCTGGACTGGCAGCTGCCAAGGTCAAGGTCAAGCTGCCAAGGTCATGTGCTCAGCTTGGTTAAAACCCCAAACCAAATTAAATATTCTTGCGCACACCAAACAGTCGTTTCAAAGGAAAAAAAAAAAATACGATGCTTTTACTATTTCCGAAAACGAATTTATAAAAAAAAAAAAAAATCAAACAGAAAATTAATGATAAGAATTGATTTTAGATTTTATTTTCGTTTTATCAGTCCATGAATGAAAAAAATAGGAAGGACTTTATGCATGTAAGACTAACTCTGATGACGTTATAAGTGAACAGTGACGTCACTAATTACTTGGACCTGTTTGATTAGTATACAATTTACAGAAACAGATATAGAAAATAATTATTTTAAATGTACATGTACCCAAAGCAGCTGTGGTTTGTGTGAAAATTAGCTTTTTAACCAGACTATACATGTAGTGTGTTATGTGCCAACAGTGAAGACCTAGATCATCTTGTGCTAGCCGATAAGGACCTTAACCCAGTCAGCATTCTACGTAAATCTATATCGGGCCGTCATCGGCCCGTAAGGGTAGCTGACGGGCCGATGACGGCCCGATGTAGATTTACGTAGAATGCTAGATGGGTAATTAATTCACTCTCCGCTTACACACGGCTGCATATTTCCACACGCGCAACATTGTGTTGTGAAAAGAAAATCGTAAGGTCTTCCTGAGGTGGCTGCAGAGAGTCAGTTTAGGTGGGACTGAAGGTGGGTGTCAGTTAAAATAAGGCTGACATTTTGGCACGATCGCCGATATCCAAAATCGGGCGATGTAATGCAACCTCGTGTTTAGCCTCCCATTATAATCAGACCGGAATTTCAGTCTTTTAAGCGAATACGGAACAAAAATGTTTTTTCTCCCGATACAAGGGTGTTCAGATTTTGTCGTTTTGGTGATAGACAGGCATGTAACACTCCAGTTCTTGGAGAGATTACAAATCTCTGGTTAAATACATCACCGTTCACCGACTACAATTCCGGTCTGATTGTATGGGAGACTAAATAAGAGGTTGAATTACATCGCCCGATTTTGGATATCGGCGATCGTGCGAAAGTGTCAGACTTATTTCAGCTTACACCCGCCTTCAACGCAACCCATCACCAAAACATACCTATATAATTTTGACCCCCTTAAACCCCACTTCTATATAGTAAAACTGGGGTTTACAGGGGTAAACATTATTTTTCTTATTTCTGTTCAAAACATAGATTGTGAGTACTCGTTAGAACCGCCTCGACGAGGCGGCTCTAACGAGTACTCACAATCTATGTTTTTGAGCAGAACTATGAAAAACATCAGAATTATCACCTGAAAATTTTCATTTTTTTGGCGGTAAAATTTTCAATATATTTGAACAGGCGTGTTTTCGTAATGCGAAACTGATTCTCCGCAACCAATCTCCTTACGATTTTCTTTTCACAACACGGTGTTGCGCGTGTGGAGATAAGCAGCCGTGTTACAGACACATCCGAAGTATTCGAACACCATAATTCATTACCACATTTATTCTAAAATGTAAACAAGGTTAAGCATTTTACTACAATGCTAAATGCATTTTACTACGCGGTGTCTGATCTGGATCTACACTGACTGACCAGGTCGTCCGAGTACTAGTTAAGGTATATACGGTACAGAAGAAGCCCAGCGGGCACATAACGTTTAAACAACGTCTATTACTAAAACACGCCTATTCAAATATATAGAAAATTTCACCTCGAAAAACTGAAAATTTTAAGATGAAAATCTCTAATATTTTTCTTATTTCTGCTCAAAACATAGATTGTGGGTACTCGTTAGAACCGCCTCGGCGAGGCGGTTCTAACGAGTACCACAATCTATGTTTTTGAGCAGAAATAAGAAAAATAAGCCGAGGCGGTTCTAACGAGTACCACAAGCTATGTTTTTGAGCAGAAATAAGAAAAATAATGTATACTCCTGTAAACCCCAGTTTTACTATATAAAAGTGGGGTTTAAGGGGGTCAATATTATATAGGCCTGCTTTCGTAATGGATTTAACGTTCTCACGCCTGGTAAACTATCACAGGTACCTCCGGCGGAGGCACTGGTTATCGGTTGTGACAGGCGTTCGGAGCTGCCTGTGATGATCAAAGTATAGCCCAAAAAAGGTAGGTGTTCGTCATTTTTGACAAAATACAAAATAACCAGGGAGTTGATTAAAAATGAATTTGTGCTATTCGACCCTTAAAGACATAAAGTTTTGTCACACGTCATATCCCCCAGAACTTTCCATATTTACCAAAGATACGACCTTTGAAGTGGCTTCGAAGTCAGCCCGAAGTACTCGAAACAGAAAAAGACCGATCGTTTTTTGGTTCTAAATGCGGGGGTATCTTGCATATGAATCTGTTTTACCTCCGTACACTGATGTAAAGTAAACCCGCTTGCCTGTATACAGATATCGATAAACTCCAAATAAGGCTGGATTCTTCAAAAAACAGCTGGAGGTGCCTGTGACATCGTGGAGGTGCCTTTGATGTAAAGAAATATAGTGAAAATTTGAAGAGTTATTGCAGCTGCAAATATTGATGTAATTCTTCTCTAGATTACTGCCTGGAAAGAATCATTCATTCAGCGTGGCAATAAGCTATCATAATGTGTATGTCATGAATTTCCATATTAAAGGTATAAAACATAATCTCAAAGAATTATTGGCGCTTTTGAATTGGATTTTCATAGAATGGTCACTGAAGTAAGACTTTTTTTTTTCTTGAATGGTGATGACTGTAATCGGGAGGTGCTGCCCGTTAGTCATTCCAAATCGTAGAAAATTGTCTTTGCTCAATATATCACACGCCATGCCAGCTACACATATGGTGTACCAAAAGTATAAAAAATGCCGATGCCTGTCACCGTAAATTATGACGCAATTTGAGCATTACCGGAACACCTAAAATAACCTACGTTGTTGACCCTTTTGGTAACTCGTATGCGTATCGCTCGCATATGTCGTATGGCGCTCGCTGTATGTGTTGTTGTAGTTTTGTTGTTTTGTTTCTTTACGTCCACTGTAAACAACTAAAATCATGGCGGGACTGTCAGTTAACCTAACCACACTATTCCTGGGCAGGCTTAGGCCTCCTAAGGGGTTAACCGGTAATAAGTGAACATACTTTCGTCAGTAACTGACAACTACCCTTCTTGAATCAGCAGAAGGAGAAAGAAAAGTAAGTGGGGACCTCTGGCTCTTGAGTCAGACGCTTTACCGACTGCCCTATGCGGCCTGCCTCGCTGTTTATGTTAACTCTGTGGTGAGTGGACTCGAAGGTGTTGCAAGTGATTCACTCTTGCTATTTTATATTGCCAGCGCTAGAATTCGAGTGGAGACCAGGAGGTCGCGGGTTCAACCCCCGCCGAGGTCGGCAACATTCTTTCGTGGAGATTGATCATGAAATATTTTCTACGGTCATTCTCTCCCTTCCGCTGATTCAAGAAGGGCAGTTGTCAGTTTCTGGCGAAAGAATGTGCACAATACTGGTAAACCGCTTAGAGGACTAAGTCTGCTCAGTAAACGTGTGGTTAGGTAAATTGACCGCGCTCGACATGACCCCATTGGGTTGACTGGGCCGTAAAACCTCAACACAAACAAACAAATCAAACACACCCAGAAGGCCTAGGTGTTACATCATCAACACATGACATAATCTCGACATTACATCTTTTAATATGGTGAAGTGATCGGAATCTTACTGTAAATCATGTGAAATTCAGTCTCCAAATAGCCACTATGTGCACCAAATATGCTGACAAAAGAATAATTTTCGGACATATTGTTGATTTTGCAAATGCTTCGACAAAACATTTTCCACCTTATATGGAGATGTTGACTTTTAATTGCCTACATCAGCTTTAGAATTGTTTTAGTGTTTGCTCAACTGAACATCAATTTTATGTGAACCATGGTGCCTGTGGTTGAGACATGCTGCCTGTGATTGCTCACTTTTCGAGTGACACGCGTTTGGTTTACCATAAGGGTCAAAATTTACCTGTCGAGGTATATGGTAAATTTAATCGGTTCCACATTGTGACCATGACAGGTGCACGTATAAAAATGTACGCGCATAGGTATCGTTACATGTAGGTTTGACCCTTTTGTTAATTCATATGCGTATCGCTTACTGCATTTGTCCATTTAAACAAGGGGGAGAATCACGTAGTATGATTGACAGGGTTCACGGGATTTCGTGACGGTTGTCGGACAAATTGGGTCAGAAAATCATTTGTATTTTAATTAAAACCCAGGCGATTGTCATGCAATAAAGTGCAAATACCTACTTATTATTTGAGACAAATGCTCATTGAAAAATTCCCCACAACATGCATTAGTTTTCCCCATTAGTTCAAGCAAACTCGAAAAATTGAAAATAAACTTTGGCTTCTGTTTTCAGCGAATGTCAAAGTTAATTGGAAATATGTCAGTTACCCGAATACTTCATAGGAATCGCTGTTTTTGAAGTGTTCTGATAAAACGATGACGTTTGCTGAAGACAAGGGATATTGCTACGGGGTTCGTGCACTTTATAAACTTAAAAAAAAAAAAAAAAAAAAAAAAAAAAAAAAAAAAATCGGCCTTGTAAAACCTAATTTTCTATCCGGCATCGAGATTTTTTTTCGTTTCTAAAACTGTACATTTTACCATCGTGACGTAGGTTGTCCACCGTGATATAGCATGCGGCACATTAGTCAGGTTGAACCGATCGATAAGTTCAAATCTGAGTATGGGACCTGTCTTTTCCATTGCACCACTTTTGCATGCGTGCATTTTTAACTGGCGTCATTGTAAACAACATTCTGAACTAGCCGCCATATTGGTTTGCCGTCGCATTTGAAGAGTTTATATGGAGTTTTTGGGCGTTTTCATCACAATTTGCCAATGGAATTGTAATTTATGCAAGAATGTTGTTTACAATGGCGCCAGTTGCGCAATGACCCTCTGACGTCATCATAAAATTCTAAAATGCTATGTTCAGGGCGATAACGTTACGTCGCTCAACGTAACGTAAACAAAGCAAGGCCCATCTTGTAATATCAAAAGTTCAAAATCCATGTTCAAACAACACGTGAATTTCATGCTTTGAACATGGGTTTTGTTGTTTGAACAAGGCTTCTGGTCCATTCAAGAATAGCTTCAAACAGCTATGTCCATAGGATTTAATGCAAGAAGAATATGTTCTTAGACTTATAATGTCGAAAAAAGGCCAGAATGTATCTTAAAGTTATTAAAACATGCACTTTTTGTGTAATTATTTTCCAGCCAATTCAACATTTCGGCTGGTTTAAACAGTATTTTATTTGTATAAAACTCCACAGAAATACAAAAACCATAATATAGTATGTATGACATATATACAAAAGGGATCCAAAAGAAAGTCACTACTTGAATCTGTGTCCTGAATTTGAACGTTTCAGTTGTCATGACAACCAAAATTTAGATGTAGATTTATAAAAACAACATGCTTCGATTTGGTTTCCTCGAACATCTGTGAAGCATTCTAAAAGAATCGAAGCATGAGTAATGATGCCCTCCCAGGGGGTACCTTTCCCATGTTGCCCTGAAAAAATCGGCATTTTTCCTTGTTCTCCCAAAATCAAAATCTTGATTTTCTATGTTCCCTGTTTCCCCAAATTGCCTTTGTTCCCTTGTTCCTTTCAGTTTTAGACTTTTGTTCCCTTGTTCCCCCGAAATAAATGGCATTCCCCTGTTCCCCAAAACCCCTAGGAGGGCCTCAGTAATAATGATTGGGTACTCCTAGCCTGGCACTACTCTATGAGTTTTACATTTCTAATCTAACAAAGGTAAAATACTCCTCCTTGACTATTCTTCTACACATATCATCTCCCTTACCGGTTGATCAGCCAAATCAGAGAGAAGGACATTTCAACAGACAGGATTTTTGTAAAATATAGCTTTTATGCTGATTCATATATCAGTTAGACGGGAGCCAGTCTATGGTACTCCAAGCGTCCCATAAAATGGGCAGTGGCAAACAAACAGTGTAGACCCAGATGGGTCCAAATAATCAGACAGGAGAGTCTACTAGGCATTAAATAGGTTGAACGAAACCTATCATTACATTATGAAAACACGCCTATTCAAATATATAGAAAATTTCACCTCCAAAAACTGAAAATTTTCAGATAAAAAACTTGGCCCAGTTGTACAATGCTAACGATGCCGTTAGTTAACGATTCGTTAAAATTTACATCGAGTTATACGCAAATATGCTGAAATTCTTTGCTGAAAAAATGTGAGTAGAGCAAAAGCTACTCACATTTTTTCAGCAAAAAATATCGGAATATTGTATATTGAATCTGCTAAAACAGTTAACGAAATGACCCTTAACGAGCTCGTTAAGCTAACGACACTTTTAACAACTGGGCCCTGATATTTTTTATATCTGCTCAAAACACAGATTGTGGGTACTCGTTGAAATTTTCTATATATTTGAAATAAGCGTGTTTTCGTAATGTTATTCAGGATTGCCAGTTTTACGGAAACTTTACTCCAAATTATTTCGTATTCTTATGCTTAAGTCTACCAATTGCCATATTCTTTGCTTAAAAAGTGTACCCGTTTCAACACTTTTGAGCTTATAACAGGGACTAAAGTTTTGGTACACCAATATACCTCTATATATAGAAACTTAACCTACGCCCCAAACCCTGGATTACCAAAGCGAAGTTAGTTTAGTTTATGGCCACCGATGAATATAGACGTGTCAGTGTGCTTATTTAAGAAATCAGTGGCGTAGCTAGAACGGAATTAGTTTTACGCACATCCAGAGAAAATCTTGAAAACTATGCCTAGAATCGCCCCGAAAATAGTACTAAATCACCATTTGGTGTCAGTTGTAACGTAGATCAAATGACAAGCGCGTAGCGCGAGTGTTTTTTTTTTTTTTTTTTTTTTTTTTTCCTTCTGCTTACAACCGATTAACGAACTGTGATTAATTACCCAACGCATAACTCAGTACAGCTGACCTTTCTCGATTCTAACACGTTAAAAGTCAACAAAAATGTTGTTGTCTCAGCCAGATTCTCCCAAACTCCTACCATTGTTTGAAGGGAGCACGTTTAGAATCTGTCCGCCACTTAATGTTACCCTAACCGTCTGTAAATATTCCAGATATAGATGTATTAAATACTAAGCTAACCCTAACCTAACCTTAACCTAACCCTAACCTTACCCTCCTTACCATTAGTGACAAAGCTCTAAGTTATCTCTAACGTTTAGAGTAGTTGATAGCAAACGATGGCGGGTTCATTCTAAAGTCTAACCAATTCGGAGAAAAATAATAAACAATGACTTGCAAAGGTATTTTCATATGCCATGACTTAACAGAAAGAATTCACAATAGGATAGCACTAATGAGTGCCATGATAATCGATTACACACCTATGTTTTAAGGTAAAAGGACCCACTTAGTAGATTTTCTGCCATTTTTGACAAGGGAAACAACTTTTGTAATATTCTGTACGCTGAACCCCTTCAGAAAAGGGGTCTACTCTAAAAGGAAAGAATTTGCTCCCCTTGGGAGCAAATTCTTTCCTTTTAGAGTAGACCCTCTTATTTGGGAACGAATTCTTTCCTTTTTACTGGACCTCTTTTCAGAAGGGAACAAAAATAATTTTGACGTAGTTGTCTCCCTTGAAAATGTATCAATTTTCCTTAATCACAGTTAGAGTGTTTGGTAAATAATATTGAAAGCTTGTCAAATGGATAAAGTCATAAAGGCATGACGACTGGAGGAAAATGAATCAAATAGATTTAAGCATTATTAACTCGTAAATAGTTCATGTGTAATTAACGCTTATCTGGGTAAAAATTTCACCAGACGACATTTTGAAATAATTTTTTTTTCATATTTTCCCCAGAAAGTAGGTTTTGACGTTTCATGCAAATTGTTTCCAATTTGCAGGACAAATTGTTTCCAATTTGAAGGAAATATCAAATTCTGTTTTCTGGGAAAGATAAGAAAGATGTCATCAACCTGTCGTCTGCCCTATTAGCCCAGAGAGGTAAAAGTGAAGCAAATAATCTGTTCGTATTATTTGAGTCACAACCAGCGAAGATTCAGATCAGACTGCGCATTCACGCTGTCTGATCAGACTCTTTACCGAGCGCATTTTGAACAGCCACGGATGCAGTTTCTTTATGCGGACAAAGAAGACCCTGATCAGACCGTGAGGATGCATAAGCTGATTTGTGTCTTCCTTGGGCGCACATGTCGGTACGTTTTCTCACTTTGCGGCCCACCTTACTTTTGCCCTGTTGCAAAGCGAAAAATTACAGACCCCGTCCCCTTCCCACCCCCCCCCCCCACCCACCTCTACCTTTCTAGGGATATATCGGAACACCCTAGAATCTGTTCGTACGTAATCTTACACTGATATTGTCTGTAAAACACTGACATTATCTGTAAAGATTCCAGATATAGGTACATAAATATGATCTCCCAACTACCCTAACCCATCTCTAACCCATCCCCTAACCTAACCCTAACCATCAGTGAACTACCTCTGACCTATCACCTATTTACCATAAGGAATCAGGGACAGACAGCCAGACCTGCGCAAACAGTGTAGACCCAGATCAGACGCCGCAAAATGCAAAATGCGACGTCTGATCAGGGTCTACACTGTTTGCCCGCTCATTCAGCAGTAATTTGGACACATCAATAGGTGGTGAAATGGATAATCAAATTTTAGGACAAGTATGGTAAGGAGTTTAGGTATTAGAAAACTTAGCATGCTTAGGGTAGTTATGGTAAAGTCTTCTGAAAAGGCAATTAAGAAAAACACACACACACACACACACACACACACACACACACACACACACACACACACACACACACACACACACACACAAACAAACAAACAAACAAAAACAAAAAACAAAAAAACATGTTTTTGTTATTTGTTAGCACGCTAGGTGTTGTGGGGCTTGGTCAACACCATAGCTCCAGATAAGAGATGTATTCAGAGAAATATTTTTCTTGTTTCTCCACGAAAACATATGTTGTGGGTTCTCATTAGAAGCGCCTCGCCGAGGCGCTTCTATTGAGTACCCACAACATATATTTTCGTGGTAAAAGAAGAAAAATATCAATACTTTTTGCTGAAAAACGTGTCTTATCTAGAACTGTGAACAGCCATTAGGGTATGAACTTAAGTGAATTATGTTGTTTTAATTCACAGCATGTCCACTCTGTAAAAATGGATATGGTAAAGTGCATGTGGTTATTGACACAACAAAATATACTCAACAAAATAAATTAAGGGTCACAGTGCAATTTTCCATATATGCAAACTTTGACCGAGTCTGTGAGCAAAACCACAGAAGATATTGAAATATTGTTGAAACCTAAAAAAGTTTTTTTCTAACAACAAATTTTGAAATGAAAATTTTCATATTAAAATTCGTAAAAAAATGCTACTTTTTACCCAAAAATGGAAAATGGAATTTGAACATAACAAGTAATGTCTTGACTTCAAACTGTGAATAAATTATAGAGAAAGCTTTATTTTCAATCAAGAAACTCACGTTTTCCTAGAGGTACCCTCTATAGATTATTCCCGTCTATGGGGAATTATCAAGGCAATTTTAGCCTCTGAAAGGGTTGACCTCTTTTTCTGGCCACATCTGTCTTTTACCAAGTGGAATTTGCAAGATTGTGTTTGGGGTAAATCATTGATTTGACTAAAAATAGAAGATTTCAGATATTTTGAAAAAAAAAAACAAAACAAACAAAACAAAACAAACAAAAAAAAAAAACATCATTTTTGGGTAAAAAGTCGTTTTTCAGAAATTCCCATTTTTCTCAGAATTTTCTAGGCTGACAAGGTTCGCGCCATTGACACTTTGGTAGCTGAACATATTGCTAACATGTTGAGCTTATTGAAATCAGTATTACCAACAGACTAATTTTAACAACTGACAGGTTGCATTTGAATGTCAATCAAAGGGAAACTGAAACTGGTTACCTTTTAATTATTTTGTTGGGTATATATTTGTTTACTGCAAACTTGCTGATCAAAAGAGCAAAATCACTTAACCCTAAACGCTCTAGGGAAAATTGTAGCAGACGACATTTTATTACTATTATTATTCAGAGAAAATAGGACTTGGAATTTCGGAGAAAAGTCGCAATGAGCTCTCTCATCTGGATCTACGCTGTTTGACATTTATATACTCAGCTAGCATTCTTTATAAATCCATAGCGGACCGTTATCGGCCCGTCAGCTACCCTGACGGGCCGATAACGGTCCGCTATAGATTTATAAAGAATGCTTACTGGGTAGTCTTTCAACTTTACATATAAACTTCTTTGCAAGCGATAGTTTGTTAAAAACAAGAGGGCCCAGAAGGCCCTAATTCGCTCACCTGAGTGTCATTGTCTCCGACCATCATCAGTTACTTCAATAATTTAATGCAACATAGTATATTCTAAAAGACTGTCATCTTCTCTTCATAGGACTCTCTATGTTTAAAATTTGTTGAAAATGAATGTTTTCGGGTGACAGGCTGATGGTTTTTAAAAGAACTTTGTTGTACAGGCTTAGGAGGGAGGTGGTGGTGCTTGGCACAGACAATGGCATGTTGGCTTGTAAAGTATTATCGGTTTGGGGGAATGGGGATGTGGGTGCTCAGCTAGCATTCTTTATAAATCCATAGCGGACCGTTATCGGCCCGTCAGCTACCCTGACGGGCCGATAACGGTCCGCTATAGATTTATAAAGAATGCTTACTGAGTGGAGGGGGTGGGTGGGTGGGTGGGTGGTGGTGGGGGGTCGAGGTGCTTGACAGCAGCATGATCGCATGGTGGCTTGTTATGTGAACAAGAAGATTTTTAAAGTTTTCTATATAGGTATATACATAGGAATGATAAGCCCCGCACCCCACCGCCCCCCCCTCCCACCCCACTTGGCGGTCATGTTTTTGACAAATCATGACGACTTGAACAATTGGTAGAGGATCACCCAAGAAACATTTCTGCCAAGTAACATTGAAATCGGTCCGGTGGTTTCTGAAAAGAAGATTTTTAGTTTCCATATAAATATATAGGGAAAATAAGATCCCCACCCCCACACACACTTACGTCCATGTTTTTGACCAATCATGACGACGAACAATCTTAGTAGAGGGTCACTAACGGAACATCCCTGCCAAGTTATATTGAAATCCGTTCAGTGGTTCCTGACAAGAAGATGTATTTTTTTTTTTAAATTTTCTATATAGATTTATAGGGAAAATAAACCCCGCCCTCCTGGCGGCCATGTTTTTTTACGAATCATAATATCTGGAACAATCTTGGTAGCTGATCACCGAAGGTACATTTCTGCCAAGTTATATTCAAATTGGTCCAGTGGTTTCTGACAGGAAGATTTTTAAAGTTTTCTATACAGAAATATAAGGATAATAAGCCTCGCCTCCCCCTTTCGGCCATGCTTTTTTTTTTGACGGATCAAGGGGTGATTTTGGTACGGGTGTGCGAGCCAGTATTTCAAAACCTACCCCATTCATATACCTGGCCTTCGAAAAAACGGACCCATTCATATACTTGATCATCCAAAATGTTGCCCTATTCATATACTGCACTTTGATTTTTTGTACCCACTTTGCTGGTTATTACACAAATATCACAGCCAATTCATATTATACCAAGAGGATAAGCAGCCTCGAAAAATCTCTGAGCGAAAAATATGTGCATATACCAGGATGTCAGAAAAATGGGGCCTTTCACATAAGAATCCAGAAAAATTGGGCCATTCATATACTTTTTGTTGAAAAAAGGGGGCAATCATATACCTGGCAGCGCTGAAAAAGGGGGCTATTCGGCACACACATCCGTACTATGCCATATATAGGAAGTTACCCCCCTCCCCCCCGCCCCGCCCAAGACCCCTTCTTGAATCAGCGGAAGGGAGAGAATGACCGTAGAAAATATTTCATGATCAACCTCCACGAAAGAATGTTGCCGACCTCCGCGGGCGCCATGTTTTATGACTTGAGAGTAACATTACCTGCCTGTCATTAACGGATCATGTTATCTGATGCTAGAATTGATCATTTAAATATATTTCTGATGGGACATATCATAAACGGACCTTATCATAAAAGGATCACCGAAGACCTACATCAGCACGTACATACACCCAGCAGTGTGATCGGGGGCTAGGCTGACCGCGCACAGAAACACTGGATATTGTAGACTATGTCGGCGAACAAGAAAGACTCACCAGACTGTGCGGAAGCGCAGACTGGTCGGGGAATTCGCTGTTCGCTTACGGAGCAGAGCCATTTTCTCTTACTTCATACATTTTCTTTCGTGGAAATGTACAATAAACATAATGACATGCTTTTACCTCGGAAATTGGCACGGAAATAATTATACTGGAAAATAAGTACATTTCATTTTTATTTTGCAACATCATTGTATTGTTATTGTTTAAACTATTCCTTGTGGATTTTACTAGCATAGAAGCAGCACTAATCATAAGTTAAATTTTAAATTCTGACCTAATACACTTTCAAGGTAGACAACTTTGTCAACATTGTTTTTGCTTCCTTCTGAAACATGGTCTGCTCTAAAAGGAAAGCATTTGCTCCCCCCACCCCACCCCACATCCCCGGGAACATTTTTTTCCTGTAAGGGTATACCCCTTTTCATAGGGGGTTGGTGTGCAGGAAAGCAAACCGGAAATCAAAATAGTTGCCTTCCTTGTAGAAATGGCTGAAAACAGCCAGGTGTGTTTAATACCCTGAGATACTGGAAAAGCAAATACAGTAGAAACCTCCCCCCCCCCCCCCAAAAAAAAAAAACAAAAAAAACTGCTGTATTGTAAAACACTCCTCAGTGGCTCGAACCCCGATGGCTCGTTACCATGGATGAGTCGAACACGTTCTTGAGTTCGCAGGGATTTCCTCCAAATACGGATAATTTAGGGAGATTTTCTTCTTTTATCTTGTAAATGTATGCTGTGTGTACTCATTAGAATCGCCTCTATGAGGCGATTCTAATGAGTACACACAACATACATTTAAAATATAGAACACCGAAAAGGTATCCCACAATTATCTCCATTGTGCCTCCTGGTGTGGCACTAATAGTAACCTTCCGAGGCTCGAACTACCGCTGTCTCGAACAAATTTTCATGGTCCCAAAGGGTTTCGAGCCATCGAAGTTCGACTGTATATTTCATTTTTACAACCTCATTCTATTGCTAGTGTTTATTCGAGCTCTGCTCATGGACTCTACTAAATCGGAAGCTGAACTAATCATATTTTATATTTTAAAGGAGTGTTTTACAATACAGCAGTTTTTTTGTGTGTAAAAAGGGGAAATAACCTTTTCCTTTTAGAGTAGATTCCTTTTTAGAGGGAGACAACTTTTGTGACCCCTGTTTGCCTTCCCTAAAAATTTGTTCCTATAGAGTAGACTCATTTTCAGAGAAGGGGTGGGGGGGGGGGGGGAGGGGGGGTGGTGCGAAAACCAATTTGACAGAGTTGCCTCCCTTGAAAGTGTATCAATTCCTCATTATATGACGCCATTTTCTGTGACGTCTTCTCTTGGTCTAAACTGTTTGCTAATGTCCATTTTGCGGGACATTAAGCATAAATTGTTTTGTTGATTGTTTTCTCGCAGACAAAGTCTAATGGTTCACCAGACAGGCAGGAAGGACTTGAGTAGGATCTATGAGGCTTAAATGGCAATTATGGTACATTGCCTAAGAAATAATGCCCCTTCTAGGTTCAAATGGAAGTGAACGTAAAGATAAAGATGTTGACCTACATAACGTGAACCTCCTCACAGATTCTCACCCCGCCCAAGATTCTCTGTTTTTGCTATATAAAGTGGTGAAGTGGGGTTGCGGGGAAAATAAAGCAATTTTTTTGATAATGGAGTTCAAAATTCTCAGAGACACATGTAGTTTATTTGAAACTTTTTTTTGTCCGCTCACTAAAAAGGACAGAGTCTAACTTTGCGCAAGCACATTAGAAAGCCTCCAAAATATACTTGGGGAAAAAGAAACGCAAGTTCAAATTTTTAAATACTGAAAGTTTGTTTGTGAACAAACTGATCTAGTTTTCTGTATTTGGTGACATTAGTGTACTTCCCCGTGTATGGATCACACAAAATCATTGAAGCGTGAACAGAGGCTACACAATATCGTTGTACCTGAATTTCGTTATATCCGTGCTGTACGGGTAGTGTCTACTGGATAGGGGTAGAGCTATTGCTCTAATTTTGCAGGGTCGGTCGCAACGTGACGTCGCGCAGCAATTTGGGGTGCACGAGTCGACGATATCGCGCTTAGTTCAGCATCTTAGAGCGACCGGTAGGTTAACTGACCGTCCTAGGAGCGGACGTCTGCGCGTTACGACGCAACGTCAAGATAGACGTATACGTCTTGTACACCTTCGTAACAGGTTAAGGACGGCGACAGAGACCGCAAGAGAAGTTATCGGAACAGATGGCCGTCGTGTGTGTCCAAGGAAAGTCAGAAATCGCTTGCGAGAGTTCGATTTACGTCCACGCCGTCCTTACGTGAGCCCGAACCTTACGCCCAGGCGACGTCAACGCCGCATGCAATGGCTGCGTGTCCATGCATCAAATCCGGTTTCGACTGGCTGACTGGCGGCGTGTAATGTTCAGCGATGAGTCGCAGTTTTCGCTTCAGCGGTCAGATAGACGATAACGAGAGTATCGACGTCTTGGTGAGCGATATTCTGACGCTTGCGTACGAGAAGTCGACAGATTTGGGGGAGGGGGTCCGTAATGGTTTCGTGTGGGATTTTTCATGGGATGAAAACGCCCCTAGTGGTTATTCAGGGTAATCTTACAGCCGTACGCTATCGGGATCAGGTGCTTATGCCTCACGTCCTCCCGCTTGTCAATGCTCATAATCTCACGTTTCAGCATGACAACGCGAGATCGCATGTTGCCAGGGTTTGTCGCGACTTCCTCAACCAGAATAATGTCCAAGTGCTCGATTGGCCCCCATACAGTCCAAATTTAAACCCATTCGAGCACCTTTGGGACGCGTTGGACAGGAGGGTCAGGAAGCGCGTCAACGTACCGAACAACGTCGCACAGCTCCAGCTAGCTCTTATTCAAGAGTGGAATAATATCCCTCAAAGGATCATTGACAATTTAGTCGGGTCTATGGTTAGAAGAGTGAGAGCCGTGACAGCAACAGCAGCCCGTGGTGGACACACGCGCTATTGATACCCATTATTCAATAACGTTGGGTGTCTGTGTTTAACGCTATTTATTGCAAACGTCGTCTGCTATACGACACTAAACCAATAGCATTTAACAGAAAATGAAATAAAGAATTAAAAAAATTAAACAATCAAATGAAATCCACAATTTCTTTAAAAATACAATCCCAGAATTAATACTTGCGTTTCTTTTTTCCGCTAGTATAGAAAGGTAAGACTAGGCATTTAATAACAATTTTCTCCGAAGGATGGAGACAATTTGAGTGAATGGCAGATATTTTTTTTCTGTGAAACGAAAACAACAACGCTTATTTCAATATGGTCGTTTCGCCTACAAAGTGTAGACTGGCTCGAGACTCCAGTGACTAAATATTTGTCACATAATTATGTTTGATAATCCTTTAAAATAAAACCAAAATAATATCATAACTTTAAAGGCTGGTCACTAGAGACTCTAGTGACCAGCCTTTATTGTATAGTTATGATATTATTTTGGTTTTATTTTAGTGGATTATTAAATAGGATTATAAGAAAAAAATATATAGTCACTGGAGACTGGAGATAGTCTATCTATACAAAGTGCTGAAGCTAAAAATGTATATTACATGGAAAACGTAATGAAATAGAATGGTTGAGCATTTTCATATTGTTGTTTGGAGGCGATCAGCTGATCGCTCGCTATACAGGTGGAGCGATCCATCACGAAAACACGCCTGTATACTTTTGACTGTTTATACAGTAAAACTGGGGTTAACAGAGAGATACATTAATTTTCTTATTTCTGCTCAAAAACATAGATTGTGGGTATTCGTTAGAACCGCCTCGCCGAGGCGGTTCTAACAAGTACCCACAGTGTATGTTTTGAGCAGAAAAATGAAAACTACCACAATTTTTTATCTGAAAGTTTTCATTTTTTGGTGGGAAAATTCTCAATATATTTGAATAGGCGTGTTTTCGTAATCTTAA
This sequence comes from Anodontia alba, assembly GCA_964016985.1. Classification (NCBI taxonomy): domain Eukaryota; kingdom Metazoa; phylum Mollusca; class Bivalvia; order Lucinida; family Lucinidae; genus Anodontia; species Anodontia alba. The sequence continues at coordinate 19,404,964 of OZ024824.1, forward strand.
ATCACTATAATCCATGAATCTGCAAAATTCTGTTAGAGCTGGAATCAGAATAACAAAGATATTATTCCCTTGATTAGATTTATACATTACTTGAACAAAAAATAATTGATAGTGCAGCCCGAAATAGAACCAGTTTCAAAGACATCTTTCATTCACTGTCGGTTCTATATTGTATATCACATGCGGTCACGTGTATTTATAAACTAATGAGGCGAATGTTCTTTTATTTATTATTATCTGAATTCACTGTGTATTGCTTGCAACTATGATCTGTGATTTATGGTATTTCTCAGGGCTAGAAACGACGTATTCTACAATAGGGTAATGAAATTTACATTTCCTGGCACAAAAGAAGGCGACACAATCCTTGCTTGAACATGCCGGCCTGAAACGACATCTGATGGTCGAGGCATTTGTTAAGTTTTCCTGATACTTATAGAAACGTGTTTAGATACGTTTCTGCGATGTTCAAAGTAATTTGCTGCTGCTATCAATGGTTTTCAGCACAGTGTTTCGCTGGTTGGGTAGCAAAAATTGGCAAATAATACCTGTTCAATTTACTTACGTTTTCTCTCTATTTTTCTGCTATCAAAATCTCGATATTCAAAATTGTTTTCCAAAAAACTAAACATCTAAACTTTAAACCGGGATTTTATTACTCATCACGAAAACATGTCTATGTAATTTTGCCCCCTCCCCCCCTCCCCCTCAAACCCCATTTTTATATGGAAAAAATGGGATTTGCAGGGGTATACATTATTTTTCTTATTTCTGCTATAAAACATAGATTCAACATCATCATCATCTTCACATTACGAAAACACGCCTATTCAAATATACTGACACTTTCACTGCCAAAAAACTGAAAGTTTTCAGATAAAAATTCTAATATTTTTTTTTCATATTTCTGCTCAAAACATAGATTGTGGGTACTCGTTAGAACCGCCTCGGCGAGGTGGTTCTAACGAGTACCACAATCTATGTTTTTGAGCAGAAATAAAAATAATGTATACCTCTGTAAACCCCAGTTTTAAGGGGGTCAATATTATATAGGCATGTTTTCGTGATGAGTAATTGCCTTCACCCTCAATACTTGAGTATTCTCGCAATATGTTGGAGAGTGCCCTCACGCCTCGGATGAAAGATGTATTTAGCAGTTAAAATGGTTAAAAGGTTAAAAACAAGGCGTGGCGTTCAGTAGGTGATGTTGGCCAGCTGGATGAGGTGGTTCTAACGAGTACTCACAATCTCTATTTAGACAAAAATAACGAAAATATCACATTTTTTCATCTGAAACTTTTCGTTTTTGCAGCCATAAAAAGTGTCATTATATTGAATGGGCGTGTCTTCGTAATGCCAGGTGTTTCCATGAAACTATAATAGAGAATGTCTTCTCTTGATAGCGTCATGGTATTTCTAAAAGGTGCCTAGTGTTCGAGACTAAGGTTCAGATTGCATTAGCACCTTATTCATACATGCCATACCTACAGCTGTGTAGCCTAATGTCGCGTATCTGCCAATCCTGCTCTTTTTCAAATATTTTTCAATCAGAAATCTTGCGAGCTTATAATATGAAAAATTCTAAAAAAAAAAAACATGACTGTTACATTTTGCTTTTGGAATCTGGGTTTTAATTTAAAACTATTGGAAAAAAATGTTTCATTATACTCAAATGGGTTAAAATCATTTTGGCTAAAATGTCCACTTAAAATCCGCTGAAATATTCAAAATGGGATTCTGAGTATTCCGCTCAAATGTCCACCGCCCACTGGACCCATTGCTCTATGGTGTCCATCTCCTACAGCTTTTAGGGTGCTTATGGCGTCCTATTTTTTAAAATTTAGTGGTCAAAATTATTTGGCCTTCCTTCTGAAAGGGGTCTACTCTGAAAGGAAAGAATTTGCTCCCACAGGGAGCAAATTCTTTCCTTTTAGAGTAGACCTCTTTTCAGAAGGGGTCAGCTATGCTGAAAAGCAAACAGGAAGTCACAAAAGTTGTCACCTTGAAAAAAGAAATGACAGAAGCTCTCTTAGTTGTGTCAAATTCCCTGAAGGACACCGCCTTCGGTAACACTGCGCATGTTTCTGCGCACCATGGTCTTTGATCGTACTTCAACAGTTTCAAACGACATTAAATGAATCAGTCAGTAATAAAGAATAACAACAGTGATGGAAAGAAAACGTTAGATCCTAGTGATAAGGTTTAAAATTAATGAAAACACATGTTTTAATAAGGAAGCCATTTAATCATTCACTATCATGTTTGACTAGTATTCCCTTTAAAAAAAATATCAATGTTATATGCATATTCTGTTGGAATTTTAATGAAAATCCAAAATGATCGAGTCTTAGAACGGTCTGTTATGTTCAAATTACCTTAAATATGTACAAAATGTAAATTTCAAGTTGGGTTTCCACGGGAACCAAATAAAACTCTTTAAAAAGATCCCGTTTTCATATACTGCAGTGAATTTTTATTTCAGAATTTTGCAGATCATATTAAGGTTCATCAAATATCAGAGTTATTAATTTCTCTGGAACAGAGGTTCTTTTGGTTTTTCATTTTTATGGCAGGGAATAACTTTAAGATGACCCCCGATCTTTCCCAATCATGGAGATTTAATGTTTTAATGGCTGGATTAGCAGCGAATGGTGTAATTCTCTATGGCAGAGCTAGGTTTCTTACAAGGGTACTGAACCCAGCGTCGTTTAATATAAGATTACATTAATTTCTCATCCCATACGTGTTCTAAAGTTGAACAAGCCCTTTTGTCTACCTAAACATTGCTGGATGAGTGGCAAAAAGTATGGACCATCATGAGCACAAAGGCTGCAGTTCCGTATCCCCAGGAAAGCCCTGCAATTTACCAGTTATGACAGAGACCGGCCGACAAATTCACTTATCATCACGAAAACATGCCTATATAATTTTGACCCCCTTAAACCCCACTTTTATATAGTAAAACTGGGGTTTACAGGGGTATACATTATTTTTCTTATTTCTGCTCAAAACATAGATTGTGGGTACTCGTTAGAACCGCCTCGGCGAGGCGGTTCTAACGAGTACCCACAATCTATGTTTTGAGCAGAAATATGAAAAATATCAAAAAATTTTATCTGAACATTTTCATTTTTTTTGGTGGTAAAATTTTCAATATATTTGAATAGGCACGTTTTCGTAATGTCTTGGAGAAACGCTGGAGGTGATTGCGCATAGATGATGAGCCAATGCAAGTGTGGATAGACTATGTGGTATCACACTAGAATGCTATTAACTGAATTACAAATGTTTACAAAGCTGTACTGTCAAATCCATTGTATGAACTTGAGACATGACAATATACTAATTCCTCTCGAACAGAAATCTTAAGCTGTAATGCGTTTTTATAATCAGTCTATTATCTGCTTGGGAGATGTAACAGGAGGAGAAAAAATAGGCCCTCGGAACCGGATAGCAAACTCCTTCGGTATCAAAGTAGAAAATGTACAGCATTGCTATAAAAGCTGGCGCTGAAAGGAAACACAAGTGCAAAATACTATATTGAAGAAGTTGACCAAAGTTCAAAAACATAACACGTGGAAACCGAAAACAGAGAGCAAAGAGTGAGTGACCACAATGCTAGATTTACAGCATTGGATCCGCATTAGAATACCTGCATTGGAATCGACAGCAATATAAATCACTGGGGTAAAGGGTGGGTCCTGAACTAGTTTTACTCTATCGAAATCCCGTCCTTAACGCTTAACACTCTGAGTGAAAATTTCTGCAGACGACATATGAACTATTTTTTCTTTCTTTTTATTTTTATTTTTTATTTTTCAAGAAAATAGGCCGTGACACTTCATGCAAAACTGTCTCCTCAATTTGTCGTCTGCTGAATTTGCCCAGAGAGTGGTAAAGATTAATTCTGATGCACCTTCAAATTCCGAATATGTGTTAACCCATTGAAGACTAAACGGTTATCCTAAACAGATAACTGGCAAACAGTGCAGACCCAGATCAGACGCCGCAGAACGCGGCGTCTGATCAGGGTCTCCACTGTTTGCAAATAGTTAACCATTGTTCTTTAGGAATATCTACATCATCTGGCCTGACATACCTTAAATCGAAAATGGACCTCCAGTATATTGTGTGGGAGAGTTTTTTCAGTCTTTAATGGGTTAAGTACGTAAAGGATCCTCTTCTTCATTAGTCAAACATCACAGTAAACACACAAATAATAAGAAAACTGATGAAACTAGATATAGTTCTAATAAAGGGCTCAGTGGCGATCTCATAAATGGGACAGAGAAAAACAAAAGAACAAAGAAAAAACACAATTGGACTGCAGACGGCAATAGTCAGACACCAGCATAGGGGAGGGAGACATCATTTAGTTTGAATCTTATTTCGCCGTCGTGCAATTCACACTTGGTCTGCTATGAACAAAATTCGGCAGACGACAAAATGTCGATATGTTTCTTAGTTTTCCTAGAAAATAGGATCTGATACTTCATGCAAATTGTCTCCTTAGGAGACAATTTGCATGAAGTGTCAAATCCTATTTTCTAGGAAAAGTAAGAAAAAATATTTTAAAATGACGCCTGCTGAATTTGCCTATAGCATGCCAAGTGTGAATTGCACGACGGCGAAATAAGCTTCAAACTAAATGACGACTCCCTTCCCTATGCTGGTGTCTGGCTATTTTTTTTTTTATTTTTGTCTGCAGTCCAACTTGTGTTTTTTCTTTGTTCTTTTGTTTTTCTCTGTCCCGTTTATGATATCGCCACTGAGCCCTATATTAGAACTATATCTAGTTTCATCACAGCTTTCTTATTTCTTGTGTGTTTACTGTGATGTTTGATTAAGTAGAAAGAAGATTCTATACATGCGGCAATTTTTACCCAGCATGCTAAGCGTTAAAGAAGGAAGCAAAGATTTCTATGCATGCAATCAAGTTGCCGCATAAACTCCATGTTGTAACCTATCGTTTTTGTAACCACTGACAATCTCTTAAATTCTCCAAGTCCAGTATTCTTGGGAAAATGTTTGGAAAATAAAAGCAGAGGACATTGTTAAGAAGTATTTGGTGATAATTCTGAGATATTTTTTCTCCTATATTCGCTTCTAATGAGTAACCTCAACATATGTTTCAGGGAGAAATAAGAAAAAACATTTTCCCGAATCATCACCAAATACTCTTAACAATTCCTCTATCGGAGAGAACAATCGTTCATTACCGTCTGCTAAATAAACTTCCAGCGTTCAGAGAGTGAATGGTCAGTTTTATTGAGTCCTTCCAAGTAGCATATAAGACTAATAAGCTCTTGGTCCTTCAGATGGCAACTGTGCCTATAACGTAGAAAATGGGATGCTAATAGGGAGGCAAAAGTCGCCGAGACGCACAAAGGCATTAGCTGCTCCTCCTAAGTACATGTTCATATTATATATCGTTCCTAGCGGGCACATGTCGTTTTTAACACGTCGCATGAACGTCGATGCAACGTTACACTGAACAAGTCCTCTATGGAAGAGATAAAATCGTTCATTATCTGCTAAATAAACTTCCAGCGTTCAGAGGGTGAATGGTCAAGTTTTATTGAGTCCTTCAGATGGCAATTGTGCCTATAAAGCAGAAAAAGGGATGTTTCTTGGGTGGTGGCAAAACTCGCAGAGACACACAAAGCCATTCTCTGCCATCAGAAGTACATGTACATATTATTTACCGTTCCCAGCGGGCATATGTCGTTTAAACAACGTCGCTTTAACGTCGCTGCAACGTCATGAATGAACGACCATCCAACGTCATGACTGCACCGACGTTCATGCAACGATGACGTTTAATCGGCGTTCATGCCACGTTGTATAAAAACATGTGCCCGCTGGGGTTTATACCTCGAAAGTGGACGAAGAATATCTTGATCTGTGATCAGACAGCGCGAATGCACCAACTGACCTGAGATTTTGCTGGACGAATGCATGTGATAGAAAGTTGTTTTTCTTGTGGCGCAAAGCAATCGACATGATCAAGTTTCTCAAGACTAGAACCTTTGATCCAAGTTGACAAGGCTTGTTGACATAGGACATTTATTGGAGGACGCCATATGGCAAAGGTTAACCTTTAACCTGTCGAATTTAAATATCAGCATACCACAAAAATCTTAACCCTTGAAGTGGTGAGCAAAATAATAGCAGACGACATTCTAAATTATTTTTATTGTTTTTCAGAGAAAATGAAACTTGGTATTCCATGTGACGATTCACATGAAATACCAAGTCTTATTTTCTCTGGCACACACACACACACACACACACACACACACAAATGTGATTATGCACCAGTCATTTGAAACTCCGGCCCCAACGATGCCGGGGATAGTGGGGACACAGTGGGGCTTAAGTGTCGTGATTTAACCCCCGATGAGTCATGGCAGTGCCTTAGATGTGCCGGGGTATCAATTTCCCTCCAAAATGCTTTGCAAACATAAATTATAGCCATATAAACCTCCAGCTTTAGCGTTCTAATAATCTGGCTCATCCTGTAAATGATACAATCGAATTTACCTGTATCGAGTAAACCAGACCCTTTACCATGAAAACGATATAGGTTCATTTTTGCAACAGAGAGCAGCAGACCGCTCCAGAAAAAAAGTGGACCCGGGGTGGAGGGGCTTTTAGCAAGGATTTTACCATAAATTTATCCCCGCGGTACAGGGCGTTTAGCAGGGCTTTAAAAACTGAAAAGTTAAAAGTCTCGCTATTCCTCGGCCTAGTAGGGGCCGGGACTACAAATATCTTGGTGCATTAGCACATCATGGGTTCTTAGTTTAACTGTCATCTTTGCTTTTCCCCTGAAAGTTGGGCTAGGCTTATCATTCATCATGTTCAAATCTTAAAGCTGAAAATATGAAGATCTGTATAGATCACCAGGCATACTTTTTGGAATAAATCGTGTGTCGTCTAGTGAGCGCTAAAGGTTTACAATCATTTATTATCTGCAAAAGTACTTGGCAATAAGAGAAGTACTTAAGGAGAAAACAAGAGCGGATCAAGGGAGTTCGGGGGTTCAGACGACCCCACGCAGCCTTTGAAAAAAATATTTTCATGTGAACGTTTAGGTGATAAAGTTTGTATACTGTACTTTTACTTAGAATTTTCGCAAGTAGTATAGGGTGCCACTCTGGCCCCATATATGGGGCCAGAGTGGCACCCTATACTACTTTCGCACCTATCTATATATTTACCTTATGCTTACCGTAATTCACCAAGTCCATTTTACTACCTTTTGATGTGTTTAAAATTGCTGGATGGGTGGTAACCAGTATAGACCCTGATCAGAGGCCGCTTTCTGTGGCGTCATATCTGGGTCTTTACTATTTGTTCAGGCCTGTCTGTCTATATAGTTAGGAGAAGTACAGTAATTTGATCAAATCGAATACCATCAGAAATTCTTAACTTTCTTTTTAACTATCCTGGACCCGCCACTCGAAATGTGCTGGAGTCGAGAAAAGCTGCAATACAAAACTGAGCATTCTTGCGACATAACCTGTCATCAGAAATGCGCATGCCAAATACTCAAATCCTGATCTGCTGAAAGCTTTACCCAGTTTGCTAAGCGTTCACGACAACAAGAGACACCGGAGATTGGAATATTTAATAACATGCGTGTTATGGAGAGATGGAGAAAAGAAAAAAAAACAACAACAAAAAACTTACATTTCATTGAAGAATAAAGAAAACAATGCCTTCGCAAAAATTTCAATCTCCTAACAAATTAAGAAAATAAAATAGTCATGATTCGGGAAATTATAAGTCGATATCCTTTACTTGCCATGCTTGCACGGTGAGTAAGCATGCTCCTGGCAAATTCAGTTGACTGCATTTTCAGAAAATATGTTCGACAATCCCTAATTGTTTTGGGAAGACAAGTATTCCAAAATGCTATCTACTGATTTTATGTACCTTCCCAAAATATCGTCTGCTGATTTTTGTAAGTTGCATGCTAAGCGTTAAATAAACAAACGTATTTATAAGTTAATAATATTTACCAGTAATCCACATGTATTTTCACTCTCTTTTTCGAATTATCATCACATTCGTCGTAACTGTCTTCATTTATACCGTTTGCTGACATCTTCAAATGAAGTGCTCACAAGTTAAGTCAATACGAAACAAAATACTATTTCTTGTACAAAGCTATTGTTACTAGTGAAACATCAACACTTGGACAAAATAACGAATCTCAAATATTTCTTTTTCATGTATCCAATTATAAATGTGCTAATAGATTTTATTGTAAATTCGCTTAATTACCTTTTACGCCAAAATGGTACAACTGATATAAGCAAAATGTAGCAGACGACATTTTATTTGTGTTATATTTCCGAGAAAATAAGTCTTGACATTTCATGTGAATCGTCTGCTAGGCAGATGATTAAAATGAAATGTAAAGCCTTACTTTCAAAAATAAAACCATCAAAATGTCGTCTGCTGCAGTTGTGATTAGCACTTTAAGCGTTAATTCAGTTGCCAATAATATGTACAATACTGGCAGACTGGCAAATGGATGGATATTAGTTATTTAACGCTTAGCACTCTGGGTAAAATTTTCAGCAGACGACAATTTAAAATAGTTTTCTTATTTTTCCCAGAAAACAGGTTTTGACATTTCATGCAAATTATCTCCATTGCATGAAACTTGCCTGAAATGAAATATCTAAACCTGTTTCCTGGTTAAAAAAAGGTAGCATCAATTTGTCGTCAGAGTGCACACACTATGCAGCCAGATGCGACCGATTTGCCATACCTTAAAACTGAGACACAACTTCCAGCACGATGCGCACCGTTAATCTATTGTAGTCTGGAGACCCCTAAAAGAGTAACTGGCAAACAGTGCAGACCCAGAGCAGATGCCGCAGAACTGTTTGCAAACAGTTAAAAAAATATCTAAATCACATTTCTTGACATACCTAAAATCGAAATTAAAATCTTCCAAAATGTAGTGATGGGGAGATCATTCAGTCCACAATTTTTTTCCTTACGTATACGCGGTTATGCAAAATGTCCTCTACGGCATAGCTCTATATAGATAGTATCGTTTTTTCTTAAACAAAAATATTGATTTTTTTTTCTAATTTCCCCACAAATAACTACATGTATCTTGTGGATACTCATTAGAAGCGCGTCGCAGAGTAACATATGTATTTGTGGAGATCTTGATACTACTCTTATGCAGAACTACATAGTCATGGTTTTTCACCATATGATTTGGATAATGAGGAATAGTTTGTTTGTTAAGCAAATAAAGACAATTTTTCACAGTAAGATAATTGCTAGAAGTAAACAACACAGCGAACAGCTGGTTTAAATCAAAGCACTGAGAGTGCTGATGTGGGCGGTTGTCTGAAGTTCTATAGGCCTCTAGAACCGATAGTGATTTACTCGGGTTACACTTTTTATCCAACGATGTAGATTTGGCGCATTTTTCTGGAGTATTTATACTCGTCCGCCGATATGTATTCATATAATTAACATTTTATTTTTCCGACAGTTTGAAATTTTCTTTGATTTTGCTATAAGCATCAGAGTGTACACGGCTAATATGTTTGAATGCAGAATTGAGTGTTATCAGCGTTAGTAGTGCATTGTTATATAATTATTAGGTTTGGGGGCTAAACTTCTCCTTATCACAGCATACTAACGCCCTTTTGAGCATGATCAGGTAAGTACAGAAGAGCTTAGAAAACACTAGCCCGTATTGATTCTAGTAAAATCACGTCTGGGTATTGGGGGACTTCAATTACTCAAAACTGACTCGGGAAGATACATTACCTTGGTCAAGCCTAATTGTCCCAACACTGAAATGAACAATTTAATTTCCACCCTTGATAATAACTGCCTTACCTAAATGGTACAAGAACCTACTAGGGAGGCTAACATTTTAGGTCTCTTCCTGACAAGCAACCCAACTCTAGTTGAGTCTGTTTGTGCCACGCCAGGTATTTCAGACCTTTCAGCAGTGCTTTCAATCGCTTAACTCAGGCCCTCAATACAACAGATGAAACCTAGAAATGTGCACATCTGTTCAAAAGCAGATTGGGTTAGCATGAAGCGAAAAATGCTGGAATACCAGACGACCTTCTTTTCTCCCTCTGACGGTAAGTGCACTGAGCTGTGGCGTGAATTTAAGGACGAGACTAATTTCCTTATTAGTAAGTATGTGCCCTCTAAAACACTTCAAGGTAAATGAACCTGCCCTGTATCACCCAGGAAAGAAAGAGAAAATGAATCTGCGCGATCGTCTGTATCAAGTACAGAAATCCGGAAATGATGCCGACAGACAGCGTTTCAAAAAGGTAAAATATGAGGTGGGTTGTATCAAAAAGAAGCTTTTTTCCTACCTTAAAACTGCCGTCAAGACTCCTAGGGTAAGGTACCTCTCAAAACAGAAGGGTAACTAGTTACTGATTACGAAAACAAGCCTATTCAAATATACTGAAAAATTTACCACCAAAAAATGAAATTTTTTAAATAAAAATTCGGATTTTTTTTCTTATTTCTGCTCAAAACATAGATTGTAGGTAATCGTTAGAACCGCCTCGGTGAGGCAGTTCTAACGAGTACCCACATTCTATGTTTTGAGCAGAAATAAGAAAAATAATGTATACCCCTGTTAACCCCAGTTTTACGAGGGCAAGTCAATAAGTAACCAGCCTATCCCATTTCCAATTGACCGAGACACCCAAGATGTTTATGCCTTGTTTCAATACATATTTTATGCCTGAGGACAAAATTGCACCCTTATCGTGTCAGTCACTCATAAGATAGTGAATGTCAAACATGGCTAGCGATGTAAAAGTAAGCTTTTCGTCAAAAGTTGAGTACCGTGCTGTAATTCGGTACTTGTATTTGAAAGGGAAAATAGGTGAGGAAATACATTGCGAGTTGACCAATGTTTATGGGTCTTCTGCACCATCGTATGCACAAGGTAAATTCTGGGTTGGTAAATTCAAACGCAGTAGAACGTCTTTAGAAGACGAAACCAGGTCTGGGCGCCCATCAGATGCCACCAATGAAGAAATGTGTAACAAAGTACGGGTGTACTCTGATAGGCAAATTAAGGTGGAAGAAATAGCGAATGCATTACACATGGTAGCGTTTCAACAACTTTACATGATCTCTTGGGTGCACAAGCTAACAGCCCGTTGGGCCCCAAAATCCCTTAGCTACGAGCAAATGGCAACCAGAGCATCAGTATACAGCGCATTGTTGAAGCGGTCTAGGTCAAAGGAAGATGATTTTCTTTCACGTCTGGTGACTGTAGATGGGACCTGGGTCCATAAATATGAGCCAGAGAATAAAGCTCAAAGTCGCCAGAGTGTAGGGCCGGGGTCTCCGAGGCCAAAGAAGTTCAAAACGCAACCCTCTGCTGGCAAGGTGATGGCAACTGTATTTTGGGATGCACAAGGCGTTATTATGTTGGACTTTCTAGCAAAGAAAAGTACAATAACAGGTGCGTATTATGCAAATTTGCTCGACTAACTGAGAATTGTGATCCGTGAAAAACGCCGAGGTAAACTCTCCAAAGGGATTCTGCTCCAATAGGACAATGCGAGAGTCCACACTTGCAAAATTGCAATGGATGCTGTTGAACGGAATGGGTACGAGCTAATACAGCACCCCGCCTATTCTCCGGACTTAGCTCCTAGTGACTATTTCCTATTCCCAAACTTGAAAAAGGATATCCGTGGACGTCATTTCCGGTCCAACGAAGAAGTGGCGGCAGTTGGGGAGTGGGTCAGAGACAAGGACCCTGGCTTCTTCAGTTCTGGGCTGATGGCACTGGAACATCTTTGGTCCAAGTGCATCATTCTAGAGGGCAATTACATCGAAAAAGAAGAGATCGATCTCACCCAGAAATAAGTTAGGCTGGTTTTTTATTGACTCGCCCACGTACTATATAAAAATGGGGTTTAAGGGGGTCAAAATTATATAGGTATGTTTTCGTGATGGTAGTCAAAGTTAAACTGCTAAATGCACAATTGCAGTCGGTGTTTACTCCAGAATCTCCCATTAAACTAAAACAGATATGCCTGCAGGAAGTACACGACATACAAGATTCAGGTTTTTACAGCGCAGAAAAATGTTTCTCTGGAATTTGATAGCTCATACAGCGATATGCAGGAAATAAATATTTCTCTGAATGGCATCAAGCTGCTTCAAGGCCTGAACCCCGAAAAAGCACCGTGACCGGGCCGCATTAAACCGCTTCTGTTACAAAAGCTTTGCCTTGAAATTACTCCAGTCATGCAGGTCATACTCGTATTCTCGAGATCTCTGGATGAGGTTCTCTGCCATCTGACTGACACAAAGCAAATGTTTCACCTGTATTAAAAAAGGGAGACGTCAAGCCCATGAAATTATAGACCTACATACCTTACTTGTTTACTGAGCAAACTTTTAGAACACATTATAACTTCAAACGTTGTGAAACATTTGAATAATAGTAAGATCCTCTACGACCTTTAATACGGTTTCCGTACTGAAAGACTTTGCGAGACGCAGCTCACCATGCTTGTAGAGGGACTCCACCGGAACATGAATGAAGGCAGGTAAGCAAAGCGATATAATATTGCTAGACTTCAGCAAGGCATTCGACAAAATCAACCATGAAAAGCTTACTTTCAAGCTCCATGGCTATGGCATTAGAGGCAAAACCCTGAAACGGATTGAGGCTTTCTTGCATAGCAGGTCACAGACAGTTGTCCTCGAGGGGGATTGTTCTGAGCATTGCGAAAACCTGCCTATTCAAATATACAGAAAACTTTGCCACCATAAAATAAAATTTTTCAAATAAAAAATTCTGATAATTTTCACATTTCTGCTCAAAAACATAGATTGTGGGTACTCGTTAGAACCGCCTCGACGAGGCGGTTCTAACAAGTACCCACAATCAATGTTTTAAGCAGAATTAAGAAAAATAATATATACCCCTGCAAACTCCAGTTTTTCTATATAAAAGTGGGGTTTAAGGGTGTCAAAATTATATAGGTATGTTTTCGTGATTGGAGGTACCAGTAACATCAAGTGTCCCGCAAGGATTTGTCCTGGGACCAATCCTCTTCTTGGTCTATATTAATGACCTGCCTGACAAGGTAAAGTTACAGGTGAGATTATTTGCCGATGACATGGCCGCATATCTGGCAATAACAAAAGGCAGCTAAAAGCTGACCTCGATATTCTCCAAGTCTAGGAACAGGAATGGGGTATGGAATTTAATCCGTCCAAATGTCAGGTAATCCATGTAACCAGGTCGAGATCATCTTTCCCAACATCTTATACTCTTCATGGTCAAACGCTTGAAGTGTCATCATATGCCAGATACCTTGGTGTCGATATAGCTAGTGACCTCTCATGGAAGTCCCATGTCACGAGAATAACACACACAGCCAATAAGTGCCTCGATTTCCTTAGAAGAAACTTAAAGTGCAAAAACTCCCAGCTGAGAGAAAGAGAATACAAGGCCATTGTCCGTTCCTAACTGGAATACATGTATGCTGCCCCAAATGTGGGATCCCCATTCTCAATATGACGTTAATAAGATTGAGATGGTGCAGATGAGGGCTGTTCGATAGGTCCTATATAGGTGATTCACCATATTCCAGTGTCACAGGCATGTTTGGGAAACCTGGCTGACGCACCCTTGACCAGTGACGCGCTGATTCTAGACTAGTTCTTTTCTATAAGATCGTCTATGGATATATTGCTGTACCACTCCCAACTTATGTCATACCACAGACTCGTAACTCTAGAACTATTTTCTACGGTCATTCTCTCCCTTCCGCTGATTCAAGAAGGGCAGTTGTCAGTTTCTGGCGAAAGAATGTGAACAATACTGGTTAACCGCTTAGAGGACTAAGCCTGCCCAGTAAACGTGTGGTTAGGTAAACTTACCGCGCTCGACATAACCCCATTGGGTTGACTGGGCCGTAAAACCGCAACACAAACAAAAACCTCTAGAACTTCACACCCATTTGCTTACCACGATACAACTCCCTGCCGGGACTGATTATTATAAATATTCGTTTTACCCACTCGCAGTTGTTCAGTGGAATAACATTGCAGCCCCCATTGCCACCTTGACCAGCCTTGGTAGCTCCAAGCTAGCTGTCAGTCAGGTGTGCCACATGAAACTATAAATGTACTACCACTGTTTTCAGCCTCACTTTTTACTTTTTCCTGTATAACACACTAACACTATGCACTTTTACTCACTCTTAATGTCTCGCTCTGTTTTATTGCCTTTCTTTTATCGCATGTTGTGGGACCCCGGCACATAATAGTCTACGCAGTTGAGGGTGTATGACGTATGAAAAGACAGATAGGTTAGTACTATACTGGAAAACGGACTGTCGACATGTGGTGTGTTAAATCGGATGGAGGTCTGTCAATCATGACTTTAAGCGTTTTCGTACAAAGCGTTTTCAACAACTTGCAGTTTTTTGGTTCTTTCACTGTGATGACGCACTTATTGTACAGCTTTCTGGGTGCAGGCTTGTGCACGAACTCGGTCTTCTGTTGTTGTTGTTGTTGTAGATTTTCGCCGTTGACTTGTCGGCGAACCGTCCTTGATGACGTCATATGAGTTTTGGTTTGAACTTCGAGCGTGCGGGCCGCTGGAATTGACTTCGAATCGGGATATTTAGGTCGGAAACCGCGAGACCCCGTTGTCCTTCGCAATGCGTTAAAAGTTTTAACCTTTTATAATGTAAATTATAGATCAGTTCTCTACTGTATAGTTCAAGTTTGTAAATGCTTGTTCACTGCTGGTATACAATGATGGGTCTAAGATAAGCCGCGTGAGCACCTCTGGGGATGACACATTAATAGATAGTCTTTCGGAAACTTCATTAACCTTAGTGATATACTTTTCCCGTGCTTCACCATATGCAGGACACTCCGCAAGAAAGTGTTGGCGATTTTCTGGAGCCCCCTGGCAGAGTTTACATGTAGGATCAACCAGATGTTGATTGAATACTGCCTTGTTACTCTGTAGCGCGGCTTCACGAAGAAGTCCTCATCTATCAATGCAGCCCTCCTGATCTCGGAAATGCAGAATGAGGCGAAAGATTGTGGTGAACCGCTTACACTTGTGACGCTGGATGCCGCCAAGGCGTTTGACGTGGTATGGCAGGGATCATTACTGAGGAAAATCTACCTGGAAGGTGTAGATGGATGTATCTGGCTTACTTTATTAAACATGTATATACAAGCAACGTCTTTTGTGAGATGGGGTCAACGTGTTTCTGCACCTTTCCCTGTCGAGCAGGGTGTCCGCCAGGGAGGCATCCTCAGCACTATACACTATAAGTTGTTCAATAATGACCTCCTGCATGTAATTGAGGAATCTGGTATCGGGGCTACTATTGGCTGTCTGTACTGCGGAGCACCAACGTGTGCTGATGATGTTGCAGTTCTTGGTGGCAAAATGCATGCTCAGTGTATTGTGACAATTGTCCGGTGGTATTGTGGTGGACATCGTTATTGTATCCATCCCCAGAAGTCGGAAGAAGTGCCCATGAATAAGGATGACAAGGATCCAGAGTCCGATATCATGTATGGTGAAGAGCCTATATCAAAAGTACAGAGTGCAGTGCACCTGGGTGTCCATAGGGAGAGTACTGGTAGACCAGATATCCAGAAAAAAGTGCAGTTGGGCAGGCGTACAATGTATAGCATGATGGGAGCAGGCGTGTATGGCGGATCAGGATTGAATCCAATTGTGTCCTCTCACCTGTGGAAGATATATGTGGTGCCTCGGGTGCTCTATGGCCTTGAAATCCTGTCACTGACTCTGGCTGATGTTACAGCCCTGGAGAGGTTACAGCGAGAGATGCTGCGAAAGCTACAGTCTTTAACCAGAAGTACAGCTACAGTTGCTGTTACATGTCTGTTGGGGACTCGCCCGTTAGAGAACGAGTTGGATCTGAGGAGGCTTACGTTGTTGTGCAATGTTCTTTTCACAGACGGTACACTGGAACAAGATGTCGCTCTGCGTCAGATTGCTGTGAAGGATGCCGATAGTCATAGTTGGTTTACTGCCTGTAACCGCCTTCTGCACAAGTATAACCTCCCAAATATATACGTCCTTAAGGAGCAATTTTCTTCAGAAGATAAATGTAAAGCTGCGATCAAAGTGCAAGTGGACAGCTTGGTGTCTAATACTTGGTGTACAGAGGCGGCAACAAAATCAACGTTGAAGTACCTAAATGTGAAAGCATGTAAGGTTGGTGAACCCCACCCCTGTTGGAGAACTGTGACTGGTTCAACGCGGGACGTCAAGAGAGCTGTTATCAAAGTACGTCTGTTAACAGTAACCTACTACCTGCAGAAGGATAGAGCAAATTTCAAAGGAGGCTCGGTTACAGATCTATGTCTGCTCTGTTCTGCTGCAACTGAGGGTAGGGTACACTTTATTGCTGAGTGCGGTGCCTTAAGTTCTGTCAGACTGCGCTACCTCGCGGAAATTGAAAATGAACTCACATATAGGAATCACCCATCCGCGGTTGCAAACGTTCTAGACGATAAGGTAGCCTTAACGCAGTTGATTTTGGACTGTACGTCAGCCATGGTGGCTGGTAAGGTTTCTCTCATCCCAGGAAGCTGTCGCTGTTGAACGGATCACAAGGAGGCTGTGCTTCGCGCTTCACCTGAAACGTTGTGAACTCTTGGGACAACTTTAGTGATATGAAAGTTAATTGCCGATCTTAAAGATAGAACTAACAGTACCTTGGTAAAGAGTCAATAAACTACATAGTTAATGTAAATATTGCATGAACTTTTTACCTCTAGATGGTGGATGTATATAGTGTAATATGACGTGTATGAATTGTGTGCATGTATGGATTTCGACAACGTTGCGGATCAGTCAGCCAGTTTCCTAGAACTGTTCGGTACAACTATACATATACATATCGTCCAACATATTGCCCTTGCCCTCCTGCCAGAGGACGAGGAAACGCTGTCAGCTTGACTGCGTGTGGGACTATCAAGTCCGGACATCCACAACAAGACAAGACAAGTAGTGTGTATGTGCTACTGATTGTGAGGTCGTACATGTTCTTGTCAAAAGCCTTAATTTGATCGACAATAAATAGAAACCAGGTTTTAAGCTATGCCGTTTAAAAAAATGTTACAGTTACAATGCTACATTTTGTTTTAATTTTGAGCGGCCAGTACAGTTGCACAATACAAACATCCTCCACAAGCTGGCGCATTTCATTACATTTCGCTTCTTTTTCATTACGTTGTACATAGTGTTTAGTATAGTTACCCCTCTTGTTAATCTGCATTGTTCCCCTTGACCAGGACTAAAGTAAACAACAACAAATTTTTATGTAGAACAACGTAAAAATCAATGAAATACTATAACGAATCTTATAGATCTGATTTGCTTGTTCTGTTAGTTATAATTTCATAGATTGTTATCATTAATCTGAATTGATTTTATTTCCCGAAACAAGGGTGTTGTAAACACGGATTCGCCCCTTTACCTTTCGTACTCGGGGGGGCCCCACAGCTTGGAAAATTTTCCATTTAAAATCCTAATATTTATTTGTGCCTCAGTGTTTAGAGAATCCCCTTATTTGTTTGCAGTGTGTGTGGACAGGGGTTCGAGGGGGGTGGGGGCGGGGGCGGGGATTGGTGCACATGACAAAGTTTGAGGGTAAATGTTGAGAGGGTACATGAGAACACTGGTTCTTGTCCACTTATTTTATAATCCCTTTTCTAATACCCTGCATGAACTGAGGGAAGCAAACTCTGGGGCAAACTCAAACAAGATGGCACAACATTGGCATGCCACTGAGAAATCCTATGCTTTCATCACAGATGACCCTTTGACCCAGCTGAAAGATCACAAAGGGCAGAATGAAAAATAATGTTGCTTTAGCACCCATTAACATACAGGGAAGTAATGTAGCTTGGTTTAATTTCGCCCAGTGGTTTGGGAAGAGTTAGTGTGATGGATGGACAGGTTTCTGGTAAACTCGTATCCATTTTTGGTCAACTCATACCTTAGTCAACTCATACCTTTGTCAAATTTTGGGTTAAGTCGTACCATATTATCTAATTTCAGGAGTCATTCTGCATAGCTCAAAATAGGAATATCCAAATAAACATTTTCCTGATTTCTCCACAAAAATATGTGCTTTGGGAACTCATTAGAATGGCTTCACTGAGGCAGCTGTAATGAATACCCATAACACATACTTTCATGGAAAAATAAGCAAAATACCAAACTCATAATGAAAAAAAAAATCATCTGGAGCTGTGTTTATTGTTTGCTCACAGTCATTGAATACCTTGACTTTAACACTTATCATATTATGGGCAGATTCAGCAGACGACAAATGGGCAATATTTTTTCCTAGAAAATAGGATCTGACAGGTCATGCAAATTACCTCCTACCTAAGGAGACAATTTGCATGAAGTGTAAAATCTTATTTCTTATGAAAAAAAAAAAAAAGAAAAAAAAAATCAAAATATTGTCTGCTGAAATTTTTACACAGCATGCAAGAGTGTAAGTGTTAAAATACTTCCTTGAAAACTTGCAAAACTTTGCCCCATTGTAGACTGAATATATGCAGCATCTAGTCAGGGTCTACTTTGTTTACCACTCATCTGCCGGTCTTTAAGGTCATATGCCAGCAGCAGTTGTCAAAATATGGGAGCTCGTTAACTAAAGATCATGCTGTGTTCACTGTCCTCAGGTTGTGACTGACTAATTCAAAGATATATTAACTGAAGGCCCATCTGTCCAAACTCAACAGACCCAGGTCAGGTCGTGCACACCATGGAGCACAACCAGGGTCTGCAAAGGTTCAAGTATAGAATAAAATATATAACTACTTGCATATACTTCACATCCCAGACTAGTAGCGAACAGGGTGGACTCAGATCAGACACCTTATCCCTTAGCGCCCGATCTAGGTCCACACTGCCCACCAAGGCCTGTCTGTCCAAACAGAACAGACCCATGTCATGCCATGCACACCTTGCAGCACAATCAGGATCTGCACTCTTCCGAATGTAGAATAAAATATATTACTACTTGCACTCTTCATATCCCAGATGAGTAGCAAACAGGATGGTCCCTGATTAGACGCCGTTTCCCACAGCATCCGATCTAGGTCCACACTGTTCGCCAAGACCAGGTCATGCCATGCACAGCAGGCAGCATAATTTGGGTCTGCACTGTTCTAATTGTAGATTAAAATATACTGCTACTTGCAAAAAATCTACATCCCAGGTGAGTAGCAAACAAAATATTCTTTACATTCTATACATTAAAATGAAACCAGTTTTGGCAACTTCAAAATAATTAGTTTTTGGTAAAACCATAGCATTCAAATAAATAAATAAACAAATAAATAAATAAATAAATATTAGCCTCAAAATAGCTAATAATTGGAATTTGTATTACCTGTCTCTAAAATACGATGCTGCACACGGTCGTAGGCATCACAACTTACGGCATGCTGACGTACCAACAACCTTACTACATGCAATGCAAAGATCAGACATCTTGATTTTATTTAAAGCCTTTGATACTCGTGAAGAGAAGTCAAAGATGAATTGCTTAGAGGATTATGTTTTATGCTGAATAAAGTTATTTGTATTGTATTGTATATATCCAGTAATCGGCAGGTAAAAAGACAATAGTACACAAAAGATAATTACTCTTAAAAATTCTTGCTTGTCATTAGGCCCCGCAAAAACAAAAACAAAAACAATATCTTGCTGACCAAATCAAAGGAATTAAAAAAGTCTTTGATTAAGGACAAGATTAAGGAACCCGTATCGATAAATGATCATTTTTCACACCTACATTAATTGGTACAATGTCAAGTTTAAGTAATGTATCAATTAAGGATTCATCAAAATAATGAAAATTTTTCACTGGCACAAATTACTTGAATCGTATCAATAATTGTTTTTCACACCCACATTAATTGGTACATGTTTAACTATCATATCAAATAATGGATGCATCATAATAATTAGTAACAAAATCTGCCTACCTACGTACTCTGCTACCTACCTACCTGTCTGTCTGTTTGTCCGTTTGCCCAGTATGTATTTTTACAAGGTGTGATTTAACCAAACCAGGTATGAGTTAATCGAACTAGGTACGAGTTGACCAAACTAGGTATGAGATGACTTGAGGGGTACGAGTTGACCAGACAATGGGTACGAGTTGACCAAAAAAAGGTACAAGCTGACTCGGGTACGAGTTGACCAGTTACCGACGGACAGACAGATGGACGGAGGCATTTACAATATCCCATGTTAAAGCATGAGGATAATGAAATAAATAGTTTTTTTTTCTAATCTCTTTTCTATATTATACGAGGGATGTTCGAAATGAATTGCTTATTTCTATCTGGAGACTTCAAATTTCAAGTTAGCCCAGAAGTACTCATTTCATGCCCTCGAAGTACTCCCCGTGGCTAGAAATGCAAAGTTTCAGCCGATGTATCCACTTCTTGAAGGCGTCACGGTACGCTGATTTGGGCACAGTAATAAGGTACTGATGAATGGCAGATCCAAGTGCCTGTCGGGACTGGTATTTCCGCCCAGCAAGGAATGCTTTCAATTTCGGAAACAAAAAGAAATCACATGGGGCAAGGTCTGGGGAATACGGGGGGTGAGGCAAAACAGTTACTTTTTCTTTCTTCAAAAACGCCGTAACTATTGCGGAGGTATGAGCTGGGGCATTGTCATGTAGAAGACGGACATGTTTAAAACCAGTGGCAGGGCGTCGTTTCTGATAATACTTTTTCAGTTTCTTCAGTACTATGTCTTTGTAGTGCTTTCTGGTGATGCTTTTGCCCTTTTTCACTGGCACTTTTATTGCGACTCCTTCACCAGAGAAGAAGATTGCATAAAAAACCTTCTTTGTACTCAAAGAACGTTTGGCAATTATTGGGCGTTTGCTGTGTTTAGTGGCCCAGATCTTATTGCTAACCTTTCTGACGGGCTCAAAATAATGGACCCAGGTTTCATCACCTGTGACGACATTGGCAAACTGCTTTTTGTCATATTTTGGAAACACTTGAAGCAGCTTTTTGGCCACTTTAACCCGTTGCCTCTTTTGCTCGTCAGTCAACAGATGTGGCACCCATCTAGCAGAAATCTTTCTGACTTTCAAATGCTTCTTCAAAATAAGGTGAACCGTTGAAAGTGATATGCCTACCTTTCGTGCAATATCAGGAACTGTAAATCTGGCATCTCCTTCAATGATTTCCTTTATTTGGGAAACGATTTCTTTACGAGATGCAGATTTTGGCCTACCTGATTTCGGTGCATTTTTGATGGACTCTACACCAGACTCAAATTTCTTTTTCCACCGCCGAACTGTGTCATAAGACACACAAGAAGGTCCAAAAGCAGTAGTAATTTCAGTCATCAGCTTCTTCAAAGAACAACCAAGTTTTGAGCGAGCTTTGATGTAAGCCCGTATTTCATATTTTTTGTCGACGCTTCTACCAACCATTTTTACTGCAGTGGTCAATGACTGAGTGTATTCAAATGGCAAATTTTATGTCTTACACTTAGTCTAACATGTACATTTATACACCATTGTGTAGATATTGAATAACTCTATACAGGTACGTATTGGCTTTTATCGTGCCCCACGTGGATATCGAGCTAGAGGACAATAAGCAATTCATTTCGAACATCCCTCATATGTTTCTCATGTTATGATCATGTAAATACATTGATGTTTGGACAGTGTACATTTATATAAATAAAATCTTTTTTTAGAAACACTTAAATAGATGTATTTTTATGCTGTATTTCAAATTACCTATACCTGCCAACATTTGAAAATTTTAGTGGGGGAGATTCTTTGTGGAATGGCTTTTTTTGATGACATCAAGCGCATTAAAAATTTTGCTTGAAATTGTCATGGGGGAGATTTGCAAGGAAAACAAAAGAACAAAAAATCAAATATTTAATACTATACATGTATTTCACTTTGTCTAAAAATGCTGTTACTTAAAACTGCTAATGATATATTATACTTGTATTTCATATAAGATTAAAATACTGGGCCCAGTTGTTCAAAGCATCGTTAGCTTAATGAGCTCGTTAAAGGTCATTTCGTTAACTGTTTTAGCAGATTTAATACACAATATTCTGATATTTTTTGCTGAAAAAATGTGAGTAGCTTTTGCACTGCAAAAGCTACTCACATTTTTTCAGCAAAAAAATTAGCATATATGCCGTATTTAATGAGCAAAGATTTAACTATATGTTAATTAACGACATCGTTAATTTGAACAACTGGGCCCTGGAATCTTTATTAGAATTAAAGGTACATAATTAAATCACAGCTCATCACTTTATATCACAGTGGCAAAGGACTTCTTATATTCCCTT
The DNA here is from genome assembly GCA_964016985.1 of Anodontia alba. Taxonomy (NCBI): domain Eukaryota; kingdom Metazoa; phylum Mollusca; class Bivalvia; order Lucinida; family Lucinidae; genus Anodontia; species Anodontia alba. The sequence continues at coordinate 19,427,390 of OZ024824.1, forward strand.
GGTGCCCCGTTTGCCATACATAGTATCTGGCCTGTCAGTTTAAATGAAAGACAGTCAGTGTTGGAGTTCTGCTTGCAGTTAAGAGAGCTGTTATTGTGTCATTTTCCAAATCAGATCTGAGATCAGTTTAGATTCTTTTTAAAAGCAAAAAAAAGTTCTTTCACAGTTACTGATGCTGTTAGGTATTGTCAAAACTGAAATGGCCAATTGCTTTCCAGAAGTTTCAGACTTTCTTTTAAAAGGGTCTCTCCAAAACACATCAATCCTAGTCTCTCCTGAGCTGTTTGTATTCTGGCAGGTGATGCTTATGGGTTTCTTGGAACTCCATATACTCCTCCACTAAGGTCTCAGTGTCACTGGAGGGAATGATCTTGGGAAACTCTTTGCCAATTCCACAACTGCAAAATAAAGAGGAAATATAAGTACATGTGTATGTATGTGTTATAGTCCCTTCACTATATTTCTGAGTGAAGATTGTTTGTGATAAAAGGCATTCTTGCCTAACTCCTCCTGTGGTCCTGAACCACTTGACTGTATTGGATGGATGTGAAAAAAGGAAAGTACAATGTACCTGAGTCTGCCATGATCTGGTCTCTCTTCTCTGGATCAAGAAACCTTAAATGAGACAGCACAGGATCCTTGAATGGGAACTTTTTTTTATCATCTTCTTCACCACAGCCACATAGAAGGCCCTGACACCCCTGAAAATAGAAAATGACATGTTATCAGGTTTTCATTCATGTACATAATTGTTACTGTAGCATTACACTGAATATACATGTAAAATACGGAAACAAGTACATTGTACTTGAAAACCTTTGGCTTCACTCCTGGTTCTAAGTCATCCACAAGGTCTACCTAAAGTTGTGCCTCAGTACCCATTACGAAAACAAGCCTATTCAAATATATAGAAAATTTCACCTCCAAAAACCGAAAATTTTCAGATAAAAATCTCTGATATTTTTCATATTTCTACTCAAAACATATATTGTGGTTACTCGTTAGAACTTCCTCGGTGAGGCGGTTCTAATGAGTACCCACAATATATTTTTGAGCAGAAATAAGAAAAATAATGTATACCCCTGTAAACCCCAGTTTTACTATATAAAAGTGGGGTTTAAGGGGGTCAAAATTATATAGGCATGTTTTCGTGATGCACTGCTATAAGGGTATCAGGATGTTGATGTGCTGAAAGTGTGAAGTTGACGTTGGTGATGTTATCCTGCTTCCAGATCACTTTAGCCAAAACAAATTTCATTAGAAACTTCCTCAGGAGTTGCTCTGTTTCTGCAGCCAAAAAAAACAAGTTTTGGACTATTAGCCTGAAACAGTGACAGACATTTCATCAATGTCATCATGAAAACATGCCCATATAATTTTGACCCCCTTAAACCTCAGTTTTATATAGAAGAAGTGGGGTTTACAGGGGTATACATTAATTTTCTTATTTCTGCTAAAACATAGATTGTGGGTACCCATTAGAACTGCCTCATCGAGGTGGTTCTAACAAGTAGCCACAATCTATGTTTTGAGCAGAAATATGAAAAATATCGGAACTTTTAATCTGAAAATTTTCATTTTTTGGTGGTAAAATTTTCAGTATATTTGAATAGGCATGTTTTCATAATGTGATAACCATAGTTGCAGAGCTTTAAAGTAAAAGAATTACAAGTGTGTAATATATTGAAGACACATATTAGAAACTGACTGTACCTGAAAGGTTGTATTGAATTCATTTAATATTTCCAAAATGAATGTCAGGAAAACGAATGTCAAGTAGTGGCAGGAAAGTTTCATCCACGGATCAGATAAACATGCTGCTACTGTCTTTACCCTTCCATCTTTCTCACCATCATCATGGCTGTTGAAGTAGCTCTTTAGTGCTGCCCAATAGTGAAGGAGTTTTTGTAAACATCTCTGCAAACTCAGTCACCTTGTCGTAGCATGTTTTAATATTTCCAGTGGTTCCACATCTGCACAGTCCATGAATTCTTTATAGACCTCCCTTCACTTTGAGCTGAAATATGAACATGATATATTAATTAAAGGTTTGACAGGATAAACATTAAATTTAAATTTTAGATACTTTCTAGTTAACCCTTAAAGCGCCAAGCAAAATTTGTAGCAGACTACATTTATTTTTATTTTTTTAATTTTTCAAAGAAAACAAGTCTTGATATTTCATGTGAATCATCTGCCAAGCAGATGATTCACATGAAATATCAAGACTTGTTTTCTTTGAAAAATTAAAAAAAATATTTCAAAATGTTGTCTGCTGCAGTTGTGATTGGCGCTTTAAGGGTTAATATGGATAAGTAATTACCTGTGATGGAAGAAATACAAAAATGTTAACAATTGTTATCTATTGGATTAGCCCAGAGAGGTAATGGTAGATTTATATTTCAGGTGGATAAAGATGTCTATTATATAAGATGACGTCGGTTGTTAGCGATACATACTTTCTGAGCCTTCCCAACGAGTCTCTTTTACAGATTTTGAGATACCTTAACTACAAGGACCTTACCAGGTTAGATTCATATTCAAGCAGAGATAATTCTGGAAGGGGCCCTGTGCAAAAAAAGGCCCATAACTTTTCAAAAAAGCCCTATTTTTCTGGAAAGTATGGGTCTTTTAAAAATGTAATGGTATAGGGAAGTGCTGTTCTATACCTTGTTTTCTCAAGAATTTCCTTCAAAAGGCCCATGATGTCTACTGGCCAGAAATATCCCTGATATTGTTACAGATATGTTAAAACTAGCTTATATTCTTATTTCTACACGAAAACATACGTTGTTGATACTCATAAGTAGCATCTAATTAAGCAACTACATATGTTTCAGTGGAAAAGTAAAGAGTATTATTAACCCTACCCTACCTAATTTTCTGATGAAACCTAGCAATTTTTTTCATGTTTTCTCAAAAAAAAAAAAAAAAAAAAAATTGTGCTAAACATTCCAATAAGGAGGGCTGAGCAAACAGTGTAGACCCTGATCAAACTGCTCCTAAAGGAGCAGTTTGATCAGGGCCTACACTGTTTGCCATTCTATCAGTACTTTAAGAAACATTTAAGGAAAATCAAATAGACTTGGTTAAATTTTATGTGCATTATGTGCAAAGTCCAAATATATTTGGTAATTATGGTATTCTTCATAAAAAAAAAAATGTAAAAAAAAAAAAAAAAAAAAAAATCCCTGCCTACCCTACCTATTTTTTTCTAAAATGTTACCCTAAACAATCATATTTTTTTATTTGGCCTAACATCTGTAAGATGACATTTGGGCGGCTGCAGTGTAAGAAAATATTCCTTAGGGCATATATACATGGCAAAGAATATGGTCAGCCTGAGCATCTGGACAGCCTGATCAGTGCCTTCACTATTTGCTTGTAGAAGCCTGGGTACTATCCCTGCAGTCAAAAGATTGTCTGATTGCAGATCCGTAGGGTTCTCGGAAATACAGATTTCAGAGTTTTTTGACAACATTTGTGCCTAAAGTATATGAAAAACTATGCCTGCCAAGCGTACTTTTGAGTCCTAACTAAAACTATGCCTGCCAAGCATACTTTTGAATCTTAAAATTGCTTTGATGCACTTATTGACTGTTTATTTTCTTTCTTGAAAGTATCTTCTAACACATTTTATGCCATCTGGAGTAACCGAAATAGATACACTCACTGACTGGTGGCTTTAAAAATACAATGGTGTGTATCCTGGATAGGTAAAGGGATCAGAACACTCCCAATATGCTTTGTTTCATTTTACACTTGATTCTTCTAATAAGTACCTACAATATAGGATTGTATTGAGAATGTTACAAAAACACACCTATTCAAATACAGTCGACTCTCGTTATCTCGAATTCCAAGAGACTCACTGAAACACTTCGAGATATCCGTACCTTGACATATCAGAGTTGAGAGAGTGAGGAAAACAATAAATTGAACAAACATATTTAACAAATAATTATGTAATTTGACTCCTGAAGTTAGAAGTATATCTATAAAATAATGTGGAAAAGAGGAGAAATTGCTCCCTATGAGCAATTTCTCCTCTTCTCCACATTATTTTATTACCTGTTGTCATAGTTTCATGTTAAACAGGGACCAGATTTTCACTTCAAGATAAGCGGTAATTCGAAATAAGAGAGTTCGAGATAACGAGGTTTGACTGTATATTGAAAATTTCACCACCAAAAACTGAAGGTTTTCAGATAAAAAATCTGATATTTTTCATATTTCTGCTCAAAACATAGATTGTTGGTACTTGTTAGAACTGCCTTGCCAAGGTGGTTCTAATGAGTATCCACAATCTATGTTTTTGAGTAGAAATAAGAAAAATAATGTATACCCATGTAAACCCCAGTTTTACTAGATAAGAGTGGGGTTTAAGGGAGTCAAAATTATATAGATATGTTTTTTGTGATGAATAGAAAAAAAATATCTGAGAATTATCGCCAAATATTCCACCTCAACAACAACTGACTACGGTATGCAGATGCACCGGCTGATCCTAGTCTTCACTTTGGGCTTTTGACCTAAGGCAGGGCTGTGGAAATACCATGCCTGACTTGTCCAGCTTGTCCCATTTTCCCTGACGACAAGCAAGAAATATCAGTTTACTTGTCCTGAGACAAGGACTTCGTAGCACTAGCTAAGAAGAGTATCCAGATTATGATATATATGTATTTCTTATTTCCGGAAGAAAACCTCTTGTGGGTACTCATTAGAAGTGCCTCACTGAAATAATAAAAGAAATAATAAAAACGTCAGTTTTCGGACAAGCAAATCTTGGTTGGACAAGTGGATTTGGACCATTTACTTGTCTGTGGACAAATAATAAAATTTGATAATTCCATAACCCTGCATAAGATAGATTTTCTAGTGTTGTAGCTTATTTTGTTTATTCTTTTACAGCTTAAACGAAGTATGCCAGAGATTTCGGAGTCTGACTTGTGATGACTGTCTTTGGAGATGGCAATGCCATTATTATTATCTTGTAAACAGGTTTGTATCTTGTAGTATTTTCCCGATGATCAATTATAATCAGTCATGGATCAGTTGTAATGAATAATCTGTCACTCTTGTGACTAATGATTGATAAGAATTTTCAAATGGACTAATTCCATTTCATAAAATTCTGTTTTTAGCAAAATTTTCTCTCACTTTTTATTTTAATAGAAAGTTGTAAAAAATGAAATATTAAGTTGTCTATTTGGGTCAGCTTTGATTAAAGGTAAACCTGGAAGAGGGCTAAAATAAGAATGAATACATTTTCTACAAGTCAATTGTTAGCCAACAAGTTGACTATTAGCCAATGATCAGTCAGTTTTACATAACCGATCATAGCCGAATTATTCTGGCTGACTCCCAACACTAGCTAACTGCTAACACAGCTACCATACTATATTCCATAGCTCCAGATAAGGCACTTTTTTATGCCCCTGCCATTTTCAGTGGGGGTGCATATAGTATCACCGCTGTCCGTACGTCTCTCCGTCCTGACTGTCTCATCCATCCCGTACATAACACAAATGGTTTCCGTGTGATATCTTTTGAAAAGATTGGTGCATTGGATTGAAATTTGATACATAGGTATATAATCATAAAATTTAGGTCAAGTTCGATTTAGGGTAAAATCCACTGATTATTTTTCGAGTTATGGCCCTTTTCAACTTTAAAAAATTTTCAGCTTTGAAAAAAGGTTTCAGTTCGATATCTTTTAAAAAGATTAATGTATTGGATTCAAATTTTATACACAGGTATATAATCATAAAATATAGGTCAAGTTCCATTTAGGGTAAAATCCACCTATTATTTTTGAAGTTCCGGCCCTTTCTCAACTTCGAAAAATGGTTTCCATTCCAAAACTTTTGAAAAGATTAGTGTATTGGATTCATATTTTATACACAAGCATATAATTATAAAATATAGGTCAAGTTCAATTTAGGGTAAAATCCACCAATTATTTTTAGAGTTACAGCCCTTTTTCAGTGTTGAAAAATACTTGAAAATACTTGAAAAATGGTTTCCATTCGATATCTTTTGATTCAAATTTTATACACAGATATATAATCATAAAATGTTGGTCAAGTTCCATTTAGGGTAAAATCCACCGTTTATTTTAGGAGTTATGGCCCTTTTTCAACTTTGAAAAATGGTTTCTGTTCCGTAACTTTTGAAAAGTTTAGTGAATTTGATTCATATTTTATACATGAGCATAATTATAATTATAAAATATAGGTCAAGTTTGATTTAGTGTAAAGTCCACCAATTATTTTTGGAGTTACAGCCCTTTTTCAATGTTGAAAAATAGTTTCCTTTTGATATCTTTTGAAAACATTAGTGTATTGGATTCATATTTAATACATAGGTGTATAATGATAAAATAGAGGTCACATTCGATTTAGGGTAAAATCCACCCATTATTATAGGAGTTATGGCCCTTTTTCACCTTCCAAAAATGTTTTCCTTTCGATATTTTTTTTTAAAAAAGATTTGTGTATTGGATTCATATTTTATACACAGGTATATTATCATAAAATATTATTCAAGTTCAATTTAGGGTAAAATCTCCCAATTATTATGAGAGTTATGGCCCTTTTTTCAACTTCATTTTTTGCAAAATGCCAGAGTGTGGGTGAGGATGGCCCTGGGTGGGGGCATCTCTGTCATATTGACACATTTCTAGTTTTCAATCAAAAAGTATTTAATATTTCTCGATGAAAACATACAAAACATATGTTGTGTGTACTCATTAGAAGTGCCTCGCTTCAGTGAGACACTTCTAATGAGTGCACACAACATAAGTTTTGTTTTGATGGAGAAATAAACATATTTACCCCCTCTTATCTAGAGCTATAATGTTTATCCCAGACATTGAAACACCTTAACCTTAAACCGCCAATCACAACAATTGTTGTCTGCTGTGTCATCTGCTTGTGATTTAATAAGTCATTCATGCAAACAGTTTGGACCCAGATCAGACTGCTCCTTTAGGAGCAGTCTGATCTGGATCCATACTATTTGCCTGTATGCAAAAATAGGTTTGAAAAGTTTGCAAGAATATTCAGCAGACGACATAAACAGATGACATTTTCAGATGCAGGTTTTCTTGGCGTTTTACACATAGGATGTCAAGGGGCTACCGTATTTACCCTAAGTATTCGGACACCTCAACTCATTACCATACTTGTTCTAAAATTTGACCAAGTACAATTTACTACCCGATGTTGTGTCTAAAAATTGCTGGATGAGTGCCAAACCATCCAGAATCAGATGAGATGCTGCATTCTGCATCGTCTCATCTGGTGAACACTGTTTCCCCAGGCCTGTCTGTCTGTATACATATGGTATATAGTTGTTTTTTTTCTTGTTTGTATGTTCCTGTCTGTAAACCTTTTTTCCATGAAACATTTCTATGGAACTACATGTACTGCACCTAGGATCTTGAAATTAGATACAAATGTTGGGTATGACTCATTATATTGTGAGAAAGAGAACAGGCCTGCTCATGCTTATTCTACCATTTATTTGTCCATTTTTCTGTCTCTCCAATATTCTAGAGCAGCTCCTGTGTTTGATGTCTGATGGCCTATTAGTGAGCATATGCTCACTTCAGTATTCTAGTTTACATTCTTGCTATAAAAGTTTGAACAAATTCACGTTATTACCTGTTGATGTGTCTAAAAACTGCTGGATCATTGGAAAAAGAGTGGACCTGAGTAGTGTCTGAACTGGGTCTGTACTGTTTGAGTAGTGTCTGATCTGGGTCTGTACTGTTTGCTCAGACCTGTCTGTCCCAATACTTAGGATAAATATAGTATACTCTTTATGTATTTCCTGTGTTCCTATTTTAAGTGAAATGTTAAACTCAAATTCATAAAGGCAGAAAAGACGGTTTGAAAATTCAGATCTTTTTCTTGATTTGAATTTTCTGTCATGCTTTCTAAGTGGTAATTGCTTAGTCTCACAATTTTTATTGTGGGAAGCTTCTAATCAATACCCACAATACATTATGATGTGCAAAGCCCTATGCAGTTTGCGGACAACGCAGGCTCTGATCAGCCTGTGCATTTGCACAGGCTGATCTGAGCCTTCGTTTTCCGCTTACAGAATCAGTGGATACTGAAGAACATGCAGATAAATAGAGATTGTCCAGATCAGACTGCAAGGATGCATATGCTCACCAGGACTTTGGCTGTTCACATATGACATAAAGGCCTTTCTCCCATATTGTGCATCATATGTTTTTTTGTGGAGAAATATGAAAAAAATTCAATAGTTTTCAAATGAAAAAAATATTTTCTGAAGCTAGGACGTTTGTTTTAATTTACAGTTGTTTAGAAGGCCAGTCATGGAAAGAGACATTTATCAGAATGCACAAGGAATATGGCCAGTACATTTCTTGTTACCGGGATATCCGTGGTGTCTGGAATAGGCTGGAGAAATTTCTTGAACTCCACTGTCCTTCCATACTGAGATCATTACAAGGTGGGTACAAACTCTTGTTTACATAATCAGAGGACCTGTTAAAGAGGAGTATTTGATGATAATTCTGGGATAATCGTGCCCCAGCTTCAGAGAAGTTAGAGGAGATATTGCTTCTAGGTAGTTTGTCCATCCTTATGTCCATCCATCTCTTTGTCTAGGCAAATAAATAGGTATATGTATTTATGTGGCTGCAGATTATGGACAGTTTCAGTGTATTTGAATGAGATTTATTCCATTAGCCACACAAAATTTTCATTTTGATGGCTAAAATTTCTCTTATGTCACTATTTTCTAGCCACATAAGTGTGCTAAAATAGTGATAGTAGCAACATAAATGTCCATTTGTTAGAACATCCGTTAGTCCATTATCAAGCTTTTCTTGTGAGTAAGATATCTTGATAACTGTTTGAGTTGGAGCCTTGAAACTTAGCTGAGGAGTAGATCACTTGATTAACTCCTGAAAAAAGTCAGTTTTATTTTGTTAGATTTATGCCCCTTTCCAACTTTCGCATTTTGTATGGACAAGCATATACAGTAAAACCTGTCATAGTGGCCACCTCTATTAAGCAAGCAACCTGTATTAAGCAAGCAAGACTTCAAGAAAGGCCAATTTGTTATAATTGTATTAAGAAGCACCTGTCTTAAGCAAGCACATCTGGATTTTCCCTTGGGTGCTTGCTTAATACAGGTTGGACTGTAGTTGGGGGCAGTGTTTTACAAACACATTTCTAGTTTTTCTTATTTCTCCATAAAAATGTATATTGTGGGTACTCATAAGAAATGCCTCAGTTTGTACTGGTTCAAATTAGGAGGTTGCAGGTTCAACCCCCGCAGAGGTCGGCAACATTCTTTCGTAGAGATTGATCATGAAACATTTTCTACGGTCATTCTCTCCCTTCCGCTGATTCAAGAAGGGCAGTTGTCAGTTTCTGACGAAAGAATGTGCACAATACTGGTTAACCCCTTAGAGGACTAAGCCTGCCCAGTAAACGTGTGGTTAGGTAAACTGACCACACTTGACACGACCCCATTGGGTTGACTGGTCAACACAAACAAACAAACAAATTAGATTCAATGTTTAGGCTTTTTTGCTTCATGTCATTCATTTATTAGATGGTGCCACCGAAGAGTTGATAGAGGAAATTTTGGATGAGATTGACTACCGTTACCATCTTCCTTTGGATCTTAGACTCTCATACAGGTTACATAATGGACAGAAAGAGTGGGATACATATTATCCTGGGTATGTACAAATAAAAAATATTCTTCACAAAATACAGTCGAACCTCGTTATCTCGAACTCGCTTATTTCGAATTACCGCTTATCTTGAAGTGAAAATCTGGTCCCTGTTTTAACATGAAACTATGACAACAGGTAACAAAATGATGTGGAAAAGAGGAGAAATTGCTCATAAGGAGCAATTTCTCCTCTTTTCCACATTATTTTATATATATATTTCTAACTTCAGGAGTCAAATTACATATTCATTTGTTAAATGTGGTTGTTCAATTTATTGTTTTCCTCACTCTCTCAACTCTGATATGTCGAAGTACGGATATCTCTAAGTGTTTTAGTGAGTACCTTGGAATTGGAGATAACAAGTCGACTGTATGTCTCTGCAGTAAGGGTGTAATGATACACCACAACCTCTTTATAACACTATTGTTGGGGGTCCATAGCATAAACCGTGTTAGTTAAACAACCGTGTTATATCCAAACAAAAATGTATAGATAATATTGAAAAATGACCATTTATGGTCATTTTTCAATATAATCTATACATTTTTGGGATCCAGCTTTCAATTATGTTATATCCAAACTCATGTTATAATGAACCGTGTTATAAAGAGGTTGAATTGTACATGGATATATCAATGCATTGTGATAGTGACCTCCATGATAGCACTATTGTGCTAGAGTTTTCAGTTATCGATAACCATCGCCGATTGCCTCTTGAACTTTCGAAAGTTTTGATAGTTTTTGTCCCTATAGATTTGCTGCTTCTGTAATACCATTCTGAAGCTTTTTTCTTTTTTTTTTTTTTTTTTTTTTTTATGTCTAAATTAACCAAGTATGAGAACAAAAAAGATTTCTGTTTTGCAAAGATTATTGTAAAAATGGTAGCAAAGCTGATATTTGAGGAGACAGTAATGTTAAGTATCTTTACAGGCAGTCCAGTTTTATAAAATCAATGAAGTTCATTAAAATACATTGTACTAAGTGATTTGGAGATGGTGATAGTATCCTGATGCATTGTGATATTTGACCCTTGATATTGATAGTAATGTGATAGGGATATCTCTCATAGTGATAGTATAGATAGTCATAATTTGGCATGATAGTCAGCCCTATTCTGCAAGAAAGATACTCAGAGATTGCATCCATAGCTTTAGTTAATAGGAGTAGCCAGATGATTATTTTCCCCCAAACAGGGTTTGAAATTTCATGCAAATTGTCTCCTATGGAGACAATTTGCATGACATTTCAAACCATGTTTTCTGGGAAATATTGAAAAAAAAAAAAAGAAAAAATTATCATCCATTTGTGTCAGTTGAATTTGGTCAGAGAATGGTAATGATTAAGTAGTAGTTTGATCCTGCTCTTCACTGTTTGCTCAGAACTCTTAGCTCTTGATAAGATTCTTTTTTTTTTTCTTATCCAAAAATATTGGTATTTTTTCTTATTTCTCTACGAAAACATGTGATATTGGTTCTCATTAGAAGTGCCTTGGCAAGGCGCTTCTAATGAGTAGCCACAACAAATGTTTTTGTTGAGAAATAAGAAAAATATTTTCCTGATATCCACTCTTATCTAGACCTATGTCAGATATACGAGTCGAATATTTAGGATGAATGAGGTAGCTCTAGGTAAGAAATAAGGAAGGGTTTCTTAGTGAATAACTTTTTTTTTTCATAACTCCAGAGCCTATGTTTTTATAGAGAATTAAAAATTTGTGAATAAAATTTGGTTGAAAAATGAGTACCCACAACATATGTTTTCATGTAGAAATATGAAAAATAACAATAATTTCAGCTGAAAAAAAGTTCCTTAACTGGTGCTCTGTCTTGAGTGATGTCAAGACACACTTGATTTTATGGTAAAGTTTTACTTGTTTTCTAAGAATATGTATCCCAAATGCATTTATGTATTTAGATGATACATCAGTAGAGTCAAATAAGGCTAGCCTTTTATCTAGCATTTTGTAGTCATTAGTGACTTGCCAGTCTTAAGCAACAATCCATTTCACAAAAGTGCCTTAGAAATGGCCATTATCTTGGTTTCTGAGTTTCAATAGTTATAAATTTTATAGATTCTGATTTGGACTTCTATTTACCACCACACACACACATTGCATAGTCCTTGGTGATCAAAGTGTTGAAAAATATCCCATTGAACAATTTAAAGCCTGTCACAAGTATTGTTGCCCTTTTGTTGCATCTCACTGTTATGCAATGGTCTGCTTCAAAAACAATTCATGTGAGGCAGCTCCGAATATGCCACATAGCGTCAGCAAGTGCTTTTTAGCAACACACCATTGCAAAGCCATTTGCTACAAAGTACTCTGCAGTGCTAGACTTATGCAACTCTCCCATGGTCTTACTCCAAGCTCTTGATAAGGCGCTTTTTCAACCAAAAAGTATCTATATTTTTCTTATTTCTTGATGAAAACATATGTTGTGGGTACTCATTAGAAGCACCTCGGTGAGGCACTTCTAATGAGTACCCACAACATATGTTTTTGTCGAGAAATAAGAAAACTATTTACCTGATACCCACTCTTATCTAGACCTATACTTACTTTCTTATTTCAGTTTGATAGGTGGTGCAGTGATACAAACTCATGCTAGATCCGAAAGTTTGTTGCCTTTCAATTCTCAGATTCTTCGTATTGTAAGTAGACATTTTTTTTTCTGCCTCTTTGCAAATGGGAAACAACTTTTGTCAACAGAAAATATCTGAAACCTTTCTAAAATGGAGGCTACTCTGAACCTAAAGAATTTTATTTGGTATTTGACCAAATTACCACATTTACTCCATAAGTGCACAGTCAAGCAATTTCCTAATCTTCAGATTACAGCCTTAGTACTTTTATCTACTTCTTTATAGAATTTGTTTATTAGAATTAACTCAGCAAGGCAATTCTTATGAGTACTTGCAGCGTATGTTTTGCAGGAGAAAAGATATCCTAGACCTTGCAAAATTTCATCCAGCTGTCCAGGTAACCCATTGTAGACTGAATAGACTCCCCCGCATATATATTGGCAGTCCAATTTCAATTTTAGGTATGTCAGGCTATGTGATTTAGATATTCCTGGAGAAAAATGGCTAAACTAGTTGCAAACAGTGTAGACCCTGATCAGATGCCACAGAACATTGTGTCTGGGTCTGCACTTTGCCATTTACCCTTTTAGGGGTCCCCAGTCTACAATAGGTTAACAGTATTTTCTTCAAAATGCTTTCAGTTCACTATGTACTCATTATTTCTATGTAGATTTCTGGTCATGCAAATGGCATTCTTAATCCTTAATTCTGTTTGTAGTAGACAAACTAATTTTTTTTTATTTTTCATACAAAATCAGTCTTGACATTTCATTTGAATCATCTGCTTGTCAAGACTTATTTACTTTGGAAAAAAAAAAAAAAAGAAATCAAATTGTTGTCTGTTGCAGTTGTGACAGGTGCATTAATGGTTAATTACCCAGCTCATTCTCAGAAGTACTTGACAGTGATTTGACATGCCTTGAATTAGAAAAAATTCTCCCCCCAAACATATTTGTGGGTACTCGGTAGAAATGCCTTGCTGAGGCACTTCCAATGTGTACCCACAATATATGTTTTTGTAGAGATTTTTTTTTCTGAATACCCCCTCCATACTCCGTATCGTCACCTGAGCGCAAAAAGTCAGTAATTTTAATGGGAGTTACTGACTTTTTGCGCTCAGGTGACGATATAAGTCATTTTTTCCATCCCAAAAATACTGATATTTTTCTTGTTTCTTCATGAAAACATATGCTATGGGTACTCATTGGAAGCACCTCATTGGTGCTTCCAGTGAGTACCCACAACATATGTTTTCTTGGAAAAATAAGAAAAATACTAAGTGGACTCTTCTAATAATAATATATAAGTGGATACCACCTCTTATCTTGAGCTAATGTTACGTATAGTAAAATGTTGTTTTTCTCAAGCTGGGTTTTTCTGTAGCATCAGTCTGTTTCAGATGGCATGTAATCAACGAGAGTGGCTGCTACTAAGTTTCTGTCCTGACCAATTGTCAGGTCACTTTATAAACTGTACAAGGGGACAGCCTACTTTTGGGACTGTGTATATCTCCAGCCGGTTTCTGCCAAGTCGAAGGTACATGCAGCCCATTGAATGCTACCATGCAGGTAAGTTTGTGTGTGTGTGTGTGTGTGTGTGTGTGTGTGTGTGTGTGTGTGTGTGTGTGTGTGTGTGTGTGTTGTTGTTGTTTTATGTGTGTGTGGTGTGTGTTGTGTGTGTGTGTGTCATATTTTCCTACAAAGTACTAGTAAAAATAAGTCCAATATGACTAAATTATACAGGTGATGGCGCTATAAAAGAAAAGTTTGGAACATGTATACAAAAATTTCCCAGTATTGAAAGTTATTTTAGCCCATGTGACATCATACCACAGGTTTGTTACTGTCCTATTATGTTTGAACATTACATTGAAATATTGGTGTATTGCTATTAAATCTGAGATAATATGCTATATTGTAAAATTGGCTGTTGATATGTTTTACCATTTTATTTAAAGTAAGTTCCATTAATTATAGTCAAAAAATAAAATGTCACCTTTTTCATTTCATTTCAATGTATTTTAACTTCGTAATACATTAACCTATAGATAATGTGCTATTCTATTCTGTTATTCACCCCCTCCACAGAAAAAACGACCTTTCAGTCGTTATAAAGTCTTAATTCAGAAGGTCCCTTTAACAGTTACCTGTATGACGTAGTTCCTCCCGCTCAAATGATCACGTGTCAGTTTCTTTTCTGTGGACTTTGAATGTTCAAGGATTATTATTCTGTGTTAGAAAAAATGGATTAAAATTATTCTACACGGTTAAAATTTTTATATCCTTGACTTTCTCTGGTTCTATATTCACTCCTTCTACTATCTATGTACTTATTTTCGAAATATCGATCTTAGATTTCTTGTTTTCTCAATGTTAAATTTCTTCCTTTGTTTCCGCGTCAGTCGATGCATTTCGCCCGCGGCAACTGTGGCCATTTAAAAGCTAAATGGGATACACATTTATCTTGTCTAACTTGTAATTCTTGCACACGTATCTCTCCGTGTTATATTTGTAGTTCCTGGACAGAAAAAGTTTGGAACCTAGCAGAAAGAAGACGCCTTCATGCTACTAGAAAATCAGTTATGACGCAGAAGAGAAAACAGAAGAAATCAAAGAAATCCAAGAAGTCCCAGTCAGACATGTCTGACAACGGGACAGTTGATGGGAGCACCACCCCTCATAGCTTTACTGCTCGGGGCAGGACCCATCAAGGTGGCAGCCTGGCGGACTTAGAGTCTGACCGGGCACTAAGCCCACCAGTCACCAGTCACGAGTCACCAGTCAACCAGTCACCAGTCAAACAGTCACCAGTCATCCAGTCACTGGGCAACTTATCTCCGTTCATCCAGTCACCGGTCATCCAGTCGCCAGTCAACCAGTCACCAGTCAACCAGTCACCAGTCAACCAGGCACCAGTCAACTAGGCTCCAGTCAACCAGGCATGGGTTTACAGTCATTCGCGTATGACCTACAAACACAAATTCCGCCTGGTTATATTCCTATAAATGTGCCTGTACAAAGCTACGCTCAGTCCATAAGTAGCCATATTTCACAGGGTAGTGTCCACAGACTATCCAATGTCTTTATTCCTGGTTACGAACGTTCTAATAGACTAGAACTTCCCAATCCAGCTTCTTCCTCTAGACAGATTATTCCACTCGAACCTGATTTTTCGCAGGTCTCAGATCCGAGTGTAATGATTGAGCCTCCAAATTCAAATGATTTATCTATCTCCAGACCTTCAAGGAAGGATCAGTCAAAAAGAGAGCATAAATCTAAAAAGAGAAGAAGACATCGATCGTCCTCTTCTTCTATCTCTACTTCCAGATCAGACTCTTTGAGTTCTTCTCGGCGAAAGAAAAATTCAAAGAGATCTAAGCACTCTCATAAAAAGAGAAGAAGACGATCGATGACGCCTTCTTCTTCATCAAATTCCTCCCAATCTCAACTTGACATTGGTAGATATACAAGGGCTCATAAATCTCCCCAGGTTGTTCAAACGCCAACTCCAATACAACCTGAGGAGACTAATTTTAGTCAAATCACTAATCAACCTATTAATTACGATCAGATTCAGCCGAATCTCACTCAACAGAATAAGGAGTCAGATTCGGAAACTGAATCCGAAGTCTGGTCATTTGATCGTGCGATTAACGAGGTCTTCCAGCTTCTTCCTCCTGAGTTATGCCCCAAAACTCAGCAGGATCAAGCTCCATTAAAACCTCTCTCTGGGATCGAACAATTAATGGAGTCTCGTTCCACTCCATTACTTGTCCTCCCACAATCCAAATTAGTACAAAATACAACAAAATATATTCAAAATAGACTAGAATCGGACAAATTTTCAAGAGATTAGATTTGCCCGCAAAGCTTGGTTTCGGCTCTTGCTCTGACTAAATTCTATAAGAGCCAAAACCAATATTTGCCAACTGATAATATCCCTCAATTAGAAGCGGATGCGTCGCTCCTAGACATTTCTAATAAAGGCAGAGCTTCTATTCCGCTCAAGAATCTAGAAGCATGGGAAAGGAAGGCTAGAAAACTAGTCGCTATTAATTCTCATGCTGATCTATTTTCTTCAGCTGCCTTCCTTTCATTACAACAGGAATCGATGTCGGTTGTGGCCCTTTCCAGACTTCTGGAGGCCGTAGCCAAATCGATTAAACATGCTACTGCCATGTCTACACTTTTAACTACTGAATTATTCCAAGCTAGGAGGGACGCAGCCCTAGCTTCGTCTAAACTACTACTCGACAATTCCACATACGAGTTAAGGAACGCTCCTATTAACTCAAAGTCCTTATTTGACGGCAGGATTAAAGAATTAGCTTAATCAAACTTCGAAGCCCAACAGCAAAGGTTTCTAGCTTCTACATCCATTCAGTCACAATCTCATTCTTATAAGCCTCCTTCGCAGAGCAGAGCTTTCAAGATACCTAAATATCCTGCTAAACAAACAACATCCAGACCTAAACCTACGCAGTCGTATAGGTCCAAAAATATTTCTCAAAGCTCATCTTCTCACATTAAGAAAGATAATATCAAGAGGACTGGTAACATCCGTCAGTTCCCCTCCTCTAAACCTGCCTCTTCCTCCGCAAGATTATGAAGGCCCGCCCTTTCCACTGCCTGCTCTTCCGCTCGCGGACATTCCAGTGGGAGGACGATTGGCCCATTTTGCGGAAAAATGGGAGGAAATAACAGACAACAAATGGGTCCTCTCTATCGTACGAAACGGATTCAGGATACCATTCATCAAAATTCCTCCTTTGTCATCTGTTCCGATCAGAATGAGTCAATCCTCCTCCCCGTTTCTCAGAGAAGAGATCGAAAATCTTCTCAACAAATGGGCAGTGGAAAGGGTACAGAATCCGGAAACTCCCGGCTTTTATTCCCGGATATTCCTTGTGCCAAAAAAGAACGGAAAGTTTCGTTTAATATTAGACCTGTCTTTATTAAACCGTTACATAGAGAAACAAGCATTCAAAATGGAGACAGTCAAATCGGTAAGACAAGCGATGAGACTCAACGATTGGGCTGTCTCCATAGATTTAACAGATGTATATCTACATGTGCCGATACATCGTCAATCCAGGAAGTATCTTCGTTTCGTACACGAAGATCAAGTATATCACTTTTCGGCCCTACCGTTCGGAATGTCCCTAAGTCCGTTAATTTTCTCGAAACTGATGGACGTTATTGCAGCTTTTCTACGCCAACGTGCCATATCAGTTTTTCCATACCTAGACGATTGGCTGATAAAAAATCTGATTCACAACCGTCTGATTACTCAGACAAAGATTTGCATTCAAACTATTCAAAGCCTAGGTTTTCTGCCAAATCTCAAGAAGTCAGACCTCTTTCCTGCTCAGAAATTCACCTTCATAGGTATGGAATTTCTGACGCAACAAAATTTAGTCAGGGTTCCAGCGGATCGTGTACAGAACCTAATTCTAACAATCGAGAAAATAATGTCAGCAAAACATGTATCGGCACGAACTTTCCTTTCTCTTTTGGGCAAACTCAGTGCTGCAGCAGACCTTGTTCTCCTGGGCAGACTGCACTTACGTCCTCTTCAGATGTGCCTGCTGTCAGTCTGGAAACCTCATATTTTTCCTCTTGATCACCCGATCTCGATAAACGGCATGATTCGATCTCACTTACAATGGTGGATAAACCCCATTCGATTCGAGACAGGGACTTCAATCCATCCTCCAGACCCCAAATTCTTCCTTTATACGGATGCCAGTCATTACGGATGGGGAGCTCATTTAGAGCCGACAACACTGTCCTTTCATGGTCGCTGGACAGAAAACCAATCCCAGCTCCATATCAATATGTTAGAAATGATGGCCATACGATTAGCACTGAAACAAGCCAAAACATTTATTCACCATTCTTGCATCATGATATCCACAGACAACACAACGGTGGTCTCATATATCAACAAACAGGGTGGCACTCATTCCCCCAATCTTTGCGTAGAAGTTTGGAAAATACTCAATTGGTGCCTGGAACAAGACATAGTTATCAGAGTACGTCACATCCCAGGCAAATTCAACATTCTTGCAGACCGCCTCTCAAGACTAGACAAACCTATCAAGACAGAATGGTCTCTGGATCAAACAGTTGCGAATTCAGTATTCCAGATGCTCAACTTCCCAAATGTGGATCTGTTTGCGACAAGATTCAACCACAGACTCCCATTATATGTCTCTCCAGTACAAGACTACAAAGCACTAGCGATAGATGCCCTGTCCATGGACTGGAATCATCTTCATGCATATGCTTTTCCTCCTTTTATTCTGATACCTGCTGTTCTAGAGAAAATCCGACAACATCAGTGCAGAATAGTTCTCATAGCTCCGTTCTGGCCACAGCAACAGTGGTTCTCAGAACTTCTTCTATTAGTGTCAGCTCCGATTCGTCTGCCACTAATTCCAAGACTACTGACTCAATCCAAAGGAAGATTTGTACATCAAAACCTCCCAATTCTCGACCTTCACGCTTGGGAGTTATCAAACAATCAATCAGAGATAAGAAATTTTCACAAAACGTTGCAGATTTTGTCTCCAGATCAAGAAGAGCATCTACACAAAAAGTCTACGATGCAAAATGGACCATCTTCTCTAATTGGTGTCATACAAAAAAGGTTAATCCGATCTCGGCCCCTATTACAGTTATAGCCGATTTCTTAATCTTTCTTTTTTCGGAAAAGAAATGTCAGATTAGTACTATTAAAGGTTATAGATCTATGATCTCTAACACTTTAAAATTCAAAACTGGTAATAGAATCGGATCTAATCCAGTTTTATCTGAACTTATCAGATCCTTTGAACTTCAACGACCAGTACAAAGATCTTTTACACCTAAATGGGACTTATCATGGGTTTTAGTATGTCTACAAAAACCACCTTTTGAACCTCTTGATAAGGCTTCTAAATTTCACGTTACTATTAAGACAGCTTTTCTCTTAGCTCTTGTCACTGCTAAAAGGTGTAGTGAAATACATGCTCTAGCTATGGATTCACAACATTTAAGATTTAATCAATCTGATGGTTCAGTTTCCTTGATTCTTAAATCTGGTTTTTTAGCAAAAAACCAGCTTCCTTCTGTTAAACCAGATCCTATTGTTGTTCCTAGTCTTGCTCGAATATGTAAATGGGAACATACTGACAGACTTCTTTGCCCCGTTAGGGCTCTGAAATTCTATCTCAAAATGACTAGCTCTTATCGCCAAAATAGAACTAGACTTTTTCTTCCTATTAAAGGCAATAAGGATATTTCTAAAGATACTATCTCGAGATAGATATCTTACACTGTTAAACTTGCCTATAGGAAACTCACTAAACGAGATATCTCTTTCCTTAAAATCAAAGCTCATGAAGTTAGAGCTCTTTCCTCTTCTTGGGCTTTCTTCGACAAAGTTCCTCTCAATGATATACTTCAAGCAGCGGTTTGGAATAGTTCATCAACTTTTGCCAAATTCTATCTCAGAGACATGTCTCAACAAGCACAGAATCTCCAAAGTTTGGGCCCCATTGTAGTGGCCCAAAAAGTGGTGGGGGGCCAACAGCAATCAGCTATGGATGTGTAGACAACGTCAACAGCCCCCCTAGACCTGATGCTATACTAGAGAGGTACTAATTATATCTTTATTATATATATATGTTAACCCTGGATTACTTTATCCTTGGTTAAAGGATCTTATTATTGCCTTAAGCACTAATTATGTCCTCATTATATATATAAAAAAAAAATAAATCCTTTTATTAAGCCTTAATTCAGAAGTTGGGACTAACTTATTAGGAGAAATCCTCCCTCCTATTCTACAAATTCTAGCACATTATCTATAGGTTAATGTATTACGAAGTTAAAATGAAGTTTTTTAAAAGTAAAACATATTTTAACGAGTAATACTTAACCTATAGATAAGTATTTATCGTCCCACCTCCCTTCCCTCGCTCCTTTCTCCTAATTGTGTATTGTTTTACACATAAAAGAAACTGACACGTGATCATTTGAGCGGGAGGAACTACGTCATACAGGTAACTGTTAAAGGGACCTTCTGAATTAAGACTTTATAACGACTGAAAGGTCGTTTTTTCTGTGGAGGGGGTGAATAACAGAATAGAATAGCACATTATCTATAGGTTAAGTATTACTCGTTAAAATATGTTTTACTTTTAAAAACTTCATTTTAAAGCTGTCTATAGGGTTGATGCTACAGATTTAGTTTGAGCTGTCTTTTGATAAATCAAGGCTCACTTTTTGTTGACTGGATGGTTCCTTCTGTCTCATTTCAGTACTTATGTCTGTTTTCTGTTGTAACACATATTGCAATAGGTGTATTGCCATATATATTATATTGGTAGTGTGCCTGTAATAGAAAGCCCAGTCATTGCTTCAAATAATAGTAATTTTCAGGGCCCAGTTGTTCAAAGCGTCGTTAGCTTAACAAGCTCGTTAAGGGTTATTTTGTTAAGTGTTTTAGCGGATTCAATATACAGTATTCTGATATTTTATGCTGAAAAAATGTGAGTAGCACTGCAAAAGCTACTCACATTTTTTCAGCAAAAAATTTCAGCATATTTGCATATCATTTGATGTAAATTTTAACGAATCGTTAACTAACGACGTCGTTAGCTTTGAACAACTGGGCCCAGATAAATATTTTTTTATTTCTCATGGAAATATATATTGTTGATACTCTGACCTGTGCAGCAAGATAAAAATGGTTTTCAAATAAATATTTTTATGGTCTGTTGTCACATCTGACAGGTCGTAAAGATCTGACAGGTCATAAAGCTCAGAGGACTTGTTAAGCAGGGCCCAGTTGTTCGAAGCATTGTTAGCTTAACGAGCTCGTTAAGGGTCATTTCGTTAACTGTTTTAGCAGATTCAATATACAATATTCTAATATTTTTTGCTGAAAAAATGAGTAGCTTTTGCAAAAGCTACTCACATTTTTTCAGCAAAAAATTTCAGCATATAATTGCGTATCACTCGACGTAAATTTTAACGAATCGTTAACTAACGACATCGTTAGCTTTGAACAACTGGGCCCAGGAGTATTCGATGATAATTCTGGGATATTTTTCTTCAGTTCTCCATAATAACATATGTTGTGTATTCATTAGAAGTCCCTCGCCAAGGCACTTCTGATGAGTACCAACAATGTACATTTTTATGTAGACATAAAAAAATGATCCAAGAATTATCACCAAATACACTTGCTTAACAAGTCCGCTGAAGCTAACATAGAAAAAACATATTATACAGGGCCCAGTTGTTCAAAACTAATGATGTTGTTAGTTAACGTATCGTTAAAACTTTGATCATTAAATATGGCATATATGCTAATATTTTTGCTGAAAAAATGTGAGTAGCTTTTGCATATGCAAAAGCTACTCACATTTTTTCCAGCAAAAATACCTGTGAATTAGATATTGTACTTATTAGAAAGTTAACATTTTGACCACTAACGAGCTTGTTAGGCTAACAATGCTTTGAACAACCGGGCCCTGGTGTAATTAATTACTGCATTAAACCTTTTATGTCTAGTGGACTCTTCTATTCTTTTAAACTAGCTGAGTCCATTTGTTGTTTTAGGGGTGTCTGGTTTATTTTATTTTTACAGAACTTGTTATATCTATTTAGAAAATGGTGTAGACCCTGATCAGATGCTGCATTCTATGGCATCTGATCTGGGTCTGCATTATTTGCCTGTGTCTCTTTTATGGGATTCTAGGCATAAATGGGTTATTGAATGTGATGTCATTATATCTATAACAACACACCATTTACTAATACAGTCGAACCTCAATGGCTCAAACATCTTTGGGACCATGGAAATTCGTTCGAGACATGGGTAGTTTGAGCCACTGAGGGTTAATCATGGCACCAGTTCAGGAAGCAAATAGCGATAATTTAGGGAAATCTTTTCGATTTTCAACACAATGATTGTATGTTGAGTGTACTCATTAGAATCCCTTCAGTGAGGCAATTCTAATGAGTACACTCAACATACAATTCCATGATAAAATAAGAAAAAATCCCTAAATATTTGTTTTCTTGAGCTATTGAAAGAATTTTGTAGGGACTGAAAAATGAGTTCAAATCTTCCATGGTAAATGAGCCATCCGTGTTCGAGCCATTGAGGTTATACTGTATTTACTGAAAATAATACTATTATTTTAAATGATACTTTTATGGTCAGCTGTTATGTTAATCAGAACCTGACCCATTTGCACTCTGTTCCAGGTAACTCATTTACAGAGTGGTTCAGTGCCTTTGTTGATAATCTTGAAAAGAATATGTACTACATCCATCAAGAACATATTTTCAGGTAGGTAGTCACTGTTGTACACGTTTCTATTTCTGTTCTGAATCGACCCTAACCCTTAAAGCGGCAAGTAAGATTTGTAGCAGACGACATTCTAAATTTATATTTTTATTTTTCAGAGAAAATAAGTTTCGATGTTTCATATGAATCGTCTGCTGAGCAGACGATTCACATGAACTGTCGACTTGTTTTCTCTGAAAAAAAATCAAAATGTTTGCTGCTGCAAATAGTTATGATCGGCACTTAAAGGGTCAAAAGTGGATAACCTTTTAATCAAAAGGTGAATTTCTTAAATTTTTGTGAACTTCTTGAAACGACAGAGAAGCATAGTACATTAATGCTTTGCATGCTGGCTAAAAATTTCAGCAGATGATAAATTAATTTTTTGTTTTCCTGAAAAGAGGGTTTGAAGTTGTTAAATTAGTGTGAACCTCTTGAACAACCAGAGAAGCATAATGTGATAAAACTTTGCATGCTGGGTAATAATTTCAGCAGACGCATTCTTGATTTTTTTCGTATTTTTCCCTGAAAAGAAGGTTTACACTGTTTACTAAGGAGACAGTTTGCTGAAAATGTCAGTTCCTAGTTTTGAGAAAAGTAAGAAAAATATCAGTTTGTTGTCTGCTGATTTTGCCTACTAAGTGCTAAAGCTTAATAAAGGAATGACGAAAGAGGAAAAAACGTACTGTCAATGTCGTAAAACTCTTTTGCTTTTTATGCCCTTGTTTCATCAACTACTTAGTTGAATGGCAGAGTGTGTACCATGATCATACTGCAGTCTAACTGGGTCTGCAATGTTTGCATATGCCATTTTGTTCGAAACTTTTGCTTACAAAATTTTAGGACATTTGCGGTATGTATTTTCCATTTTCCTCAGTTCTATCTACCTTCAAAGAAGAGCTAGGGAGCCTTCTATTTTGCCAGCTTTGCTTTCTTGGCAAATTTTATTGACAATACTGATTAATATTAACAATTAAAATGTTTCAGAATTTACTGTACTTAAAACTTGGAACAGTGTTCTCCAAAGCAACCCAGAGAAATTTTTTTTTTCCTATTAATGAAAAAAAAAAAAAAAAAAGGTCGTTATTTGAGCTAGGTCAGGAGAAAAAGTCTCTTTGGACTTTCAGTCAAATCAATCTTTCCGTGTACATGTTTAGTCTTTTAGTAAGGCCTCATGTCTAGTTCATTGGCTGAAGTATCCCTTGGCCAAGCATTTACATGAGCCAACAGCATAGGTTCTGGCAAGACTGCACGGATGTTTAAGCTTGTCTGAGGCTTTCCTTTTGCATTTGCAATAACTGCTCTGTTTCCATGATATGGTTCATTTAGACATATGCAATGCACGAAAAGTCCTTATGCATTTTGAGGACATTATAGGTCACCATCGTGTGCACATCTGTGCAGTCTAATTTGGGCATTTTCTGTTTGTCAACATATACTACAGTAGCCACTGATTCTGCAAGCAGACAACGAAGGCCTTGCTGATCAGGGCCTGTGTTGTCTGCAGATTACATAAGGACCCATTTTGTGGGTTGAGCATCATATCATGAATTTCATTTTGAGAAAACCTATTTTATTACAAATGCAATGTGGTCTGTTCAGATTGCACAGATACCTTTCCTGTCCTTATATGCTGGGAAGGCAAATATGCAAATTTCAAAACATAGCTCCAGATAAGAGGAGTACCCACTTAATCAGGATTTTCCCTCAGAAATTCATTTAAGGGGACATATGTCTCTATTAACCAATATAAAGGGGACATTTGGGATAATTTCAGGGGATAATTGTTTGAATTTTACAGAAAATATTGCAAATTTAAAGGGACATTAATGTCTCTCTTAGATGAAGGTTTAGGGCCATCAGAGTCAAAAAGGGGCCAAGTCTTGCATTTTTGAGGGACAAGGAAAACCCTGCACATAATATTTTTCTTATTTTTCCACGGAATCGTATGTTGTGGAACTTGGTGAGGCACTTATATGTGTTCTCTGTGTTGTCTTTAGCTAATGAGTACTAACTACTTATGATTTTGTGGAGAAACAAGAAAAACATCAGGGCCCAGTTGTTCAAAGCGTCGTTAGCTTAACGGACTCGTTAAGGGTCATTTCGTTAACTGTTTTAGCGGATTCAATATACAATATTTTGATATTTTTTGCTGAAAAAATGTGAGTAGCTTTTGCACTGCAAAAGCTACTCACATTTTTTCAGCAAAAAATTTCAGCTTATTTGCGTATCACTCGATGTAAATGATAATGAATCGTTAACTAACGACATCGTTAGCTTTGAACAACTGGGCCCAGTACTTTTTGGATGAAAAAGTGTGTATGTGGTTCTAGGTGAAGCAGCCTTGCCAAGATCCTGAGTCTGGACAGGTATTATTTATTGTCCCCCACCATTTCAAAAAATTATCCAAAATTGATGACATATCTCATAGCTTTAGACTTTTCTTATCTCTATTCTGTAGTAGAATTTGATGATAATTCTAGGGTAATGTTCTCATATTATCCATATTAACATATTTTGTGGGTACTCATTAGAAGTGCATTACAGCACTTCTAATGAGTACACACAACAAATGTTTTTGGTTTAAAAAAAGTAGCTTATCAAGAACTGTGTTGTCCTGAGCTATGATTTTTTTCTGTAGGTTCTACCATGAGCCAAGTTGTGTGGCAGAGACATCAGGGATCACAGTTAAACCTACCATATGCTTCATTCCAGAGCTCAGTGTCAAAACTGTCCATAACTTTTTTGCCTACAGAATAATGTAAGTCATGTTGTACAAGAACAAGTCTTAACACTTATCTTGATTGGTACAAATTTCGGGAGAGATTTTATTGGGTTGATTTTTTGTGATCAAGCCATAGTAATAGTATAGAAGCCCCAAAGTTTCGTGAACATAGTTGTTCATGTGATTATTATTGACCAATGAAATCAAAGTGCTCGCTTGTACAAAATGCAGGTAATGGTTATTTATAGCTGCACTATTTTTGTTACTTTGACGTCAGAGTGCTGAATAAAGAGGTTTATTAGTAAAACCTGGACTGGGACATTGGCAAACAAAACAGTGCAGACCCAGATCAGATGCTGCAGAATGCAGTGTCTGATCAGGGTCTGCACTGTTTGCTTAAATTACAGGAAATTAAAGAAATTAAATGAAATAGTCTTACGTCTCCCTTCAGTACCATTTTCCCAGCCTACTCTCAGAGACAACTGACCCACCAGTGCTGTCAGTGCTTTAATTTTTCTTGTTTCTCAAGACAATAGGGTTAATATTTCGTATGTTGCATAACATGTGAAAAGGCCCCTTATGCAATGTGTGGATAACTTAAGTCCGGATCAGTGTGCACATCTGTGCAGTCTAATCTGGGCATTTTCTGTTTGTCGACATATACAACAGTATCCACTGATTCTGTTAGTGGACAATGAAAGCACAGTGCAGATGAGCATAAGCGCAGGCTGATCAGGGCCTGCGTTGTCCACAAATTTTATGCGGGCACTTTTCATGCATTAGGTATCATATAAAATTTCTGCTTACATGTAAAAAGTGGCCTGAATGTTTTGGCCTACTGGATAAGAATATATGTATTTATTTTGAAATCCTTTGCCCAGAAAATAGGGTTTGACATTTCATGCAGATTGTTTCCTTACATGCAGAAAGAGGCTTTACCACTTTTAAATTTCACCAGATGACATTTTGAAACATTTTCCTCATTTTCTACAGAATATTGGGTATGACATTTCATGAAGATTGTCTTTAACACACACACTGGGACCTTAAATCTTGTTCAGACCTTAAATGAGAACAGTCTAAGCACATATACAAGCAATCAGTACACAAAATTTTGATGAGTTATTACTCTTTGAGGATAGCTGTCACACAACTCTATTTCTGGCCAACTCCTACAGTTTTCGTCTATCAGGCTGAAAGTTATTGGATAGTAAGACCATGAGGTGGAGCAGCATGTATTTTTTTTGAAGTTACAGTACACCAAACATTAAGAACATTATAACCTTTTGAAGATGTCAAAAAGGTTTGAAAACTTACACAATCTGATACATAGAGTTATGTCCCTTGATTGCAAAAAGACACCTATAATTAACCTTGTTTGCTGCATATCTCCATCAGTTTTAATTGGATCTTCCTTAAACTTGCAGATGAAGGGGGCATGGATATATTAAGAATTATGTCCTCTGGATTAATGAGTATTATAGACATTGAGTGACCTTGTCTTACCTTTCAGCACAGGTGAGCATTAAGGACTACCATGGGCCTCTTGTTAAAATGTCTTATTTATTGACAGCATGTCTATGGACAAGAATGCACCAGTTGACCTTTCTTGCCAGTTGATGTCACGCCACTGGATAATTACTGATGGAAATGACAAGGTAGAAGAAGTCAGTGGACCTGGTGTAGTGGGTAAGACCTGATTTGGAAGTCAGTTGTACCCTTTAACTCTTTCAGCCTAGAAGACAAAATCACATACTTTTACAAACAGTGTAGATCCAGGTGAGATGGCTCATAATGAGCCATCTCATCTGGATCTACGCTGTTTGCTACTCTGGTTTTGATTTTTTGATTTTTTGACTGAGACCCTTATTTGAAACAATGGTTTTGTCAAAATGCAAAGATGGAATAGTCCTTTTCAGAATCTCAGGGATGAAAGGGGTAAGGGGACTAGATACACTTGGTAATTGTTTCCGTTTTATGGCCCTGCCTGCCAAAGGCAGCAGTGTGGCCTATAGCGTTGCTTCATGATGTTACATCCATATGTGCGTATGTCACGCTAGTAACCAGAGTCGAACAAATGTTTAAGTGTGCATTCAAAATTCCATTGACATTTTAGTCTGCACTTCTCTTGGAGGTTTTATCTTGGGTACATTTAATGCTAGGAAGTATGCTGTTTATACAGACCTAAACCTTTGTGGTATAGTTTTCCCTGGGTCATGCCCTGGGGTTGGGCTAGGGATCAAAATGTATAACAGATCAGATTGAACATTTAGAAAATAGGTGTTGAAATTTATGCATCCAGATGTTGTTGCCATATGGGCAAAGGGCAGGGACATTTGTGTATTTTGGACACATGATTAGTTTTAGAAGAGGCAAACTGTTCGAAGAGAATTGCTTCTTTTGAAAATGTATCCATTCTGTGTAAAATAGTTTTCTATATTTTTCACAGAAATCAGGGTTTGTCATACCATGTGAATTATCAAGCAGAATAAATAAGAAAAAAAATATCATTCATTTGTTGCTTGCAAATTATGCAAATTACGCATCTTTTAGATTTTAGCTGCAACGTGAGAAAAATTACCTTGTGACTTTTGTGCCCAACAAAGATTCAAATCAGCCTGCACATCAGTGTGGTCTGATCAGTCTTTATTGTCCACATGAAGAAACTGTGCATCCTTGGCTATCCAGATTGTGCCGAATGAAGATTCTGATCAGACTGCCCAGATGCACAGGCTGATCTGAATTGGTACTGGGCAAACATGTCCAAAGATCAGTTTTCCAATGTTGTGGCTCATTTGCATTTTGGGAAATATTTCACTGTATTTACCATTAAATATTGAGAACCTTTACCATACTTGGCCAAAATTTTAAACAAGTCCATTGTAATACTGGGCCCAGTTGTTCAAAACTTAAGAAAGTTGTTAGCTAACATGATGTTAAAATTTCTATCTTGAAATATGGCAAATACATGGATATTTTTTGCTGAAAAAAATGTGAGTAGCTTTTGCATTGCAAAAGCTACTCACATTTTTACAGCAAAAATATCAGTGTATTTGAAAGTAAATTAACTACAACAGTTAACAAGTTTGTCATTAATGAACTTGTTATGTTAACAATGCTTTGAACAACTGGGCCCTGGTGGGTGTGTCGAAAAAATTGCTAGATGATTGGCAAACAGTATAAGTTAGTCTGTGGTATCTGATCTTAGTCCCCATTATCTCAGCTTTTCTGTCCCAATACATAGGTAAAAAATTCACCATGTTACATTTTGAAATATTTATCTTTGTTTTCCCAGAAAAATAAAAGGATTTGACATTTTTCATTTGAAATGTCAAAGCCTATTATCTGGTAAATATAAGAAAACCATCATCAGTTTGTTGTCTGCATAATTTGCCCAGATAGTCAGAATTAGCTCCAGATAAAAGCAGTCTACAGATAAATATTTTTCTTATTTCTCCCTGAAAAAATATGTTGTGGGTACTCATTGGCACTTTTAATGAGTATCCACAACATAATTTTTGATAAGAAATAAGTAAATAGAGGATATTTACTCTTTTGCTGTGAATACCATAAATATTGTCATCGTGTAATGAAAACATCAGTATTTTCACGAGTGCAAAACACAAGTGAAAATTTGAATGTTTTCATTACACGAGATGAAAATTTTTTATGGTATTCACTGGAAAAGAGTAAATTTTCTTTTTATTTTATTGTTTACACGCCAATGTGCATTTCTGACATCATAATTAACGTCACCAAACAAAACATGAACGTCATGGCATTGATGCTCAGTTCTTAACATGTGAAACGCTGCAGAGATGAAAAAAAAGAAAAAAAAAAAAAAAAAAATCTGCAAATTGAAATAATTTTGATACCAAAATGTTCCTTACATTTTAACTAAGAAAATGCATACCAACACTTGATACTTTAGTTAAGAAACAAAGAAGTTAGAGGTGTTCAAAGATCTGAAGTGGAGGTAAGATCCACATCTGAAAGAATGAAGAAAACCGAAGTTGCTCAAAGCGAGGAGTGAAAATATAAATTGTATCAGTCACTAGTGAAATGATACGATATCAATTCACTTTTGATTGATTCCACTTTTATTTTCACCAGATATGCACTGATTTCACCGCTAACAATAGAATAAAGTATCAATACTTTCTGGTTGAAAAAAGTGCCTATCTGCAGCTATGCATGAAGACTTACAGTTAACTTACAAACTTATTCAGAATCATGAAATTTTAATTTCTTCTTTCAATGAAAATTAATGCAAAGACAATATCATAGCTCTGGATAAGGAGTCTTTTTCCAACAAAAACATTAATATTTTCTCAGTTTCTCCAAGAAAGCTTAATGTGGGTACTCATTAGAAACATCTCACCAATATGCTTCTAAATAGTACCCATTAACATATGATGGGCAAGGCATGAAATGGGCCCTTAGATAATTTGCAGACAGTGCAGGCCCTGATCAGCCTGCGCATGTGCAGGCTGATCTGGGTCTTTGTTGCCTGCTTACACATTCAACGGATACTGTAGTATATGTTGATGAACAGAGAATGTCCAGATCAGACTGCACAGATGTGCACAGTCATCTGGAGCTTAGCTGTTTGTATATGGAATAAGGACCTTTTTTCCTATGTTACATCATATGTTATGTCAAGAAGAAATAAGAAAACTTTTTACTTGATAGCCCCGGGGTATTATGCTTGTGGTGCTTTTATTTGAGAAATGTACAAATGCAAAAGTAATGACTGTAAAGTGCAGAAACATTGGAAATGGCAAGTTGTGTTTGTGTGAAATAAATTTGTTAATTAAATAGTGTGTAAGAAATCATAGCTTTAGATAAGAGAGCGTATTAGGTAAACATCTTTTTTATTTCTTCATGTAAACATATTTTGTGGGTACTCATTAGAAATGGCCCAGCGGTTTTTTCTTATTTCTTCATGAAAACATATGTTTTGGGTACTCATTACAAGAGCTTTGGCACTTCTAATGAGTACCCACAATGTATGTCTTTGTGGAGGAATAAGAAAAATATCAATATGTTTTGGTTGAAAAAAAAAAGTGTGTTATCTGGAGGTTATCTATGAGAAATACTTGCTAAAGTAGCATTGTTCTTGTCTGTTCAGGTGAATATCCAGTGATGCGACCTGGGACAGAGTTTGCATGGGTTAGTTGCTGCACTTTCAAGGCAACATTTGGGACCATGAGAGGTTTCTTTAAAATGAGAAACCTACAAACAGGTATACATGTATTTGGTTTGTTATGGCCCCACTTTTGAAGAAATTGTTGGGGCATATTGCTTTTTGGTACATCATCCATTTGTTAGTCCGTTAGTCACACTTAGCATAGGGTCAAGAACTGTTGGAGATGGGATCTTGAAATTTTATGTATGGAATAAAGATAGAAATAAGCCTACCTGTATTTTTTCTGCCAAACTTGCAGTTCTCGAGTTATTCCCCTTTTTGGACATGCATTGTAAACCTGTGTGACATAATGAAATCTTGTTAACAAAATATCTCGAAAACTATTTGAACTAGAGCCTTAAAACTTAGTTTGCTGTTTGGGATGATTAGTAGATCACCTAACTTAAAAAAAGTCGGATGAATTTTGTTAGATTTATGGCCTTTTCCAGCTTAAGCATTTTGTATGGACAAGCATATAGTTGGGGGCATAGTATTTATCCCATTTTAGACTGAATAACTCCCCACACTATTTATTGGAAGAGTCCAATTTCAGTTTTAGGCATGTCAGGCTATGTGATTTAGATACTCCTAGAGGATAATGGCTAAACTATTTGTGAACAATGGAGACCCTGATCAGATGCCACATTCTGGGTCTGCACTGTTTGCCAGTTACCCTTATATAGGTCTCCAGACTATAAAATGTTAACAAACACATTTCTTGTTTATGCATTCTTCTCAAAACATCACAGGAATTTCTCTGTGACGTTAAGGTTAATGGATATGCTTCATTGATTTTCTGCCATTTTTGAGAAGGGAGACAACTTTTGTGACTTTCTGTTTGCTTTCCTGTTCCAGTCCCCTTCTGAAAAGGGGAGCAAATTCTTTCTTGGTAGAGTAGACCTCTTTTCAGAAGGAAGCAAAAACAATTTGGCACCCTTTAAAGTGAATCAGTTCCCCTTAAATCATACCAAAACTTTGCAGATCTACATTTTATGACTAAAGTGTCAGTCAAAAAGGACTCTGTAAAATGTTGAAAGAAAAATTGGCAGACGATTCACATGAAATATTATGCCTTATTTATCTGAAAAGAAAAAGTAATAATAATGAAAAAACAAACCCTTTACCACTCTTTAAGCCAATTTGGCAGATGACCAATTGATGATATTTTTCTTATTTTTCCAGAAAATAGGCTTTGAAATTTCATGTACATTGTCACCTAAGAAGACGATTTGCATGAAATTTCAAAGCCCTGAGGAGAAAATTTGCATAAAATGTCAATCCGTTTTCTGGAAAAAATAGGAAAAATATTTCATATAGTCATCTGCTGAAATTTTATCCAGCACGCAGTGTTAAAATGCCTCTGCTGTTGTGGGTAAAACATGTACAGGTGTATGTGTAAAACTAAAAGAAGCAGCTATAAGGGAATGGGAAAGAAAATCTTAACTCATTTCAATAATTATTTCATTCTTTTGTGAATACAGGTGCAATAACGGAAGTTGAGTGTCCTTGTTACCATATGCAAGCACCGTCACGTAAACTAGTTTCATTCAACATGGAAGATTTATCTGTGGAATCCATGGCCGAACCATCTTCAGAAAATACTGACAGTTCAGATGATAGTTCAGATGATGATGAAGAGGAATCCTGATATTATGTGAGACGTGATACTCTAACTGGACCACCTTGCTAATCATTACGAAAACACGCCTATTCAAATATATTGAAAATTTTACAACCAAAAACGGGAAAAATTCCAGATAAAAATTATGATATTTTTCATATTTCTGCACAAAACATAGATTGTGGGTACTCGTTAGAACTGCCTCGTCGAGGCAGTTCTAACGAGTACCCACAATCTATGTTTTGAGCAGAAATAAGAAAAATAATGTACACCCCTGTAAACCCCAGTTTTACTATATAAAAGTGGGGTTTCAGGGGGTCAAAATTATATAGGTGTGTTTTCGTGATGTGTGAAATATGCAGGCCATGGTGGCTCAGGCAAATGTTCATCAGACTGATGAACTGGAGGTTGCAGGTTCGATCCCTGCCGGGTGCGGCAACATTCTTTCATGGAGATTTATTATGAAGTATTTTCTACAGTCATTTTCTCCCCTCCGCTGATTCAAATAAGGCAGTTGTCAGTGTCTGTAAAAGAATATGCATAATGCTTGTTGACCGCTTAGAAAGAAAAAAAAAACCTGCATAGGAAATGTGTGGTTAGGTAAACTGAAAACTTACTGGCTTGTGTTGACTGGGCCGTTAAACTCCAAACAAATCAACCAAATATGAAATGTTCCAATTGACTAGGTATTCAGAAGATAATCTTTGTTATATTTTCCACCAAAGTTTATTTCAAAGACACTTATTTTACCCCTACAAATATATAAGGGGTATATAAGTTTTGTCATTTCTTCTGTTTGTTTGTTATTCCATTTTTCAGCGTTAACTTTGTATGCTTTGCTTATATTTCTGGAAGTTTTACTTGAATAAAATATTTTTGCTAACTATTAGGACAAGTAGGTCTGAGCAAACAGTGTAGACCCTGATCAAACTGCTCCTATAGGAGCAGTTTGATCAGGGTCTACACTGTTTGCCATTCTATCAGTACTTTTAGACACATCTAAGGTTAGCCAAACATACTTAGTAAAATTTTATGTGAAATTGAAATATGTGTGGTCCACATATATTTGTTAAAAAATGTAAAAAAAACAACTTACTTACCCTACCTATTTTTTATACCCCGCCACACAATAGTGGCGGGGTATTATGGCTTCATGTTGGACATCAGTGTGTTTGTCCGTCCATCCATCGTCCGTCCATCCCTCCGTTTTTCGTTTCCGGATGATAACTTGAGTAAACATCAATGGATTTTCACCAAACTTGGTATGTGCATTGAAATTGCGAAGATCTGGTTTGGAATTGCTAATCGGCAAATTTCATAAAATTTTTACGGAGTTATCTGCCCTAGACATGCCCATATTTTCGTTTCCGGACGATAAATTGAGTAAATAACAAGGGATTTTCACCAAACTTGCTATATGCATTGACATTAAGGAGATCTGGTTTGGGATTGCTAATGGGCAAATTTCGTCAAATTTTTACAGAGTTATCTGCCCGAGACATGCCCATATTTTCGTTTCTGGACGATAACTTTAGTAAATAACAAGGGATTTTAACCAAACTTGCTATATGTATTGACATTAAGGAGATCTGGTTTGGGATTGCTAATGGGCAAATTTCGTCAAATTTTTACGGAGTTATCTGCCCGAGACACGCCCATATTTTGGTTTTTGGATGATAACATGAGTAAATAACAAGGTCTTTTAACCAAACTTACTATATGCATTGTTATTATCAAGATCTGGTTTAGGATTGTTATCAGTCCATTGTTATTATCAAGATCTGGTTTAGGATTGTTATCTGTCCCTCCGTCATTTTCTTTCCAGACATTTTCGCAACGATAACTTTAATACATAAACAAATAATTGCTATGGCGGGGTTTTATGCTTGCGGTGCTTTTATTTTCTAATGTTACCCTAAACACACATAATTTTTTATTATGCCTAAGTCACCAGCTGACAAAAAGACCCTAAGGGTATATATGAATGGTGAAGCCCCAGACCAATTTGCACAGCCACTCATTGGGGCAAGAGTTTTGTTATTATCTCCGACACAGACCCTATATGTTTACGCAAACAGCAAAGATCCTGACCAGACTGCTATGTTCTAAGATCCCTTTTCTCAGCTGCCCACCCATATGTGGTGAACCCTTTCAGCCCTGTACAGATAACTATGCAAACAGTGTAGATCCAGATGAGATGGCTCATAATGAGCCATCTTATCAGGATCTACATTGCTTGCCATCTTGTTAATGATCATTGACTAAACCCCTATTTACAAAGAATGGACATTTCCAAATCCAAAGATGGAAGAATCCATTTTAGAAACTCAGGAATGAAAGAGTTAATACTTCTGCTGGATGAATACAGATGAGTTGGCGTCATCTTATGGGTGTAGCAGTCAGTATAGACAGTGGTACGGTAGCAGACATGTACAAGCATTGTGCTAGCTTTTCATTTTTCACATGTCAGTTTAAAGCTCAAAATAAGTGATAATTGTATAGCTTTAGATAAGAGTGGGTATCAACATAACATTTTTCTTATTTTTCCAGGAAAATATATGTTGTGGGTACTCATTAGAGGCGCCTTTCTGAGGTGCTTCTGATGATAGCTACAGTGTATGTTTTTGTGGAGAAATAAGGAAACATATTAGGGCCTATTTGTATTTTTTCAGCAAAAAACATCAATGTATAGGCCATATATGAAGATAGAAATTTTAATGTCACCTTAACTAACAACTTTGTTAAGTTTTGAACAACTGGGCCCAGTTTTTTGGGCTGAAAAAATGCCTTATCTTGAGCTATGTAATTAACTTTGCACAGAGTCACAAAAAATGTACCATCTGACACATATGCCCAATGGAAACTCAAATAAGCCCTTATTTCTGCCCAAATTGATCAGAATAGGCGTCTAAATGAAGAAACATTGAATCCATGGCTATCCAAAATGTGCCCAGTGAAGATTTTGATCAGACTGCAAGAATGTCCAGGCTGATCTGAATCTTTGCCAGGTGCATGGCCGAAAGTATGTTTTCTGATGATGCAGCATATATTGCATTGCTACTTGCTGGAATTACCTCACTGAAGAATGCCAGCATGTACCCACAAGATATGTTTCATTGCATAATTGCTATATTTACGCTAAGTATTCCGACACCTCAACTCCTTACCGTACTTGTTAAAAAATTTGAATAAGTACAATTTACCACCCGATGTTGTGTCAAAAAATTGATGGATGAGTGGCAAACAGTGTAGACCCTGATGAGATGCCGCATCCTGCGGCGTCTCATCTTGATCTACACTGTTTGCTCAGGCCTGTCTGTCCAAATACATACAGTGAATACTACTATATGGTTAGTTTTTATTACTACTATATTTTATAGAAATTCCTGTAGTTAATGCAAAACAGTGTAGACCCTGATCAGCTGCTGCATTCTGCCGCATATGACTTGGGTCTGTACTGTTTGCCAATTACCCATTTAGGTGTTACCAGACTAAAATGGTTTGATAAGAAAGAGGTGATAGTTTTCTTAAATCTCCATGAATTTAGTTTTTGGAATACTAACTATAGAACTCCAGATAAAAAAATTCTCCGCATAAATATTTTCTCATTTCTTTGTGAAAACATATGTTGTTAATACTCATCAGTAGTTCCTCATTAAGGAAATTCATCTGAAAAACATTTACTGGTTTATATTATGGTTATACAATGAAACTTAAAATTGATTCTTACAAAACTGATTTGCACATTACTGGGGAATAGATCTTAGACACATGATAATAGTGCTAAAAATATCACTCATAGCACTTAACTGGGAAATAGATCTTAGACATGTGATAATAGTGCTATAAATATCACACATAGCTCAGATAAGAGGGGTATCCCAATAAATGCCTCGGTGAGGCACTTTTAATGAGTACCACAACATATATTTTCCCGGAGGAATAAGAAAAATATCAATCTTATCTAGACATCACGAAAACATGCCTATATAATTTTGACCCCAATAAACCCCACTTTTATATAGTAAAACTGGGGTTTACAGGGGTATACATTATTTTCTTATTTCTGCTCAGAAACATAGATTGTGGGTACTCAATAGAACCACCTCGGCGAGGTGGTTCTAACAAGTACCCACAGTCTATGTTTTGGGCAGAAATATGAAAAATATTAGAATGTTTTATCTGAAAATTTCCTTTTTTGGTTGTAAAATTTTCAATATATTTGAATAGGCGTGATTTTGTAATGTCTAGATCTATGTCTCATTTTGACTCAGAAATGAAGTTAGAACACTATCTAACTGGATACCCATCTTACTGTCTGTTAGTATGATACTGTGATAATTTGTATACATAACTCCAGATAAGGCACTTTTTCATCCAAAAACTGCTGAAATTTTCCTTATTTCTCTATGAAATGTATGTTGTGGGTACTCATTAGAAGGGCCTCAGCGAGGAGCTTCTAATGAGTATCCACAACATGATTTTGTCGAGAAATAGGGCAAATATTATGTGAATACTCCCTCTTATCTGGAGCCCTGATCTACTTGTAATTTATTGTATAATATAGCTATAAATATTGAATGATTATATGACTAGTAAATGTCCTCTTTTGAACACTTTATATCATACTTTTTTGGCCTAAATTTTGCTTTTTATGCCGTTGTTTCTTAAAATTCTTAATAGAATGACAAGCAGTGTAGACTCTGACCAGGAACCGTCTGATCTGGGTCTACTCTGCATATGCCATGTTTGTCAGAAACTTTGGTGTATGAAATTTCAGGATAATTATCATAGCTGTAAATATTGAATGATTGCGAGGTAATATTTATACACTGGTTCAATGGTATCTTTTGATCTTTACGTGTTTGGATTCCGACAAATAGGCTGATTTTAATGATTATTACATGCATGACTGGTAAGCCAACCTCGGTGGCTCAGTTGGATGCGCCGTCCGACTGGAGACCAGGAGGTCGCGGGTTCAACCCCCGTCGAGGTCGGCAACATTCTTTCGTGGAGATTGATCATGAAATATTTTCTACGGTCATTCTCTCCCTTCCACTGATTCAAGAAGGGCAGTTGTCAGTTTCTGGCGAAAGAATGTGCACAATACTGGTTAACCGCTTAGAGGACTAAGCCTGCCCAGTAAATGTGTGGTTAGGTAAACTGACCGCGCTCGACATGACCCCATTGGGTTGACTGGGCCGTAAAACCTCAACACAAACAAACAAACAAACAAACATCCATGACTGAATTTACTTACTACTGGCATAGAATTCATTAAGACCTATCATTTGATACCAAACATCATTACATTTGGGCCAGTCATAAGGAAAAAAGTGGCAATTTTACATGTCATCACGAAAACATGCCTATATAATTTTGACCCCCTTAAACCCCACTTTTATATAGTAAAACTGGGGTTTATAGGGGTATACATTATTTTTCTTATTACTGCTCAAAAACATAGATTGTGGGTACTTATTAGAACTGCCTCGATGAGGCAGTTCTAACGAGTACCCACAATCTATGTTTTGAGCAGAAATATGAAAAATATCAGAATTTTTTATCTGAAAATTTCCATTTTTTGGTGGTAAAAATTTCTATATATTGGAATAGGCATGTTTTCGTAATGGATTGATTTAAGTTCCTGTTCGAGTATATGAGGTGACAGAGCTCATGAAACCATTTTATATGAT
The DNA here is from genome assembly GCA_964016985.1 of Anodontia alba. NCBI lineage: Eukaryota > Metazoa > Mollusca > Bivalvia > Lucinida > Lucinidae > Anodontia > Anodontia alba. The sequence goes on from OZ024824.1 coordinate 19,465,274, forward strand.
ACCAAACATGAATATATTCTGTGAATAGGTAAGAAAGGAACTCCATTTTCATGCACAAATGATTTTACCTCCAGTTCGAGTGTTTAAGATGATAAAGCTCTTCGAGCCATTTTATAGGATACCAAACATGGCTATGTTTGGAACAGCATAAGGGTGCAATGCGTGTTTATCTGCATGAGTGATTTTTGGTTTTCAGCCGATTTCTTGAAAATGGAAAGTCATAAACCTATAAAATAATATATTGTATTTTTTTAACCTGCACGATGAGCTTAATCCAAAGGTACCTACTGCAAGATAAAAGGACAAAGTAGGATAGTAGGACAAGGTTGAAAATTGATAATGTCACTTCATGTTTGAACTTGACTTTTCTGAACCACCTTATTTCAAAGTTTACAAAAAATATATAGTGTACCCAACTTCCCGACAAAATATTTTGCTTCAAAAATGACAAACGGGCATTTTTGATATATACTAACACCATACACAGCTCTATAAACGTTCTGAAAATAACCTGAATGGTATACATTAAGCTGATGACATTGGGCTTTGCATTAATGAAGATCTGTATCTGTTCCACTTCTGGTCATGGTAAAAATGTTACTGTGGGTCAAGATGGAGCGGGGCCCGTACTTGATGGTCACTGGCTTTTAAAAGACTAAATTCTATTAAATACAAATGACCATTGAAGTAGTTGGTCCTAAGTCTGAATATAAAAGTTCAGTCTAAAGAGAAACAAGTGACTGTCTAAAGATCGTTAACATGTTGACCTTCATTCGCTCAGTGGACATTGAGGGGCACACATCGTATGCATATGTAATAAACTTTATTAGTTATTAAATTGGATTTTATTTATGAAAACATAGTTTTGTTTGCATTTCTTTATAAATGAATTTTATTTAATTATTTTGCTATGTTTTGAGAAAATATTATTTCATATTTCAGTAATATTTAATATATTAGACATCTCTGTTTAGAACTGAGGACCTGACCCTCAGTGTCTCTGACCATGTCCTAGATTGAGTATACGAGTCAGCTCCGTATACTTGCGGTGTTGCATAATCGTCAACTAAGCCCTGGACCAGCCGATGGGTGTCCATTCTAGAAGACAGCCACCGGAGTCTTTTCTGATTAAATACAAGTCATTTTATTTTTAATGCATTTCTACGTTACACAACAGGCTACTGGCAATACACATAAACAGCATGAAAAACCACGAATGAATCACTAAACAGAGCTCTCTCGGCACTACTCCCACTCCATGCTCTGAGCACAGCTTATAAACCCTTGTTCACATGACCATCACATCATGGCTCTGAAAATAGAGTGAAGATCTCCCCTCCTGAACCTGTATGAAATATTACTGGTTTACTTGACATCTTACGTCTGCCAAGTCCTACCCCTTAACCCTTATTAACCTTTAGTAATATTCATTTATGACATCAATGAACATCCACGTTGTTGATCTGATTCGGTAGATGTATGTTCTACGCTTGTCACTTTTAATGTGCTTTCTACCAAAAACATAGGATTTATCTCTTACTTAACAAATTTAAGACGTTAGAGCAGATTAAAGTTGAAACGTGATATTTTTCCGATCTTTAATAAACTGCTTCTCACATATGTAGAATTAAAGTTAAACTAAATGAAATATACAGGTAATAGGATTATAGGAGAAATAGGCCCTTTTATTTTGTATTGAACATGAACATGGCTTACGGCCCCTTAACACGTGTAATGGTCATTACGTCACACTCGTCCCCAAACAAGAAATATACTACCTGTAGTAGAATATTTCTAAGTGAATACAATGATAATCCTTATGATAAAACTTAATATAAAAGCATGCAGTTAATATTCATTAATTACAAAATTATACATTAAAATTATCTTATTAACTGAACTGTTAATTAAAACTAACGTTTTACCTTAATCATACTCTTGTACACTTCCATTCCTATGAAAAGGATTTACATATAAAAGAAGCATTTTAAATAAACAACATATGCTGCACTTTAGCTGTCACTGCACTATATATATATATATAAATATATATATATATATATATATATATATGTATATATGTGTATATATAGTCAAACTTCAGTGGCTCGAACCTCTTTGGGACCATGGAAATTTGTTTGGGATATGGGTAGTTCGAGCCAATGTGATTTAATCATAGCACCAGGTCAGGAAGCAAATGGGGATAATTTATGGAAATGTTTTCGACCTTCAACAAACTAATGGTATGTTGCATGTACTTATTAGAATCACCTTGATGAGGCAATTCTAATGAGTATACACAAATTACAATTTCGTAATAAAATAAGAAAATTTCCCTGAATATATGTTTTCTTGAGCGATCAGAAAAATTCCGTAAGGACTCAAAAATGAGATTGAATAAGCCATGGTAAACGAGCCATCGGTGTTCGAGCCATTGAAGTTCGACTGTGTATATATATATATATATATATATATATATATATTTCCGAATCCAATTCCAGCGAAATATTGTCTACACCGACCGGTGGCCTTGGTCTTTTATGCATATGATCAGTGTAGAAAATCCTGGCCAATATAGTTTCTGGATTTGAAATATCAATATTCATTTCATTTTTCTCTTCCTCGGTAATGTGCTCTAATAAGTCCCTGACTCTAATAAATTTTCCGAGCTCAGAACAAACTTTACACTCAAATCATTTTCTGTAGGTACGGCCATTTTTCCACTAGATTAACTGCTTTGATTTTATGTGTTGTCTGTTACAGTCCTGAAATATGTGTGATTTGAAGTTTGAGTGTGTAAATTTATTCTAGTTCCCACATGTTTTGTAGTACTCATTATTTTAATCTGTATTCCCAAATATAAACGTACAAGTTTTCTACTTCGATGCTGTTAATAAGCTGGAATTCATTAATGCCTAATCTTTCTTCTGCTAGATAAAATTTCACCACTAATTTATTTTTATAGCCAAATTATCGTTGTTTTAGATAGACGATAGTCCCAATACATGTACCTGTATTCAATCTACATTTCTGAATATTTGAACTTTAAGTAAGGATAATTATCTTTTTAGCCACAACTTAGCGAAAATATACAAACTGTTTCTACACTACTTATTTCAACAATATCATAGTTTGTCCATATGTACCGGTACACTTGTTTATGACGATGACGAATGTTAATTTCGGGCAAGAGGAAGGTTCAAATACAGTCTTTGTAACATTCCTTCTTCTTCATATGGTGACGTGTCTTTATTACTTTATTACCTGGTGTGGAAGAACTATCACTTCCGAGAAACATGACAGTTTCTTCCTGTCCCAGGTAGGACACCTTGGTTTGACCATTTAGTTTGTCTGGATTCGCATTTGCTGCATTACCACTGAGAATGGCTAGCCTTCTACAGCAACTTAAAATATGAACCCATTTCTCTTTTATTTTTATAAAACCTACAGCAGTATATATATATATATATATATATATATATATATATATATATATATATATATATATATATATATTTTATATATATATATATATATATATATATATATATATATTTAATACACCCAATCAATAATGATACCCCAATATTGATAATTATTTATGCCCATGTTGGCCACGACGTACCGCTGACGTCAATCTAACGTAAGTTTCTCAATTGCGCTATCAAATTACCCATAGAAATTTGCTCAATAGCTTGCAAGTTTTCTGGTAATTCCAATGTTGTGAAATTTGGCAAGGCATCATTGAAAGGTTCCCATACCCAAAATTTTGACATATTGTGCAGACCTAATAATGTAGTCAATTGGTTAGTTGCAGAAAAATGACCTTCATATTCATAGTATGGTAGACTCAGAAAATTATTCGAACCATGACAACCCACGTTTTACTGAATAACCCCAAGTAGAGGACTCACGCTTTGATTTTGTTGCATTAACTGTGATCCTTGGCCTGCCGACCCTAAACATACAACAGAAAATTTAAGTTTTTCCTGTGTACTGACTACCCATCTGCTGATATATAAGTAGCCATAGGCAAAATGGCATTTGGTTCAACCATTCTGCGACAGAACCTGTTGATCCATTTATCCTCTTTAGTGAAAAATGCCAGAACACAAAGGTGATTTAAATTGACCGGTAGAATTGCGTTCCTGAGACTACAATATTTCATGACTCTATGAAAAACTACTTTTTCATGAACTATTACCCCAAAGGCATAGTCAAAAAGTGTTAAACAAATAATGCAATGCATAAGCTGCATAGTGACCGTCTGCTCCCTGCAATGTAACAGAGGCACATTGTTTGAGTATTTTAATAACCTTAATACTTATCTACACAATATGAAGCCATTTTAATTAAAACATTTCTGCTATAGCGCTTAACAGGGTCTTAATTTTACCTTTCATATTCCAGTCTCTTTTTGACCTTTTTACTTTAACTGAACACTTGGTTCCGACAGATGTCTCTGCTGGTAATTCCTTAACCTGCTCAACTAACATTGAGTCTGATGATTCATAATCTATTGTACCCATAGATTCTGTGTCACTGATATCACTAGGTGAGTTACTTTCACTCGACATAGGTGCCTTTTCTTCAGCTTCGCGACATTCTCACACTTTCAAATGTTTCGCAAGTTCCATCAATGGAATGCCTTCTTTATCATCTGAATCTTCCCCCTTGCGATGGTATTTGGCTGTTAGTTTCCTTTGAGGGTTTACTGATTCAGACTCTGAGAAATTTTTATTTGTATCAGGCAGCGGTACGACGTACGTGGCTTTACGAATTGTCCTATTTTTGGATGTTTTAAGTATTTCCCAGTCGTCTACCTCAGCTAACGTTAAATGTCTTGCATGAACTTTAACCGTCTTACCATCCAACTGATTTCTTAACATATGTAACTGGAGATTTGTACTTAATGACCCTATAAAATAGTTCCCATTTAATGTCTATTTAGCTCACCTGAGTTATGCTCAGGATGGGCTATAGTGATCACTTTTTGTCAATCGCCTGATTATACCCCAGGCATACGAAGTATGTCGAGGGGTATATAGTTTTCGTCCGTTAGTCCGTCGGTCCGTCCGTACGAATGTTAACATTTGAATGTTAACATTTGCGTCAAAGTTTTGTGTGAAAGTTTTTCCTTTTGCATATATTTTTGAAAACTTACACTTTAGGATGTTGATGTGTGGTTAGTGTTACTACTAAATGATTACAGAATAGCTGACATCATTCTGCTGATTCTGCTGACCCAAGGTCAAGGTCACAGACTTAGAAAATAGTATGATGGTTACGTCAAAGTTTTACATGAAGCTTTTGTCTTTTGCTTATAACTCTGCAGCCACTGATCAAAAACTTTTCATATTTGGTATGGGGGTACCTGGGAGGATTCTCTTCCATTCTACATCTATGTACTTCTAGGTCATGTCCCAGGGCGGGGCTAGAGGTCAAAATCTCGGACACCTCCAATAAAGTAGTACATTGCAGTTTGTTTATACAAACAACCTCTTATTAAAGAAGGATGGACAGTTTGTTTATACAAACAACCTCTTATTAAAGAAGGATGGGCATCAGACATGTTTATCACATCAACATTCAATGTAATAAGGTCAAGGTCATTGTGACCTTATTTTCATGCTTCAATGATTTTGACATATTTTGAAGCCCATTTCATGGATTAATGCTTCAGTAAAGTAGTATGTTGCAGTTTGTTTATACAAACAACTTCTGAAAGAAGGATGGGCATCAGGCATGTTTATCACATCAACATTCAGTGTAATAAGGTCAAGGTCATTGTGGTCATATTTTCATGCTCCAGCGATTCTGCCTTATATCTTGAAGATTATTTCATGGATTAATGTGATACTTGGAATATTGGTTCTGTGTGACACCACGATTGACAGCATAACAAATGTAGGTCACCTTGACCTATATTTCATGGTCCAGTAATTTTGCCGCATGTCTTGAATGTTCATTGATGTATGAACATCATTATTTGGGATTATGAATTAGTATGATCCAACAATTGACCTAAAAGTAAATGTAGGTCACTGTGACCTATGTTTCATGGTCCAGTGATTTTATGTTTCATCTTGACAATTTGATGTATTACTATCATATTTTGGGATTATGTGACTTATATTTCATAGCCCTGTGATTTTGTCTTATATCTCCCACTGTTTGATACATAAATGTCATATTTACATATAATGACACAGTGTGACCCAAACTTTCACCTCAAAGTAAATATAAATTAGTATGACCTAAATTTCATGGTCAAGTGATTTTGCTTAATATCTTTTAGATTATTTAATGGATTAACATCATAGTTGGTATAATGCATCAATGTGACCATCAGATTAATTTCTCAAGTATGTGCAGGTCAGTGACCTATATTTTATGGCTCAGCAAATTTGCCTCATGTCTTGAAGACTATTTACTCCAGGAAAGTTGTACTTGGGATGATAGATCAGTGTCACTCAGAGACTGACATTGTAAACTATATCTTGCCTTATATCATTTTCATTAACTTTAAAATAGTTTATAATTAAGAAATGGGGCTGGCCGGGGGTATTCGTGACCCTCTGGGCACTTGCTCTAGTTTCAAAATATTTGCACAGAAGTTTTCCTCCAATGGCCCTCTACCAAAATTGCTAAACTGGTTCTGCTTAGCTGAACAGAATGGCGGCCAGAGCTAAAAATAGAAAATCCTTTAAAAGATATCTCCTCCACAGCCAGTGTTCTGATTTCAAAGTAATTTCACAGAAGTGTTCTTCTTATGGCTCTTTACCAAAATTGCTAAAAAGGCTCTGCTCGGCTGAACAAAATGGCCACCAGAGCTAAAAATAGAAAAAAAAACAAAAAAAAAACAACATTTAAACGACATCTCCTCCTTGGCCAGTGGCCTGGTTTCAAAATGATTTCGCAGAAATGTTCCTCTTATCCCCCTTTACCAAGATTGCCAAAATGGATCTACTCTGCCGAACAAAATGGTCACCAGAGCTAAAAATAGAAAAAAAGCCTTCAAACAACATCTCCATGGCCAGTGGCCGGATTTCAAAATAATTTCACATCAATGTTCCTCTTATGCCCCTTTGTCAAAATTGGTATAATGGTTCTGTTCTGCTGAACAAAATGGTTGCCAGAGCTAAAAATAGAAAAAAAAAAACCTTTAAAGGACAGGATAAGTCGATGAACCAATTAACTTCTGAAAAAAAAATCTGAACTTGTTTTTACTTATGGCCCTTTGAAAATTTCAGCATTTTAACCTTGTAAGCAAGATATCTCAAAATTGTTTAAGCCATTGCCTTGAAACTTGACGCGGTAATAGGGAATGATGAGTAAATGACCTGATTAACTTACAGCAGTTAATTCAGGTGTGCATTGGCCTCAGTGGCGCAGTTGGATGCGCCGTCCGACTGGAGACCAGGAGGTCACGGTTTCAACCCCCGCTGAAGTCAGCAACATTCTTTCGTGGAGATTGATAATCATAAAATATTTTCTACAGTTATTCTCTCCCTTCCGCTGATCCAAGAAGGGCAGTTGTCAGTTTCTGGCGAAAGAATGTGCACAATACTGGTTAACCACTTAGAGGACTAAGCCTGCCCAGTAAACGTGTGGTTAGGTAAACTGACTGTGCTCGACATGACCCCATTGGGTTGAATTGGCCATAAAACCTAACACAAACAAACAAAAAAATCAGGTGTGCATTGTGGCCCATGGGCCTCTTGTTTACCAGTTCGAGCATTTTTCTTTATCCTACCGTGTGCCAACATAAAGGCCTTATGTTGCTCTTGTAATGAGATCTGATGGAGGTCTTCACCTTGTTATTTAAGTCAAGGTTTTAACAAATTGTCAGTTGGAAGAAGAACATCACAATTGTATAAAAGATAATATGGCAAATAATCGGTGGCTTCACTGGCATTGAACCTAATGGCTGCTAATACTTGTTTCAAGTGTAAGTCCCAAGTGCCTTGTCCCAAGTGTAAGTCCCAAGTCTCCTTTACTACGCTGCAGCTGGTATTAGTGTCGTGTGGCAGCAGTAGAACGTCTCCCCATACTTTACCATAGTGCAGATTATATTTCATTTCCTTTGCGATCATTGGACCCATTGTGGAATATTTGAAAATGGAGTTCTGCTCATGTATACGTTAGAGGGCGTAAGCAGTGTTGCAAACTTCATTACTGCTTATGAAGAGTCCCAATAAAACTGAGACTCCCATTTTCTTATCTGTAGTGTGTTCTTTGTTTCCAGAGGCAATCTTTTTGACGTTTATTTGACCATCAATCAGTTCCTTAGCTAAGTCATCATGCAAAATACGATGGAGGCTTTCCACGCGGCTATTTGATTGAGGACTATAATAGCTTGTGCATACATGGTGGATGTTCTTCTAATGTTTTCTTAACAACCTTATTGCAATTTTCAGAACCAAAATGAGGAAATATCTCATTTATTATCAAGTGAACTATAGTTTCTGCCATCTTGTCTAGCACTGCAAATGCTTCTGGGCAACCACTGTACCAGTCAACAAAAACCAATTATTTACCTGTTCCCTGACAAACTTTTTGGACACGGTCCCGACAAATCAAAAAAGGTAAGAGAAAAGTCCAGGGAGTGCCACAATCACAAACCGCAGCCCTTCCAAGACCCCAAGAGGAAGAGGAAACCGACAAATCTAAACAAGCACAAACCGAACAAACGTACGAAAAGCACTAAGATTAGCTCTCTCTTCCCCAAGCGAGGTAATCGCAATACTAAAAGGACTGAAAAACACAAGAACAAAATGACACACGGAAAGACATACAACAAATCGCCTCGTAGAATAAACCACAAAGCAACAAAGAGTAAGACTAACACCGGGACCACCGCCTTAGAACGGTCGGTAGAGCAAACCACCAGGGGGTTTAAAGCACTTTTACAGCTAGCTAACTTCACCCTGGGTCCCGATGCTACTCTTAATACAGAAATACATAAAAATTCAGTTCGCATAAAGGCTCCCAACTCAGTCAATGCATCAAAGCGAAAAACATAAAAATCAAATTAATCACTATAATAAACAAAGACGAGTACTCATGGCTAATTCTACTGTATGCCAGAGTAAATGAAAACCAATAGTTGAACTACGGCGGGCCAAGCCAAAGACATATCGTCAAGCCCCAACCCACTGGTTAAAGTTTTACGAAGAGGCCGTCATTGAGTCTGAGGTCCGAACCGCCGTCGTGCAATTAAAGAGTGAAGCATAGCCATCAACAATGATTGGGTTGACAACAAGGCATGCAGTCTGCCGCATAATATCCAGGCTATAGCCAATTCTTTTATAACGGTTAATAAGTTTTCTGAATTGCTCCGAAAGTTAGATTTACCTACAATTTTTTCTAAATCTGTACACTAAGTCACCGTAAAATTCGGGTTCCGATATACCTTGTTGCAGAAGTGTTTTCAGACTGACGCTATATTTTTCTAACAAGGCACTGTGTCTGTGATAAAATTTCGAAAACGCCTTACGAAGTTTAAAATAACGATAGCCCTGCCTAAGAAGTTTGACAGTAAGGGCTTTATTACGGTAGTTAAAGTCATTAAGATTTGGAGAAGCTCTGGTGAATCTTATAAGTTGAGATATGTATACCCCATATGAGGTACGCCGGGGGACATCGCCATCCAGAAAAGGGAAATTGACTATATCAAAATCAAAATCGTCCCGTTTATCATAAATTTTGGTGGAAACTGTACCATTAGATATACATAGATTCAAATCCAAAAAAGGTGCCTCGGTATCGGAAGAATTTGCTCTATTTAATTGGAGTTCTGTAGGGTATATCCGGTCCACCATTTGGTCAAAGTAAATATTGTCAGTATTTAATAAATCGTCAAGGTATCTCGAAGTTGAATTGAAAGCCTCAATAATGTCAGCCTAATTTTCACGTGAGAGAGACTTCATGAAATCTCTCTCATAACAAAAAAGAAACAAATCTGCAACAAGAGGAGCACAATTAGTTCCCATCGGAATACCAGTAGTTTGTCTTTAAAGTTTAGTTCCAAATCTAATAAAAATGTTATCCAAAAGATAAACAAGGGCATCACAGACTTTTTGACACGACCATATATTGTGATTATTATACACATCAGAAGTGAAAAAAGCACATTCTTTGTTGCAAGCCAAATATTGAGTATTCTCCCGAATAAACGTTCGGTTAATTAAATCGTTAAGTTTATCTTTTATAAGATGATGAGGTAACGTAGTATACGGTGTAGAAAAATCATATGTAGACAATTTAGAAGCCTGAAAGTTTTTAGATTTAAATTTATTGAGAACATCATTAGAATTTTTAATTGACCAGAAATAGTTAATTCTGTCCCTTTCGTAAACAGTATCATAGTATCTAATCCAATGTTTTTTAACAGCAGTAAGGCATGAAGTTAGCAGTTTGGACAAAACAGTAGTCGTACAAGAACTAGAATTAGCAATGAAACGTGCTTTATAAGGTCATTTATGAGACTTAATTTTGCAAATGCGTACAGTGGTATATCTGTTTCTTGAATAGAGGGTTTCGCTTCTTGAGCAGACCTTGTTTGGCAAATGGTACAAGCCGAAAGATAGTCATACAGTTCCTTAAATAAATTTGGCCAATAATATTTTGACGAATAGCATCATATGTCTTTTGAACATCCATGTGACCTTTGTCATCATGGTACTGTTTTACTACCAACTGTCTTAGTTGCTCAGGGATATACAAACGTAATGTTGGATTATCATCAGGGCCAGATAAGAAATACACAGTGTCATTTTCAATGAGATATCTGCGCTTAATTGCTCTGGATGGATCACCATGTGCTAAAACTGTTTTAAGCTCTAGAATTTCACTGTCTTTCGATTGTTCTTGTACCATATTAGACCAGGTAACTCACATTCTGGGACTCATAATGGTTCATTTTCAGGAACCTGACAACTTGCAAATTCTTTTGGGTCCATTTCATTGGAATTTATCATTCCTACTTCAAAAGTATTATCATTTATGTCCAGTTCAAAGGGTTTTAAAATTGGGTCAATGCACTCACTATTTGGTTTCCTGCTAAGCAAATCAGCACAGGTATTTTCCGTACCTGCTATATATTCAGTCTTGCAGTTATAACCAGACATAACCAGCACCCACAGTTGGATCTTTTTATTCTCTATTGGAGACTCTAACAAATACTTGAGGGGCTTATGATCAGTTTTGATAACAAACCTAGAATTGTGGAGATAATAATCTAGCTTCTGTAATTAATAATGGATTGCAAATGCTTCTTTCTCTATTGTAGACCATTTACATTGTGTCCTACTTAACTTATGGGAGAGATATCAGATTGGTTTCTCATTTTTAACGTTTGGCAAAATGCCATCTTCATCATCGCACTGTTGAGTCAAGCAGGCAGTGATACACAAATTACTTCCGTCTGTATATAAAGAATGCGGCTTATTCGGATCTGGGTATGACAGCAAAGGCACAACTTTCAAACTCACTTTTGAGTATTTAAATGCTTTCTGGCATTCCTCAGACCATTTGAATCTTGCGTGTTTACGTGTCAATGACTGGTTCCGCAATTTCTGGGAAATTGGGAATAAACCAACGATAATATGAGGTCATACCTATGAATGATCAAACTTCTCTTACACATATAGGTGCAGGTAACGACTTTATTGCTTCATCTGTCAGAAAATCTGGCTTTATGCATCTATCATTAATTAAAACTCCCAGATAATTTGTCTGTAGTTTCAAAAATGAACATTTCTTAAGTTTTAACTTAAACCCATGTTCACGCAACCTTTCAAAAACTTTCTGCAAATGATGCATATGATATTGCAAAGTTTCACTGTAAATTAATTTGTAATCCAAGTATGATGTAGCAAAGTGGATCAACCCATGTAGAACAATTGACTTGAGTTCTTGAAACACAGTTTGGAGCAAATGTCAACCCGAAAGGCATAACATTACATTCGAATAAACCTCTGTGACAGGCGAAAGCGGTCTTCTCTATATCTTTTTCATCCATGAGCTTTTGCCAATACCCATTTTTCAAATCAAGTAAAGTAAAGTACTTTGCTTTACCTAAAAGTGCCAAAATACCTTCAATCAAAGGCAGAGGATAAGAATTAAGTTTAGTAATTTGATTCAGTTTCCTAAAATCAACACAAAATCTTTTTGACCCATCTTTCTTATCTACTATAACCACTGGAAAACTCCACGGAGATTTTGACCTACGAATGACCTTTGCATCGAGCATTTCGTCAACAGCCTTATCAGTTACTGGTCTATTTTGAATGGGTGTCATATATGGCTTCAGCTTAATTGGTTGTTGTGTCCTTGTATCTATTTTCATTTTCACTGTGTCTGTATGCCCTAATTCTGAATCCTTTGTAGTGAAAAATTCCCAATGCCTTTTCAGAAAATTAACAACAATTGCCTTGTGCTCCCTGGCACATCTACATCCAAATTCCAATCAGTATGTGTATTTGACTTTGCCTTTCTCATTACCTTATTAATGCTTCGAATATTTCCCTTACCTATTGTCTTAATTTTTGCAACAACACACCCTCTAGACAACTGCAGAGTTTGATTCGTATTGTTTACCACCGTTATTGGTATTACTCTCCCCTTACTCAACCTAGCAACAGAATTTGAAACCTGGAGTCAAGGTTCTGAACTTATATACCCAACATTAACAGCTGAAACTGAGTACAAATGAGAAATAGGTAACTCATAACTATCCTTGGCTTTCCCTACACAAATAGAAGCAGTTTTCGGCTTGAGTACAGTATTTGATTTTAACCTAACCAGTGATGCTGTATGAATATCTTTTTGAGAGGAACCTTATTGTTGCCAACTTGTAGAAAACCTAAGTCGAAATACAATCTAAAGCCAATCTGAACAAACCAGTCTCTACCTAAAATAACATTTCTATTTATAGACGATGACAAGTAAAACCCGTGTTCAATTTCGATATCCCTGGTTTAAATTACTAAGTTAACATAACCGTCAATTTTCAATGCTCTGCTGCTGACTGACTACAGTCTTGTAGTTTTATTTTCAAGCGCTGGCTTATTATTCAGTAATCTGTATACGCGTCTATGTATCAGTGATATCTACAATCTACAAGTGACCTAAATTTATTTTTTCCTACTTGAATTAAACATGAGTTTGGACTTCCTGTAAGCACTATACTCAAAGTTGGAATTTTACTTCTAAATTTATACCACCCACCGGTTCTTTATGAGAGGAGCACCCTAGTTTCCCTGATTACTTTGATTTCTGTTTTGTCCTGAATTCGGCTTACCCCTTTCTAAATCTGCTTTGCGTTTTCTACACTCATGCTTTAAGTGCCCCTTTTTATCACAGTATCAGCAACTCATATCCTTTTTTCATATCATTAAATTTTTTAGGTACAGCCTGATTTTCTACTGCGTTGACACGTGGTTTGACCCTACAGTCTTTTGACCTATGACATTTTCTGTTGCACTTGAAGCAGCGCCATCCCGGTCTATAGTAATCTACTTCCATACAATCATCAGCCCCTTAACACATGTGTATTGGTCATTACATAAGAGCGGGACTGTCTAAAATATCATTTATAATAGTAGATAGATCATGACCGTCTTATTTAGGTCATCTCTAAATTTAAAGATTTGATGCCATTCTCAATAAAGATCTGTTGCCAACATCATGAAAATAGAATCCAACATGACCCCCATGCAGGCGCATTAGATTCATTTCTTATATGCAAATGAGTTACTAAAATTAGCATCCAAAATGGCCACCTGTTACTAAAAATAGGAACTAGGTTAACTGATAACGTAATCTTGTTTGCCCCCAAAACCACCACCTAAACTTCTTTCAGACATAAAGACCAGTGCTAGCTCAGATCAGCCATAGCTCAGTATAAGGCACTTGTTCAATCAAAAACTACTGATATTTTTCTTATTTCTTCTAAAAAACTTATTTTCTGGGTACTTATTATAAGCACCTAGGAGAGGCACTTCTAATGAGTGCCCACAACATACGTTTTCACAGAGAACTGATAAACATTTACATGTATCAGGTTACTCTATTATAATACCCTCATCTTATCTGGAGCTATGATCAGCCTGTGCATCCATGCAGACTGATAAGAAGCTTTACTAGCTACCAAAAGAAGACTGTGATCTTTTGAGTATCTGCTGAATGGTAAAGGTTAAAGGGAGTCACCTGTTGCATTATTTCGTATTGCAGGATCATAGAGATCCGGAAGGGGACTGGAAACACTTGGTTGGTTTTCTCTGTTTTTATACAAGAGAGATAACTTTTGTGATTTTCTGCTTGCTTTTCTGTACATGAAACCCATTCTAAAAAGGTGTCTACTATAAAAGGAAAGAATTTGCTCCCTGTGGGAGCAAATTCTTTCCTTTTAGAGTAGACCTCTTTTCTGAAGGGAGGCAAAACAAGTTTGGCAGAGTTGCACCCCCTCTGATAGTGTATTGGTTCCGCTTAAGTTCCGCTGCAAATTTCTAAAAGAACTTTCAAATATCTGGATTTTTCAGATGGAAATGTTTGGATCTTTGACTAGCTTGTCCAGTAACAACGGATCAGACTATAAGTATGCGCATGCTGATGTGAGTTTTCGCTGGACATATGTCCAAAAGTTTATTTTCTTACATAGAGTCTCGTGTTATGATGTTAATCCATAACACTTTGCATGCTGGGTAAAAGTTCAGGAGACAAGATGTTGAAATATTTTTCTTATTTTTCCTAGAAAATAGGATTTGACATTTTATGCAAATTGTCTCCTTAGGAGACAATTTGCATGAAGTGTCAGATCCTGTTTTCTAGGAAAAATCAGAAAAAAAAACATTATTAGTTTGTCATCTGCTGAATCTGTCCATAGTATGGTAAGTGTTTAAGCACCAATCACAACTGCAGCAGAAGACAGTTTGATTATATTTTAATTGTCTGCTGGGCAGACAATTCACTTTCTTTGAAAACAATAGAAATAATAATTAGACTGTCTGCTACAATTTTGCTTGGCACTTTAATATGTGTCTTCCGGGAGAAATGGAAAAAAAATCTTGTACTTTATGGACAAAAAAGCATCTATGATTATTTTTCCTCATTTTAGCGATGAGAAAACCTATATTTTTATGAACATGTTATAAATAAAATGACTTAAAACATACTGATTATTTTAGTGTTTATTATTACTGATTATCATGCTGTATATAAAAGTTCAACAGACGACATTTTGAAATATTTTTCTTATTTTACCCAGAAAATAGGCTTTGACATTTCATGCAAATTGTCTCTTCAGGAGACAATTTGCATAAAATGTCAGAGCCTGTTTTTTTGTTTGGTTTTTTTGAAAACTAATACAAATATCATCAATTTGTCATCTGCTGAATTTGTCCCAGAGTGTGGTAAAGGTTAAAGGGAGTCAGCTGTTGCATTATTCCTTGTTGCAGGGTCATAGAGATCTTGAAGGGGACCAGAAACACTTGGTTGGTTTTCTACGTTTTTATACAAGAGAGAAAATTTTTGGGATTTTCTGTTCGCTTTCCGGTACATCAAGCCCATTCAAAAATGCTGTAAACAAGATTTCAGCCTCAAAGCTTTCTTAGTTCTGGAGAAGAAGTGTTTTATCGTACATGGACATGACAGCCATCTTGTTCAATGGCGCAAAACTATTTGACCAAATTACAAGCATCCTTTCGCCAGAAGGCCCCATGTGAAATCTAATGAAATTATTCAAGCGGTTTTAGAGAAGAAGAAGCTTAAAGATTTTACAATTTTGTACATGTATATAGCCCAGGGACAAGGGCAGATAACCCCCAAATTTTGCTGGTACCTAGTTTTACTTCTTTAATTATACATTGTAAATTTCAGTCATTAGTCTTTAATGTATACTGAGAAAATGATTCTTCAACATTTTCCCCATGTAAATGTATGAGGGCCGTAAATTTGACCTTGCCGTAAAAAGGTCAAAGGTCAACCCACGACCATCATTTGAACAAACTTAGTAGATCTTGAGTCCCCGATGCTATATAACAAGATTAAGTCTCAAAGCTTTTTTGGTTCTGGAGAGGAAGATTTTTAAGTGCTAATACCATATATCGGCATGACGGCCATCTTATTCAATGATGCGTAACCATTCGAACAAATTGTCAATACCGTTTCGACAGAAGGCTCCATGCGAAATGTAAAAATTGCTCACGCTGTTTCAGAGAAAAAAATTAAAAATAACAAATTTTACACATGTATATAGCCCAGGGACAAGGGCAGATAACCCCAGGGGACAAAATTTTGATTGTAACTAAAAAGCTTTAACCACACATTGTAAGTTTCAGCCGTTAGTCTTTAATACATTTTGAGAAAATGACATATCCACATTTTCCCCATATAAATGTATAGGGACGCAAATTTGACCTTGTCAACCTACGACGATCATTTGAACAAACTTGGTAGACTTTAAATCCTCAATGCTCTAAACCAAGATTCAGTCTCAAAGCTTTTTTGGTTCAGGAGAAGAAGATTTTTAAGTGTTTTACTATATATGGGCATGGCAGCCATCTTATTCAATGGTGTGGAACCAGTCGAACAATTTGTCAACATCCTTTCGACAGAAGGCCCAATATGAAGTCTGGGTGAAAATTGCTCAAGCAGTTTCAGAGAAAAAGACATTTAAAAATTACACAATTTTATAGATGTATATAGCCCGGGGACAAGGGCAGATAACCCCTAGAGGACAAAATTTACATTTTTACTAAAAAAGTTTACTACTTTAATCACACATTGTATGTTTCAGCCATTAGTCTTTAATACATTTTGAGAAAATGACATTTCCACATTTTCCCCATTTGAATGTATAGGGACCAAATTTGACCTTGCCGTAAAAAGGTCAAAGGTCAACCTACGATCATCATTTGAACAAATTTGGTAGACCTTGAGTCTCGGATGCTATATACCAAGATTCAGTCTCAAAGCTCTCTTGTTTCTGGAGAAGATTTTTAAGCCTTTTTACCATATATGGGTATGGCAGCCATCTTGTTCAGTGGTGCGGAACCATTCGAACAAATTGTCACTAACCTTTTGACAGAAGGCACCATGTGAAATCTGGTGAAAATTGCTCATGCAATTTCTAGAAGACATTTTAAAAAATAACACAATTTTATACATGTATATAGCCCATGGGCAAGGGCAGATAATCCCCAGGGGACAAAAGTTTGATTGTAACTAAAAAGTCTTACTACTTTAATAGTACATTGTAAGTTTCAGCCATGAGTCTTTAATACATTTTGAGAAAATGACTTTCCAACATTTCCCCATATAAATGTAAAGGGATGCAAATTTGACCTTGCCATAAAAAGATCGAAGTTTAACCTACAACCATCATTTGAACAAACTTAATAGAGCTTTAGTCCTTGATGCTATATACCAAGATTCAGCCCAAAAGTTTTCTCAGTACTGGAGGAAGATTTTTAAGTATTTTGACATATATGGGTATGGCAGCCATCTTGATTAACGAATCTTGACCATTTAAACAAATTTTCAATCCCCCTTCAACAGAATGCTCCACATGATGTTTGAAGAAAATTGGCCCAGGGGTTTCAGAGGAGAAGTCGTTCAAAGGTGTGGATGGACGACGGATGGACAGACGAACAACGGTCAACCGACGGAGAGTGATCACAATAGCTCATTCTGAGCCTTCGGCTCAGGTGAGCTAAAAATATATATATATATATATATAGACGAGAAGCTAAAATGAGATGAAACTTCGCTGAGTTTTGTGAGTAAGTTTACAATGGTCAATCCTTTTATAATCAATCTTCACTACAGCTGGTGTTAGTGCCGTATGGTGGCCGTACTTCACTATACTGCAGTTTATAATTTCTGGTCGTTTATGATCACTGAGCCAATTCAGGGATTGTTGAAGATCTACTAGGGTCACTGATGAGGCCTTATTGATAGAAACTAGCAGTTCGGGCACAGAAAACTTGACACTTTAGCTGTTTTCAGTTTTGTGAGAGTGTTCATTGCTCTTCAAGGTCATTCTCTTCAGAATGTATGCTTTTGACCGTAGCTACAGATGAGAGTCAGTATCCACATGATAGTTTTCTTATTTCTCGACAAAAACATATGTTGTGGGTACTCATTAGAAGCGCATTGCCGAGGCACTTCTAAAGAGTACCCACAACATATGATTTTGTCGAGAAACAAAACTAGAAATGTGTCAGTATGACGCAGATGCCCCCACCCAGGGCCATCCTCAATTACACGCAGGTATTTTGCAAAAAGTGAAGTTGAAAAAAGGGCCATAACTCTCATAATAATTGGCAGTTTTTACACTAAATCGAACTTGACCATATTTTATGATTATATACCTGGGTATAAAATATGAATCCAATACACAAATCAATCTTTTTTAAGAAAATATCAGAAGGAAAACATCTTTTGAAGGTGAAAAAGGGCCATAACTCCCATAATAATGGGTTAATTTTGCCCTACTTGGAACTTGACCTCTATTTTATGATTATAAACCTGTATGTTAAATTTGAATTCAATACACTGATGTTTTCAAAAGATATCAAACTGAAACTTTTTTCAAAAGTTGAAAAAGGGCTGTAACTCCAAATATAATTGGTGGATTTTACCCTAAATCAAACTTGACCTATATTTTATAATTATATGCTTGTGTATAAAATATGAATCCAATTCACTAACCTTTTCAAAAGTTATGGAATGGAAACCATTTTTCAAAGTTAAAAAAGGGCCATAACTCCAAAAATGATTGGTGGATTTTACCGTAAATCCAACTTGACATACATTTTATGATTATATACCTGTGTATAAAATTTGAATCCAATAAACTAATCTTTTCAAAAGATATCAAACGGAAACCATTTTTCAACTATTTTTCAACATTGATAAAGGGCTGTAACTCCAAAATAATTGGTGGATTTTACCCTAAATCAAACTCTACCTATATTTTTTTTGACCGGCCTCGGTGGCTCAAATGGATGCGCCGTCCAGGAGGTCGCGGGTTCAACCCCCGCCGAGGTCGGCAACATTCTTTCGTGGAGATTGACCATGAAATATTTTCTACGGTCATTCTCTCCCTTCCGCTGATTCAAGAAGGGCAGTTGTCAGTTTCTGGCGAAAGAATGTGCACAATACTGGTTAACCGCTTAGAGGGCTAAGCCTGCCCAGTAAATGTGGTTAGGTAAACTGACTGCGCTTGACATGACCCCATTGGGTTGACTGGGCCGTAAAACCTCAACACAAACAAACTACCTATATTTTATAATTATATGCTTGTGTATAAACTATGAATCCAATTCACTAACCTTTTCAAATGTTATGGAAACTACTTTCCAAAGTTGAAAAAGGGCCATAACTCCAAAAATAATTGGTGGATTTAACCCTAAATCAAACTTGACTTACATTTTATGATTATATACCTGAGTATAAAATTTGAATCTAATACACTAATCTTTTCAAAAAATATCGAACGGAAACCATTTTTCAACTATTTTTCAACAATGACAAAGGGCCGTAACTCCAAAAATAATTGGTGGATTTTACCCTAAATCGAACTTGACCTATATTTTATAATTATATGCTTGTGTATAAAATATGAATCCAATACACTAATCTTTTCAAAAGTTATGGAACGGAAACCATTTTTCAAAGTTGAAAGAGGGCCATAACTCCCAAAATAATAGATGGATTTTACTCTAAATGGAACTTGACCTACATTTTATGATTATATACCTGTGTATAAAAATTTCATTCCAATATACCAATCCTTTCAAAAGATATCGCACGGAAACCATTTTTCAAAGTTGAAAATTTTTCAAAGTTGAAAAGGGCCATAACTCCCCAAATACTTGGTGGATTTTACCCTAAATCGAACTTGGCCTACATTTTATATACCTGTGTATAAAATTTCAATCCAATACACCAATCCTTTCAAAAGATATAGCACGGAAACCAAAAGTGTTACGTACGGGACGGTCAGGACGGGACGGACGTACGTACGGACAGCGGTGATACTATATGCACCCCCACATTGAAAATGGCGGGGGCATAAAAACTATCGATACTTTTTGGTTGAAAAAAAAAGCGCCTTATCTGGAGCTATGATTTGACTCCTAGTAGCACAGGGAGGAACTAGTTTTATATTCTTATTACACGTTTTTGAACACAAACATCATTGCGATGGTTTGTTCCTAAAATCGGTCAGGTACACATAAATGCATACAAACTACAAAAAGATAGTGCCAAGACCTGACTCCCATGCAGTCTAGATTTATTTAAGGAGACTGATTACGCTCGGTAGTTGTTCCGCCATTTTGGACAAGGGAGACAACATTTGTGACACTGTTTGCTTTCCTGCACACCAAGTCCCTTCTGATTGATTGTGTTGGGGTTTAATGATGCGTCAACCTTTGTCGGTCATTTTGTGTCGTCTCCCAGAGAAAGGGAGAAAAGGGACAGAAGAGATAGTAGAGGAGGTTAAAGAGAGGGACATGAAAGAAAGAGGAACAGGGAAGAAACAGAAGAAATAAAAACATTCCCCCTCTACTCTTACCTGCTTCAATGATAGCAGTCCTGGCCCAACTGTAAGCCAATATCAGTTGGACGCCCTGGTGATAAAAGATACACGACACCTGAAAATGGTCTAAACTAAAAGGAAATAATTTGCTCCCAAACGGAGCAAATTATTTCCTTTTAATACAGACCCCTTTTCAGAAGGGAGGAAAAGCAGTTTTGACAAAATTGTCTCCCCTGAAAGCGTATCATTCCCCTTAAGTTCACGTGTTGTGTGTGTTAACAACACCGTCCCACACCAGATCACCCCAGCTCACGTGGTATTAAGTAGGATATCTGTCTTCCTACTTATTTTATATCTAGCTCAAGCTAATAAACTACAGCGAAACTGATACGCTTTCATGGGGAGGCAACTCTGTCAAAAGTGTTTTTGCAGCTCTTCTGAAAAGGAGTCCGTCTACTCTAAAAAGGAAGACTTTGTCCCTGGAAGGGGCTTGCTGTGCAGAAAAGCATACAGGAAGTCACAAAACGTTGTCCTAACCCATTGAAGATTGGAGACCCCTAAACGGGTAACTGGCAAACAGTGCAGACCCAGATCAGATGCTGCAGAACGCGGCGTCTGATCAGGGCCTCCACTGTTTGCAGATGGTTCAACCATTTTTTCTTTAGGAATATCTACATCATATAGCCTGAAATATCTAAAATCGGAAATGGAATCTTCCAATATATAGTGTGGGAGAGTTTAATCAGTCTTTAATTGGTCAAGGTGAGGTTTGATTAAACTTCCCATAAATTTTCCTGCTGTTGCAGTTCTTCTTTTTGTTTGTGCGTCTGTGGTTTAACTTGTGGCGTTGGGTCTGTCCTTATTTGTTCCTCACCTCTCCTTCTTTTGATGCCTCGGGAGGAGGGTTGTGCTTTGTGACTGTGACATTTCTGAGTATTTCCACTTCTATTCTTTTAAATATGGCAGGCAGAAAATCTACTGAGCCAATCTAATCTTACTGAGCGTTCAGTCGAGATGATGGATATAACTTAAAGCGATGGCAATAAGGTGGATAGTTTTGCATCGCTTTTCAAAGGGGCACCACACCAGCAGAAATAAACTTGCTTCTCTAGTATATAAATCCCTTCTCAAAGGGGCTACTCATAAAGGAAAGAATATGCTCCAAGGATAGCCAATGCTTTCTTTTATGAGCAGCCCCACCCCTCTGAAAAGAGTGGCAAATACTTCCAGATCAGAATGACCTTACTGAAAATTTAAGTATTCGACTTAAGGTGGATGGATACATCTGGCCCCCAGGTTGTAAAACTTCTTTCTTGCTCAACTCAGCTGAGCATGAAATTTTCTCTGCTAATAAATATGAAAATGCCAACAATAGATGGCATTTTCATATTTATTAGCAGAGAATTTTTCATGCACAGCTAGTTTAGCAAGAAAGAATTTGGAATTGTTAGTAATTTGAGATTTATTAGCAGGACTAATTTTATGCTCAGCTGAGTTTAGCAAGAAAAAGTTTTATAACCTCGGAGTCTGGTGGAATTTCCGCCAAGAGACAACTGTTTTGACTTCTTCCTATTGCTTTCCTCCACACCGACCCCTTCTGAAAAGGAATCTACTCTAAAAGAAACGCATTTGCTCCAATATGAATCAAATTCATTCCTTTTAGAGTAGATTTGGAGCAAATGGTTTCCCTTTTTTATAAGATTTGACCGCTTTTCAGAAGGGCGGTAAAACATTTTGACAGAGTTTCCGAAAATGCATTAATTCACTTTAATTACATCTTTAATCTTGTTCTTATAATCTATTTCCGTTGGAAAAACGTCTTCATATTATTTTGGTCATTAGTTTCTTTTCTATTTTGATTCAGATGACCACCTATATCAGCTTATAATTCCAACCCAACAGACTTACCATATTTATTTATAATATACGCCCCGGAGGCCTTGCAAATCACGAGTCCTTAAATGGCTATTTTTGAGATGAAATTTTAATACGGACTGAAGCCAATATTAATAGTATTCTGAACCTTTTATCCACATGAAAATGGGAAGGGGCACTTATTAGAGAGGGGCGTATATTAGAATAAATACGGTACATTAGTAAGTCGAGAGCTAATCCAAAACAGCATTTACACGTCAAATAAATCTTCTGCGCATGAATCTTAGGACTATTTTCTTTGCAAAAATAAGCTATTTTGCTCACGTTTTCAACATAATTATGACCGAGTTGAAATTACAAAGACTTAATAAGATTATTTAGATCTATGTGGATTTTACCAAAGTGTAAACGAAGTGAATAACTCTCAAACTTAACATAAATCCCCTTGGGCTTAATTCAGCTTGTAAATCGCAGGCATTTACACATAGATAAAATCCGCAAAAGTAAACTGCATTCCTTTTCATATTATATCAATGTTTACGTTAGCTGAGGCCTAATATTCATCATAACCATCAGGGCCAAGTTGTTCAAAACTTAACGAAGTTATTAGCTAACATAACATTAAATATTTTATCTTGAAATATGGCAACTACATTGGTATTTTTGCTGAAAAACAAATGTGAGTAGCCATTGCATTTACTCGCATGTTTTGCAACAAAAATGCCAATGTATTTGAAAATACCTTAGCATTTAACGAGTTTTTCATTAACGAGCTCGTTAAGCTAATGCTGCTTTGAACAACTGGGCCCAGAAGTATGTTTCAGCAACCCAGTTTTCTTGTCACTTTTACAAGAATACATTTGAGACTAGAATACACTTAAATAGAATTTTATATAAACGCATATTGCATACCGGCTGCATAATTGTCTGCTGCAAACAACGTTCAATTCTTAGAAAGCACCAAGATCAGTTGAGTAGCAACATTATAAAACGTACCTTCGGACATTAGGGCCAAGCGAAGATTCCGCGCAGGCTGATAGGACTCTTCGTTATCCGCATCATTACGAAAACACGCCTATTCAAATATATTGAAAATTTTACCACCAAAAAAATGAAAATTTTAAGATAAAAATTCTGATATTTTTCATATTTCTGCTCAAAACATAGATTGTGGGTACTCGTTAGAACCGCCTCGGCGAGGCGGTTCTAACGAGTACCCACAATCCATGTTTTTGAGCAGAAATAAGAAAAATAATGTATACCCCTGTAAACCCCAGTTTTACTATATAAAAGTGGGGTTTAAGGGGGTCAAAATTATATAGGCATGTTCTCGTGATGTGAAGAAACTTTGTATCCTTGGCTATCCAAAATGCATCCAGTCAATATTCTGATTATAATGCGCGAAAGCGCAGGTTGGTCTGAATCTTTGCTGGGCGCATATATCCAAAGGTACGTTTTCTGTCGTTGCGGCTCAATTTATAATGTGTAAATCCATTTCTGCTGCCTATGTTCTAGTCAGGAGTCCAAAAGGCCGACCGAAGGTAGCTGGCTTTCCATCAAATCTTTGAATTCATCCAGAGACGTACAGGCAGATGGGAGACAGACT
Organism: Anodontia alba; assembly: GCA_964016985.1. NCBI lineage: Eukaryota > Metazoa > Mollusca > Bivalvia > Lucinida > Lucinidae > Anodontia > Anodontia alba. The sequence continues at coordinate 19,489,306 of OZ024824.1, forward strand.
ATCGCTTGTTTGGGAGAAAACATGGGCATATTAGAGCCAATGTCACCAGAAAACTTTACATACAAGTCTGTAACACAGAGACAATCAAACCCGCACCACTGGTACAGCAACCTCAGAAGCGCTGTTTTCGACAGTTTGTACATATATTGCTCAAAGTAAACTTTCACTTTCTTTTCCTTCTCATTTAGGTCCGAGTCTGAAGAAAATATGTATGTTAGTCTTTCAGTAATGGATGTCACGGAAGGGGCCAATATCTGATAGAGGGCCAATATGTCTTCTTCTTTGGTGTCTTCAAATAGAGATGTTCCTTCTGATTTCATACCTTCTTTGATCTTTAACAATGGCCAGTAAATCTGGCGAAGTAAATACGTTTTGGCAATGTTCGCCATACTAGAGTCTAACTCGTCTGGACTTGGTATCTTTCTACATCCATAACTTCCTAAAATAACTTTAACGCCATGATCGATCTGCGTTGAAAAGTTCTCAACGTCCATCCGAACTTCATCCATTGCACTTTCTAAAACCTCCTTCTCTGACTCTGACATGAGTCTGTATAGTGACGTCAGCAACAGCCTGTCTGACGTTTTCCCCACCAAAAGGTATGTCAAGCAAGCAGGCGAGAATTTCAGCGGTAAATAATTATCCAGAACCAAACCATGAACGAGGACCCTGCCAAGTATACTAAACAAGTCATCCGGAGCAGATGGATCTATTACAGGAATCTGGTCCTTATTTCCGGTAAAATGGCGTCTGAAAGCTTCCTCCCAAAACATGACGAGAATGGAACCAGCGTCTACATCCTCGTCATGTGATTCATCAGTGACGTTATACTGGTGTACCTGAAAACATATGGACAGTTTGTGTTGTTCTAGGGAAGGATTGGTCCTATAAATCTCTAACAAGTCGAGGAACAGACTTTCCGGTTTTATATGG